>ML681994.1:14782808-14913152 GCA_007922195.1 Podocnemis expansa | reverse complement strand
CCCCCCCGCGCAGCCAAGCAACAGGAGTTGCTCAGCTGCCCTCTCCCCTTAGAGGGAACATTGGGTTGCAGCCCATGAAAGCTTATGCCTGAGGAAATTTGTTAGTCTTTAAGGTGCCATAGGACTATTGTTGTTTTTGCTACATACAGACTAACACAGCTATCCTTCTGGAACTTACAAAGAACCAGTATCTCCCTCAGGATTTGATTGAAGGTTTTTTTTGTTTTGTTTTTGTTTTTAAACCTTCAAATCATTCAGATCTAAAAACTAGGCTGTGCTGTATATTCAGTAAAATGTTTGAGCCTATGCTTAAAGTTTAGCAGACATTCAAGTGCTGTCAGCAGGGCCAGATTATCAAAGGAACTTTAGGGGCTTAAGCTCCAGGCCCTGGCCAAAAAGGTGGCTGTGGGCTTCAGCCCCTAGACCCCTGATAATCCAGTTGCCCCACTTGGCTCAGTGCTGGCAGGGAAGGAGCATGAAGATTGCTCCTACCCTGCAGGTGCTGTGGCACTGTGGCAGGCAGGGGAGAGCAGGGCCTTGGGTCAGAGGCCTGGCTGTGCACTCTGCCCCGCCCCTGGGCCAGCTGGTCTACCCCCAGGGGTGGCGTGGGGCAGACCTGTGCCCGCTTGCTCTATTGAGGGAGGGGGGCAGAGCCAGCTGACTTGTCACCAGGAAGGCCTCCACTGCTCCTGCCTCATCCTCCTAGGGCCCACTGCATGCCAGCTGGCCCCCCACTCCTGGGCATAGTGGGCAGTGTGGAGCTGAGGCAGGAGCACCCTCGGGCCCCAGGGCCCCCCAAGCGACAGGGGGATGGAGGCCAGCCTGTGCAGCCCAGGCAGAGGAGCTGTGGTCTGGGCAGCTGGGTCCCCTGTAGTGGGGTGGGCCCTACGATGGGGGCCCCATGCTGGGGGCAGGCTAGGGCCCCCAGGCTGGTTATTCTAGCCCTTGTTGTCAGCTATTTTTAAGCATATGTTTACATACTTTCCTGAAGTGGGACCCTACCCTACATATTTCTGAGCTAGCACCAAACCAAATGAAAAGCAAGTTGGGGTATATCAAAAAATTAAATGATCAGAATACACTTTCCTGTTAGATCATACTCACCGATAAACACAGATTGATGTATGTGCATGTTTTACCATCTCCTGAATATCCTTTCAAACAATTGCATACTGCCTACCACAGGAAGAAAGGATCCACATTAACACAGAAAAATATGGAACCTGGAGGTAGTATCTTTTTGATTTTATTTACTTTTTTACTGTCTATGCTGATCTTCATGGTAATGAGGAGAGAAAAAAAAACTAAGAATCCCATTTTATTCTTAATAGCCTTTTTGCCATTTTTCATTTCTCATACAACAAGCACATCAACTCTTTGAGGCAGAGCCTCGCCTGATGCAAGGTGTCACAGCTCCATTGGCTTGAAGGAGCTATGACAATTTTACATTGTCTGAGGATTTGTCCCTATATATACTTCTTATCCTTTCTCACTTCTCTGAAAAAGAGGTAATCAAAATGGCCTTTCTTTATCTCACCACTTCCCATGTGTCTCATTTCAGATATCAGCTGACAACACAGCTCGTCTCCCTCCTTTTCTCTAGGGGTACGTCTACATTTACAATTTAGTTAGAATGAATAAGGATTAATTCAAACTAAATTAATGCACGGCTACCTTGGCTTTCATTACTTCGAACTAAGGACATGAATGCTTGCTTTGAAGTTATGAAACCTAGCTTTATTTCAAAGTAACGGTTAATTCAAACTCATTAGTTTGAATTAATCCAATGGAGCTGTGTTAATTCAAACTAACTGTTAGTTCAAATTAACACAGTTTGACCTTCTTCCTCCTAGGATACATGGCACCCTGGAAGGAAGTGCCTGCCCTGGGTGGGGGGATACTTGGGGCAAGCAGCCCCAAAGATGACCCTCCCCAACCAGCCCTGATTTGGTCCAGGCTGATCCAGCCCCAGTCCCCTGTCCGGTTGAGGGGGGCCTCCACTACTGCCCACAGAGTGCAGCCAGGGCTGGGTGTGGGGTGCCCTGGCCGTGCTGAGCCAGGCAGCAGGGAAAGCATCCCCTGCCCAGCTGCAGGCACGCTTGCCAGGTGGGGGGGAAGGCACCCTTCTGCCCGGCTCTGGGCATGTTTGCTGGGTGGGGGTGAAGGGACCCCCATGGCTGGCCAGTGCTGCCACATTTCCCATGGTGCCCCTGTCCTAAGTTGAACTAGCAAATCCTGTGCATGGACTTGCTAGTTCAATTTAAGTTTGCTAGTGGGGCCATGTTAGTTCAAACTAACTTAATGCAAACTAATCATTATTAATTCAGATTAATTAGTTCAAATTAAGTTAATTTGAACTAACCTTCTAGGTGTAGACAGAGCCTATATTATTTAAATCACTAGAATTTTCATAAATAAACAAAGCAGGCCACTTTTGTGAGGAGACTTCCGGAGTGGTGTAATACTCTCAAAAGCACACTTTAAAAAATGTGTCAAAGCATCTCTGCTGACAACTTCTCACTCAGCGGGATTATGCTTTTTGATACTTGCAATGACCATGCACCTGGAAGGTTAACATGGCTAAAGAGAATTACTTATTCTTTCTTGCTGAGGTATCTGGTGTGTCCAAAAACAAAGCTACCAAGCAATCAAAGTGTAATGACAGGGTATTTACTGTAGCAACTGTCTAAACACCTTCATAAATTACAAGACTTGTTGGTGCAGGGGAAGCAGTAACCAGTATTAGGGCTTGTCTTCACTGATGGAGGCAAATTCACCATCATCAGATCGACCTTCTCAATTGACTGGGTCTGTGAAGACCCAATCAGTTGATTGGGAAGACAATGTCTGAAGACCATCCTGGCAACTGGAGTAGCATTGAGTTGAAAGAGGGAGGGCTCACTTTGACTCAGTGCTGTGGATGTATCAGGGGCAGGGAAGTAAAAATGTGATACACAAGTTATTTTAAATAATTTGCATATCTCCCTTCAACTGCCGCTGATAATGGTGGGCAGCGTAGACCTGTCTCAAGTGTAATAATCAGTGTTGTTGGACATTGATTGCAGAGTTAATTACATCTGAATTAAGCCAGAGAGTTTAAAGTCAGAAGGGATGACCAGATCATCTGAGTCCTTACATCTAACAGTTCAAAAATGCTAAAATGCTGTGGCATCAATTGTGCTTGATTGGCTGCAGCTAGCGTAGTTCTGATCTCAGGGTGGCATGTTCCATCAGGAAGCTTAGACTTGAAATTAGATGCAGGTTTCCATCCATCAGAGGAGCGAAGCTCTGGAATAGCCTTACAAGGGGAGCTCTAAGGGTAAAAAACTTAGCTGCCTTCAAAACTGAGTTTGACAAATTTATGGAGAGCATATAATGGCACAGCCTAGTATAGCAATTGGCTGATCTTTGACTAAATCTTTGATAGATATGCCAGTGGCCTGAGATGGGATATTTAATGGGTTGGGCTCCAAGTTAGTGCAAAGAATTTTTTTCTTGGATGTCTTGTTAGTGATTCTTACCCATATGCTCAGAGTTTAACTGATTGCTATATCTGGGGCTGTAAGGAATTATTCTGCAGGGCAGATTGGCAAAGACTGTGGGTTTTTTTTGCCTTCCTTTGTAGCACGGTGCATGACTCACTTGCTGGGGGATTCTCTGTACCTTAACGCCTTTAAACCATGATTTGAGAACTTTAATAACTCAGTCATAGGTTAGAGGTTTATTACAGGAGTGGGTGGGTGAGGTTCCTTGGGCTGTATTGTGCAGGAGGTCAGACTAGATGGTCATATTGGTCCCTTCTGATCTTAGAATCTACGAGTCTGTGAGTTGCGCACATGAATGTTTTCTCTAAAGGGTTTGATGTACGTAACTGATGACTGGAATTTACAAAGAGAGAAACAAGTCACTGTAACTTGATTGTCTGGATTAGTCCTTTCCTGTTTCTCCCTCCCTTCATCTGGAGTCTAGTACATAGCAAGTTTTCCAGTGATCTTCACAGACTACTGAAAGGATGAACATCAAAGTTTTGTAATTAAAACAGGAGAGTGGTGATAAATCACCTGTTTTATTTGCTTACGTATGAATCAATTATACACTGGGAGCAGAGCTGGTTGGAAAGCGAGGATTTTTCTTCAGAAAATTTTAACAAAAATGAAGAAAAGTTCATTTTTATCCAAATACACAGAAAAAAAGCTGTCACGTGAAAATGTTCAAAAATGGATATAATTAGGCCAAAAACCCCAAAATGAAACAAAAATTATTTTAACCAACATTTTTCAGCTTTCAGCTTTTGGGATTCCAAGGAGAAATTTAAAAATTAAAGAAAGCAAACACTTTCCACAAGCATGCCTGTTTTATTGAAAACCCAATTTTCTGCCAAAAAGAGGAGAAGAAAAGCTCAGTTGAAAAAATTTCAGCCAGCCTTAGGTAGGCATCGCCACCTTTTTAACTGTGATGAGACATTACTTACCTGATTGGGTCCAGTCTGAGTGCATTCAGCATTTCTATCACATCCACCATTGTTCTCCAAGCAGGGGTTAATATCTTTATGAAACAAAAAGAATTAGAGAAATTGAGTGATTTACAAATTCTATCTTCCTTGATTAGCTAAGTAATGTACCAGGAATTCAGGTTTGTGAAAAGGTGGTTTACTTAGTCTGATTCTCATTACTACCTCATACCCTATTTGTAGGTGTCTTTCACCTTTCTTGGGAAGAGCTATAAACATGCAGACAGTTTTGCTTTTAGGATGGTTCACAGTGAAATTTAAGACACTAAGGCCTGTCTACACTTTAAAAAGCTGCAGTTGTGTGGCAGTGTTGCTGTAGCACTTCAGCGTAGAAACCCTCATGCCAATAGGAGGGTTCTCCCATCAGTGTAGGAGTCCAGCTCTCTGACAGGTGGTAATTAGATTGACTGAAGAAGTCATGTCATCAAACCTATAAAGCAGGGACCTAATGCTAGGACTCTTAGATCTAAGGGACAATTCACTCTTATGATTTCAGAGGTGTTGTTTTGCTATGGAGATACTTGAATTGTATATTTCTGTTGATGCGGTTTTCCTTTTAAAGTCTCTAATAGCTTGCCCCAAGGCAAAGGTGTGTATGTTTGTGGATTGAAATAGATATTTAGGGAGTCCATCACATACAGAATGGATACCATGCAGCATTAACATACACAGGCAGTGCATTTGTGTAGACATCATTATATCACTTCCCTTTCTTACGACAAGTGCCCAGATACTGTGATCACTCACCAAGGCAGACTATTCCATCGCCAGTGTACCCAGCTTTGCAGACACATACTCTGTTTCCTGGAGTAGTTCTTCTACACTCTGCTTTGGCAGAGCACCCACCATTGCTGGTCTCACATGCATCAATAGCTGTATAATGGGGGATAAAAAATGAAATCAGTATTCTATTGGTAGATTACTTATGTCTGTCATCATGTCTCTGAAGATAATAAAAGAAAAACAAACAAGGAGACCTGTGGCACTTAAAGATTAACAGCTAGACTAACATGGCTGCCCCTTTGGAAGATAAAAGAATTCAGTGATATTTCCTAGATCTAGATAAATAAAACTTTCTGATTTAAGATCCCATAGAGGTAATTAGCATCTTACATGTATTTCTTATGCACTGCAGTAAGAGATGGGAAAGTGCATTTCTCCAAGTTTCTATCCTGCTATCCTAACTAGTCTAATTACAAATAATAAAGGGAGAGTGCTATACATTTTTCATCGGATCACACGGATCCTGCCAACTTTTTCTTAGTTCTTAAAAGTTTACACATTCTCTGAAGGAGTGTGAATCCTGGACAGGCACTGAAAAGGAAATGGGGCTTGATGATGCTATTACGTTACTTGGATGTGTTACAGAACTTTGGCCATGGGAGTTGTTAGACACCTGAATGTGCCTTGGTGAGACGTTGAGGTCATTTCTTAGGCTAGAACAGGATGAACAATGCAAGAGGGAAACTGAGGCACAGCAGCTGGAATGCCACATCCAGCTGCCAAGGGGGACTGTCGGGGTAACCATTCTGCTTCACCTCATCACTTAGAGTTCAATGGCTGTGTTGAAGGAAGTCTGGGTGACACTGATAATCCAAGGCAGTCCTTTGATTACCCATTGGTTGGTGTGCTGTGTTTTAGTGCATAGATTTCCTTGCCTTTACCAGCTTAGTGAATCAGAGGCCAGGCCTGGGAATCAAATGCCCAGTCTCTTGGTTGATAGAGCAGAGCCTGTTCTACTGGGCCAATGAGCTTTTCTGATCAAACAGAAATTCCACAGTGTTCTATTAATGCTCAAAAACACTGTACTCACACTAGAGTAAGTTAGATACAGGGTTTTCAGTCCCTGAAACACAATATAGCATTTTCCACATGGACAACTCTACCAAATCACTCACCCTGTTTAGGACAGACAGTGCCCAACAGGAGAGAGATGAATGCCAAAATGGCATGAATGCTGGGGTCTCAATACATGTAGCCTCTGCAGGACTGAAGCTATTCAGAGAGAAATTCTTGCTGTTTCCTCAATTCTAAATAATACCAGGGTACAGATTTTGAGCTGTTCTGGCTAAGGACCCATCCGGTAAGGACCTCTGTGTGAACTAGAACACTGGAACAGCTGCTTTAATTTATACCCAGCTACTTGTGACCTTTGTTCCCTCTAAGCTGTGCACGTGTGCATGCGCACACAGGTCATGAAACCTGTGCACACAACAAAGTAAAGCACGCACAAAAAAATTCAACAGAGATAATATTTTTATGCTAATTTAAGAAGGCAGTTTGAAGTAACATGTTTAAAATAAGGTTTTATAATTTATACAGTCATATTTATCACCATATCAAAATAAAATTTAGATGTTATTTGCATCATACACACTTGCTTTGTTGCACTCACAAGTTTCACCACACTCACTGAAGCGTGCACAAATTTGGACACCAGTTCTAAAAATTTGCACAAAAGAGATTTTTTGCGCACACAGCTTGCAAAAAATTAGAGGGAATATTGCTCATGACCCCATGAAGCTGTTCCAGTAACTAGAACAGTGGACCATAGTGGACTGGCAACTCGCACCAAAACTCTTTTTTCTCAGAAATGCTCTTACCCTGGGAGCCAAATCGGGTGACCAGATAGCAAGTGCGAAAAATCAGGACAGGGAATGGAGGAGGAATAATAGATGCCTATGTAAGAAAAAAGTGCCAAATATTGGCACTGTCCCTATAAAATGGGGCATGTGGTCATCCTAGTGCTAAGAGTGGTTGGAATAGAGTCATAGGCTGGTTCTATGCCATCCTAGATGCTCCCTATCTATGGAGAATTTCCCACTAGCAGATTAAATTCGCTGATTTGTGCAGGTAGGGTGTTGCAAAGCAGTGGCAAGAATTTGGTGTCAGGACACTGCTGTCCAGTGTGGTTAGACAAATACTCCTTTGTTCCAAAGGGCATTATTTTAATCAGATAAGGATTAAGGAATTAATTACACATACTACAGCAGGAAACAGTCTTGCATAAATCTGGATTTTCTGCACTTTCAAAAGAACACCTGTGATTATCTGCAATTGCCCCTTTCAATTGCATCTTTCTTCTATCTGTAGAGCAGTTTTATTTAATCACCACAAATTTACATCAATTCAGAAAATGGACAAAATCACAGGAGTAGCCAGAAGTGCTGCCGTCCCTCAAATCAACCTATGTTCATTAAAGTGGACTAGAAAAAGAAAACAGACATAATCCAGGTTTCTCTACTGCAAATATAACACAGTGCCAGTTGTGTACAATATGGTCTCTTACCCCTATTCTTTCCCTTTAACACAATGTACTACATCTAAGGGATTTCTAGTCCTTTGTTTTTGTGAATCTGCACCTGTTGAAGCCTATTCATTTTGAATAAACTGGCAGCAATTCCTCTTTTCACTTCCAGTGTGGAAACGTTCATCTCTCAAGAGTTCTTCTGTGTCACAATGAACATCAAGTACTTTCAAGCACATTCTTTCCAAAGGTAGAAAACAAAGCCCACTTGCCTGTACAGTGTGTTCCATTCCCTTTAAAGCCAGCTGCACACTTGCAATATGCAGTGCCATCTGACTCGAGAAAGCAGCTAGAATGGAGGAAAGAGGAAGGTGCTATATTAGAAATCATCACTTGCTCTGTATTGTCCTCATTGTTCTACTGTATATTTACCATATTTATTCTTTGTACTACCATAGTGCATAGAAGCGCTGGTCCTGGACTAGGACTCTGTGGTGCAAGGTGCTGTTCAATTCTAGAACAAGAAAACAGCCTTGCCCCAAGGAGCTTGCAGTCTAAATACGAGACAACAGATGGACATAGGGGAGTACCCAGAAGCCGTGAGACAATATTGGTCAGCATGATAGGCAGAGATCTCAGCACACCACTGGGCTAACTTGTTTTTTTGTAGGCAGCTCAAAAAGGGGGAGATTTAAGTAGACTTGTGAAGGAAGATACTGAGTGGATATTTTTTTCAGATATTTACAGAGAGCATCTCCTAACTGGGAGGGACATCATGGAAGAAAGCATAAAGGTTGTTCACAGGTGGGTATTCGAGGCTGGCACAACTGGCTAGCAGTCGCACAACAGTGCAATTGATTGTAACTGTATTTCAGGGTTGCTAGTGACGGTTGGAGGAGGGATCAACAACTCTGTGTCTCACTTCCGTTTCAGATTTTATATTCCTAGGGATAAGGCTACATTGCAATGAGACACCTGCAGATGGCTTGTGTCAGCTGACTTGGACTTGTGAGGTGCAAGGGTAACATGGTTCTCCAATTGTGGTGTGGGTGTTCTGGCTAAGGCTGAAGCATGACCCCACAATGGAGGAGTGGTCTGTACCTTAGTTTTATAGTCCCGCATCCTGAGACCCACAACCCCAAGTCAACTGACATGAATTGTCATGAACTAGCATATATAAGCAAAACAAACAAGGAGGTCTTGTTCCAAAGGGGTAGCCGTGATAGTCTAGCTCAGCAAAATAAACAAGGAGTCTGGTGGAACATTTAAAGACTAATTCTTTGAAGTGTGTGAGTTTCTGAAGAAGTGGGATTTTCTCCCATGAAAGCTCATGTGATAAATACATTTGTTAGTTTTTAAAAATGCCACAGGACTCCTTAGCTATGTCCACACGAGGCTTTTAAATTGAAACGACCACCGTTGTTTTGATTTAAAAGTTGTCACATTCCAATAACATTTCCTTATTTTGAAATAAGGAGCTCCTTTATTTCAAAATAAGGAAGATCGTTTTGATATAATAAAACCTAGTTATATATTGAAATGAGGGTTATTTTGAAACTGTGGTTTGGAAATAACCCCATCTGGCTCTGTTATATTGATATGTCCCACTACCCTCAGCACCCTGGCCAGGGAGCCGATCAGCAGCCTGGCCAGGGAGGGAGGGCAGGTGTGGGGGGGGGGGGCGCAGGGGGCAGCGGGTCCGGATGCCAGCTGGCCTGGCTTGCCGGCAACTGGCCTAGTAGCTGGTTGGGGTGCTGGTTCACCAACCGGTCCCCTGGCCAGCTCTGGGGTAGCCTGGGGGCACGCGCTTCCTGCCCTCTCTGCCCCTGTAGCTGCTGTAAAGCGGGGAGGGGGCATGGGCTCCCAGCTGCTGGAGATGCAGGGCACAGAGGGATCCCTTTCCTGGGTGCTATTTTCCCTTGCCTGGTTCTCCAAGTGAGAGCCAGGCAGGGGATTGGGTGGCAACATAGCCCTGTCAGTGGGCCATGTTGCTACACCTCCCAGGGTGCCCCTTTCCCAAATTGAACTAGCAAGTTCTCTGTCTGGACTCGCTATTTTGATTTGGTGTTTTCCCTTAATTCGATTTAAGTTAAATTGAACTAAGGGTTTTATTTTGAATTAGCTTATTTTGATTTAACTTAAATCAAAATAAGCATGTACATGTAGACATAGGCCTTCTTTGTTTTGCTGAGCTAGACTAACATGGCTACTCCTTTGGGACGTATATAAGCAGCATCTGAATGAGCTCTCTTCTGACATCTAGTGATGTTTTGGGGGAAAAAGATGTCAAGAGCAGGCTGCTGTTGCACAGATATATTTATTGGCTATGTTCACACGTACATGCTTATTTCAAATTAGCTTAAATTGAAATAAGCAAAAACCTCAAATCGAAATAGCAAGTCCAGACACAAGACTTGCTATTTCGAATCAGGAGAGGGGCAGCATGGGAGGTGTGGCAACATGGCCCCCTCACTGGGCCATGCCCCCACTCAATATATAGAAAAAGGAAGGCACTCTGGGAAGGAGAAGGGCAAAAGTGTTATTTCAAAATAATGGTTATTTTGAAATAACATGTCCGAATGGCGTTATTTCAAAATAACCATTTTGAAATAACAGACTATTTGAATTAAAGTAGGTTTAAGCTATTTCAAAATAACGTCTCTTGTTTTGAAATGACGGAGCTCATTATTTCGAAACAAGAAAACATTGTGTGGACCTAATCTTTTTGAAATCGAAATAACCAGGGATACATTACTGTCATCACACAGCAGTAAGTATGTTGTAGAGAGCTGGGAAGATGGCTGGATGTGGCCCGGGGAGTGTGGGCTGGTGTGTCCTGTAGGGCTGAGATTTGCTGCCAAGCGTGTCACGACCCACAAAAGGTTGAGAACCACTAGGCTAGACTGTGACTCGACTACTGTGGTCTTTTAACATGCATGGAAGTTCAGTACATGGAGGAAAGATAGACTACTGTAGTCAAACTCTGCTGTTCAGATCTGAGTATAACTGTGCCCCAAAAGTCTTATTAAAAACAGCAGAGCTATAAATAGCAGATGGGATAAATATTTAAGTGAAGCTGCCACCAAAGAAGAAAATCAGATCATTATGTGTGTTTGGGGTTCTCTGTTTTCCTAATATCATAAGTAAGCAGTGAGCATGTATGAGGTGAATGTCCAAAATATGTTCTTTGCTCTCTAAAAGTCTCAGAAAACTTTGTCAGCATTTTCCTGGATGTATAGTGTCAGTCTGGATTCACTATGGTTTAAAGCCCAGATTTTTAAATGAACTGAGGTATAGCTCCACTCAGCATCTCAAAGCCTTGGAGATTTAGACAAGTAAGTCCCATTTTCAAATGTGGTTAGGCACTGAGGAGGCCAAGCTCCACTGACTTTCGTAAAATCTAGGCTCCCAAAGACTACTGTAGGTTCACAAAAGAATATTGGTGCCTACCTGCCACTGTAGGCACCTAAAATCCCAGTGAAGATGCCTAATAGCAAGAGAAGGTTCACAGCTGAGCATTTCAAGTCAAGGGAGGAGTATCCTTTCAACTCAGACTTAGAGACAGAGGAGGAAGGGCTTAGCACATACACCTATGGCACCTAGGGCATCTCCCATTGGCTACCTGAGGCAAGGAGCCATCTAGAATGGTGACTTTTGTGTATCCCATTCTGAGGCAGCTGTCTCTCCACAGTCACTGTATAGCAAGCCAAAACACTGAACTCACGCTCTGTGAATCCTAATGTTTGTCCAGGTGCCTAAAAGTTAGGCATGGTGATACTCAGCACTAGGGGTATGTCCACACATCTCTTTTATTTCAAAATAACACTGGTTATTTTGAAATAAAAGAGATTAGGTCCACATGACGTATTCTTATTTCGAAATGACGGGCTCTGTCATTTTGAAACAAGAGCTGTCATTTTGAAATAGCTTAAACCTTCTTTAAATCGAAACAGCTGTTATTTCAAAATAAACATTACTTCAAAATAACACTTTTGCCCTTCTCCTTCCCAGGGTACCTTCCTTTTAGCCTATATTGGGTGGGGACATGGCCCAGGTAGGGGGCCATGTTGCCACACCTCCCATGGTGCCCCTCTCCTAAAGCAAAATAGCAAGTCCTGTGTTTGGACATGTTATTTTGCTTTGAGCTTTTCCATTAATTCGAATTAACTCATTTTGAAATAACTTATTTTGAAATAACAATGTACGTGTGGACATAGCCTAGGTGAATCTCACCCCCAAGTGCCTAGGTCACTTCTGAAAAATGAAACTTAGCTGTCTAATCACTTAAGCCCCACAACACTGAGCGGAGCAATGTCTAAATACTTCTAAAAAATCTGGGCTTAACTGCTTGGGTTTTGGTGGAGACTTGCCCTTTTGAAATATATTTTCTTTGTTAACACTGAACTTTTAAGGTTGGTTTTAACTTAGCAAAACTGCTAGAAATGGGAAGCAAAGGACATGATCGAAACTTGGGTCAACTAATCATTTAAGAAGACAAAATAGGAGACTGTTCATAATCTTGTGAAATGATGGCAAAATATGGAACACACAAATGAAGAATATTCATTTTATACTACAAGAATGATTCTCAAAGGGGCTGAATTTCATACATACTTAGCACTCGTGTGGCAAGTGCTGTTACATGCATCATCTTTGATTTCTGAAAGAGACAAAACAAATATTTACATTTTTGCAAGTCACCATTCTAAAACTCTAAGTTCCTTTACCCATCTCTATGGTTTCAAACTCTTCTCCTTTATTTTCCTTATGCATGCTTAAGTTTCTGTCATTCTTACAGTGAATAATGCCTTACTGCTTATGAAGTCCCATTGAAATTCTTGAAAATGCTTGGAGTAAGGTATTGGCCAATGTGAGAAAGGAGTGAAATTCTTTGCTGTATATAGATCACCACCATGCCTATGCTGTGTATCACTGCTGACCTATTTTGGGGGTATACTGTATGAAAGTGTTGCACCTGAGTAGGGATGCATTTCATCCCCATCATTTTACTTATTTTCAGAAACAAACAAAACTGTTAATGCAATTGCTACATAAGCAGTAAAAGAGGATATCAGAAATATGAAGGGTGCACAGATGCATCAAAGCAGTGCAAATCAAACATACTTATGTTACCAAAGTCATCAGTAGTTTATCTTAAAACAATTCTTGCAACTCAGCCCATCCTCCTTCAGGCAGTTCCAATGCTAATTGAAGAATGGGAATAGAACTGTATTGTTTCTCTTAATTCTTCTAGTCTATTCAGCTGATTTCACAAGCATAACCATGAAACACAGATATTGTCTTTATAATTCCAACTCATTGTACCTAATATCATTTTCCTATTTAAAATCTCATCCTAAAATCTCTCGTTTACTTTCCCCTGCCTGCCCTGGGGTAGGATTCACTGATGCACAGAGGGACAGTGCAAGGGCCAGGCACCACTCCATGCCCATTTTAGCCCCTCGAACAAAATGTTAGTGAGAATGAATGGTGCATAGTCCAGCTGCACAGCTGTGTTTCACTATCTGTGTATTGATATTCCTCTTTAGCTCAGTATTCTATATGCATCAGGGACTTTTAGGTGCTGACTTTTGTCTCTTTTGCACATGTTGTTTTGTTGGAGATGGTTATTTGTTGTGTTTCCTTTTTAAGTCTTGTCTAGGGCCTTCCTATTGTAGATGCTCTGTTTTATCTAACCTGTGAATTTTATGTAGCTTCTACCATTTTGGTTTCCAAGGAATGATTTGTATTGCATGTGAGGCCTTGGGTAAGCATGTAGGCTGGAGTTTGCAAATGAGCTCAAGGGAGTTAGCTGCTCAAATCCTATTGAAATTCTAAGAGGGGTGGGTGCCTAACTCCTTTGGGCTCCTTTTGAAAATGCTAGCATAATCAGCTTTCTATTCTAGGACGTGGTCTTAGTCTCCCACCAACTAATTAAAAAATAACTCTTGTTGACCTGCAAGTAAATAATTATAAAGCAATACATAATATTATATAGTTGAGGCCAATTTACTGAAGGAGTCAAAGAGGGATGGCTCTGCAGAAAGAAGTTAATAGTAGAAAACTCAGCTCTGCAAATAGTATAAATTTACCCCAAATGTGAATTGCATTTTGAAAAGATCCTGGAGGAAAGAGCTATAGACAAGCAAAGGGATATATTTAAGTATAAAGCTTGGCAATTGGGTTGCATGATTCCTTATTAACGTTAATGGCTAATTCCCTTCACACAGTCCTGAAAGCTTTCCCAAGACATTTCTTCCACAGTCAGGCTGAAGATCTCATTACCTGTCTGTAGTCTTGAGAGTCTGATTGTTACCTAGTACCATGGCAGAAAACCTTCCAGTGGATTGGGATGTATTCACTGCCACTGCTCTGCAATCCATAACACATATCAGCTTCATTGGAGAAAGGAGAAGGCACACTTACCGCTCTCGCATTTCACACCTCTCCAGCCAACGTCACACTCACAGGAGCCATCTCCCTCAATTCCACTGCTGCATTTCCCGTGGACACAAGCACATTCTAAATGCACAGATGTAATTAAACCACTTAAAATATGCAGCATAGAGTTTGCTCAGCAGAGCAACAACTGAAACATTAGGTATATGGCCTGTATGCACTCTCCCTACACACTCTATGCTTTCTAATTTACTTTAGCCTGCCATGTGACTCATAGGCTATGTTCACACACGAACGCTTGTTTTGAAACAAGCTGTTTTGAAATAAAGGGTTATTTTGAAACACCTTATTTTGAAAGACAAAAAAGGTGTCTTCGAAATAAGGGAGCGAAATAGCATGTCCACAGTGTGGACATGCTGTTTCGCTTGGGGTGGGGACTACAGGCACCCGTGGGGTGAAGCGCAGCCCAGCTCCTCACCCCGCTGTCTTTAAAGCCCGAGCTGCCCCCAAACCCCGCCTGGGGGTCGGGGGCGCCCGGCTCACCCCCCCGCCAGGGCTTCCCCCAAACCCTGCCATGGGGTCGGGGCCGCCTGGCTCAGCCTACCGCTGCAGGGTCCGGGGTAAGCGTGCCCCGGGATTCCCCAGCACCCCGCTCCTGCCGGGGGCGGGGCCGCTGCAGGGTCCGGGGTGAGCGCGCCCGGGGATTCCCCGGCGCAACTGCTCCTGCTGGGGAATCCCGGGGCACCGGGGAATCTCAGGGTCGCGCTCACCCTGGCCCCTGCAGCAGCTCCACCCCCAGCAGGAGCAGGGGCCGGGGGATCCCAGGGTCGCGCTCATGCCGGCCCCTGCAGCGGCCCCACCCCCGGCAGGAGCAGGGGCCAGGGAATCCCAGGGCGTGCTCACCCCGGCCCCTGCAGTGGCGGGCTGAGCCGGGCACCCCAGACCCTGTGGCGGGGTTTGGGGGCAGCCCGGGTGGGGGGGGTGAGCCGCCCTGCAGCAGCTCACCCCCCTGCTGGGGGCTGCAGCCCCCTTTCTGGGGCTGAGGGACAGCCCTCAGCACCCTGGCCAGAGTGCTGAGGGTCAAACGTTGTTTCGGAACACTTTGTTCCGAAACAACATGTCCCAACCGGGTTGTTTTGAAACAACTTTCGAAACAACGTTGTTTCTAAAGGGTATAAGGTTTAAGTTGTTTTGAAACACCACCGTTGTTTTGAAACAACGGTACGTCGTGTGGCCATGGCATTTCTTATTTCGAAACAACCTCTGTTGTTTCGAAAGAAGAATGCTGTGTGAACACACCCATAGACTCTAAGGTCAGATGGGACCAATTTGATCATCTAATCTGACCTACAGCACAGTGCAGGACTCAAAACCTCACCTACCCACTCCAGCAATAAACCTCTGACCTATGACTGAGTTTTTAAAGTCCTCAAATCATGATTTAAAGACTTTAAAATACAAAAAATCCATCAGCACATGAGCCATACCCCATGCTACAGAGGAAGGTGAAAATCCCCCAAAGCCCTAGCCAATCAGCCTTGGAGGAAAATTTCTTTCTGACCCCAAATATGGTGATCAGTGAGACCCTGAGCATGTGGGCAAGCTTCACGAGCCAGTCACCCATGAAAGAATTCTCTGTAATAACTCAAAACCTATCTCATCTACCCTCCCTTCTTAGGCCACTGGCATCCACTAATAGTCAAAGATCAGTCAATTAGCAACTAGGCCATCTTTAGTATAAAGACATTGAGTAGAGATATCTGTCAGATTTTCATAGAAAGAAAAATATAATTGATTCAATGGATGACCTGGATATTTTCCTTCATTTATGATCATCCTGTTTTAGCAACAGTATACAATCATTTGATTGTTTCCCACTTTCCATGACTGTCAGAATTCTGCATATATATAGTCCCTATTTTCTTTGAAGAAGTATTGACTTAAAAGAATTTAGGTGGATTTTACATTGATTTTAACCAATTCCCCCAGTTCCGAATGCATATGCCCTTGCAAAAAAACTTATTTGTATACACTTCCTTATTATCCAAAGAGGTTCTTCTCACGTATATCTGCACTGCAGCACAGGGGGATACGGCAGTGAAGCTGTGGCAGCATGGGCAGCAATGTGGGCTATACAAATCCATCTAGGCCTTTGCATGTACTTGTATTGCTAACCCATGCCTTAATTCCCCTTTATGCCTTTGAAAATCCCTCTCAGAAAATAACAAGCTATTTAATGAAATGTTTGCAGCTTGTTGGTTTGCCATTTAATAGAGACTAGTTCAAAAAGCAAAACTGTATAACTGGGAATGATAACAACGAGAATTGAAAAGAGCTGTGAGGGGAAGATTACACACAGTACCTCATCTTGCCATTAGCTGTGCTAGACCAAAACAGTGATATGCAGGCTCAACAGGTAGAGGCAACGAACACAGAAGCTATGCTGACAGATTGCACTGCAGCAGTGGGGCTGGGGAAGCTGTCAGCCTCTGCCACAGTGCTGGGGCTCAAGGTGGGATCCAGCAACTGGGTCCACTAGTGCTGAATGTTTGTTATTATGAAGGGTGTTATAGCAATAGTGAACTGTAATGACAAGAGTGCTTTTGGGTGAAAGGGGTGAAACTAGATGGGTCAGATGGAAAGAGATTATCCCCTCCTTGTGTGGAAGGGTTAAGGTCATACTTTTTTATTTTAAACCAAACTGCATGGTATACACAGTGTTGTAAGCTTTCACCACTCTCTTTCAATGTCATGGTATTTGGTGTTTTCTATGATGACCCAGATGTGGTCAGTAATGTAATCATGAGAGAACCCCAGTCTTCATTTAAAATAAGTAAGTTTCAAAGCCTCATTGCTGCAGAGCAAATCTCAGAAATGACTTGACTGCAACCAAAGGGCTCAACCAAAAGGCAAAAACAAACAACTAACCACCTGCCCCACAATTTATTAAAACAAACAAAGTTTTAAAGACTAAGGCTATGTCTATCCTTAAGAACACGAGTTTGAACTAAGTTAGTTCAAATCAATTAGTGCAAACTAAGTTTGATTAATTTGAACTAACTTATTTGAAACTAGCATGTCTGCAGTAGAAACCTAAACTGAACTAGCATGTCCATGCACAGGACTTGCTAGTTTGGCTTAGGAGGGGGGCACCACGGGTAGTGTGGTAACATGGCACTCGAGAAGGGTCATCCTCCTACCCAATCTCATAAAAAGAGAAAGGCACTTCCTCCCTGGTGTCATGCACCCCAGGACGAAGAAGGTCAAACCGTGTTTAATTCAAACTAATGGTTAATTCGAACCAACGTGTCTACATTGGGTTAGTTCGAAATAATAAGTTTGAAGTAACCATTAATTCAAATTAAAGGCAGGTTTTACTATTTCGAAGTACGTTTTCTTTAGTTCAAACTAAGGAATTCCTTAGTTCAAACTGATGAAAGCCAGTGTGGATGTGCACTAATTTAGTTCAAATTAATTCTCCTTAATTTGAACTAAATTGCCAGTGTGGACATAAATAAATCTATTAGGCTATCACATGAGCTTTTATGGGAGAGATCCCACTACACCAATGTTCTGATGAACTGGGATCTCTCCCATGAAAACTCATGTGATAAATAAATTTGTTAGTCTTTAAAAGTACCACGGGACTTGTTGTTTGTTTTGCTGAACTAGACCAACATGGCAACCCCTCTGGAACTTGTCCCCAATTTATTGTTATTTAAAAAAAAATCTCAATTTTTTTTAGAGACAATCATATTTTTTTGTCTCTGCCTCAATTTTTGAACACTTGGTGCAGGCAATATTGTGTATAATCTTCCCCATAGCCTAAGAATACTTCCCTTCCTTTTTACATTTTATATACTGTAATAAATAAAAAATAGAATAGTGTGTATGCATATAATGAGAGGCTAATTTTCCTCTTGATTATGCCACTTGTACATAGGTGGAGCTCCAGTGACTTCAGTGGAGTCATTCCTGATTTGCACCAGTATAAGTGGGAAGATAATTAAAGCCTATAGCATTGAGAGGGTATCAGAAGCAGTGGGTTGAGAGAGCTGAGTCATATGCTAATTTCAGAGGTTTCTGGCTAGTTGCCTTTCCACTTTATAGCTGTTAAGATTTGAGAAGATAGCTGCATGGTTTGGAGGCATAAAGTACCTTGATCACAGTTGCGACCATATTTGCCGTCAATACATTTCTCACAGGCGGTTCCATTAAACCCCTCTTCGCATTCACATATGCCTGTGCCATTAATTCCATCCAAGCAAATGCCATTTCCAAAGCAAGCATTTCCATTTTTGCCTGGACAAGGCTGGCACTGTTGACCAAAGAAACCTGCACAACATTCTCTGGTCTGAAATGTAGAAACAACATAACAAAGGCTAGAATTGTGAGCTGTAAGCCACTGTCCTAAATAGAGGATGGTGTAGAGAGCCACACCTCTCCAACAGAAGTGTTAGAAATCTCATTAGAGAAACACCAGTCCCTCCTGTGACTATTTTGAATACACAGGCAGCTGATCAGTAGAGCAGATGACTTCTCCCTTCAGTGCCTCTATGGACTGATGTGGAGAAGGCTGGGTCGTGGCCCCATCTCTCATGGCTTCCTTTTCAGACTTCTGCTCCCTAGGGATAGTGAGGTTACCCAGTTCCTGGGTTCCCCACAGTGCAGAAAGTGTAATAATTACTATTGTGAGGAGATTTGAAGAGTTACTGTACTCTGCTCCCCTTCCCTAGCCCAGTGTAGCCTTCAACTGCTGAATGCTTATAACTGTCAGCTCCACCTTAAACTTTGGCATTGGCCAGAAAATGGATTTTCCATCCTGTGAAAAGTAATCTCAACATATCAGGGAGGAAAAAATTGTCCTGAATTGGAACGAAAAGTTAAGTTTTTTTTTTTGCTTGACTAAATTCTGAAAAAACCCAAATCATTTTGTGTCATTTAAATCATTCTGTTTTGATAAATTAAAAATGTTTTATTTCATGGTTGACCCATTTCTAAAAAAACTCAAAAAACTTTCTGTTCTGGAAATATCACAGTTGAATGGTTCTCCATTTTCAAAACTGTTTTTTCCAAAATCAAAATCTGTATTATTTTTGTGAAAAATTTTGTTTTAAGCTAAACAGCATTTTCTGAGAAAAAAGGTTAAATGAAAATTTTTCAACCTGTCCTGTTAAAATTCTGTTCACTCCCTATAACTGGAAGGTATTCTGATAAAGAGACCTATTCAGAAAGTCATTAAATCATGGGGCTGGGACTGCTTTTTTGTATTATGTATTATTACAACACCTAGCACAGTGGAGTTCTGGATCATGATTGAGGGGCTCCAGATAGCAAGTGTGGAAAATCAGGACATGCTGTGGGGTATTAGGCATCTATATAAAACAAAACTCTGAGTATCAGGACTCTCCCTATAACACTGGGACATCTGGTCACTCTAGTCATACGTATGATCACAAAACATATAATAAATAACAATAGTGATTAATAATACTTACTATGATAGTTTTAAGACATTTTGGCTGGCATCCAATATGAATGGAGGTCCTTCCCATAAAGTTTTCAGTATAGATGCAATAGTTCTTCTCTCCTAGCTGTACACAATTTGGCAAGATAACTGCTTCAGTGTTTAATATTTTTAGACATTTGTCACCATTATTTGTAAGTAGTTAGCATCTATTTCTAAATAAATTCATATTATATGCTCAGAAAATATTCTCCAATGTAAAAATAAAATAAGTAAACAGATAATTAGCTAAATAATTTACAGTCAACTTAGCTCAGTGCCATCGAGCAAAACATTTCAATTTAAGATTAGACAGCTTTCTCCAAATTTGAATTGAAGCTTTTTAAAATGTGAAAAATACATGTTTTCAGTTCTTTATTTTTTTCTGGAACTTGTCAGCATTTCCCATTGTTTCTGAAAAGAATGTGCCAAAATTCTGTGAAAATGGCTGTTTTTCCATTATTCTAGGCCTGGAGAGAAGCAGAAAAATGCTATAAATCTTGGGGAAACCTGTTCTCATATGCTTAATTATATAGTTACAAAGCTTCAGATAAACATCCAGTCACCTGGCTTATTATAAGAATTGAAATGCTAATTTTTTTTATGTTTGTCCATCACTATTTTAATAGGCCTTTATTAACCAAATATCTGAATAAAGTGGAGGAAAGTTTATAGTAATTGTATATACTTGCGTAATCACATTACTGATATACGTATTTGGCCTTAATAATAAAAAATGCAGTAAACAGCAAAATCTACGCATGTTTAATCAAGACTCCTTAAATCAATCCAGTTAAAACTTAATCCTAAAGAGGAGTCTACCCGGGGAGGGGGGGGGGATCTATGTCTGCTATAACTCCTAGTGAGTATTTAGTTCCTGGGGCATATTATCTTGTCACTGACTTATCCTCATTGCCCAGAAGATGAAATGACTGTGAAACAGACACCTGGGAAATGGAAGAGAAAATGAATCCTCATTAAACATTCAAAATATTCTGTGATATAAATCCCTCATATAGGGCCAAATCATGTATCCCTTGGCTCCACCTGCATGACACAAATGGGCCAAAAACCTGCCCAATAAGGGAGTGAGAGTTTTCTCTTTTATTGAAGATTCCCTAACTGGTATAGAGCCAGTCTAGTGGACTCTGTTCCATTCACAGTCTCTCACCCAGTGCAACAGTTAGGAGGGAGCAGAGCAGTTTGTTTTGTAGCCAGCATTGTTTAGAGATGTCTTGAGATTGCTCTAATATATGTCAGCGTCTGAACTGGCTCCCCATCTATCTGAGTGGCTGGGGTAAAATAAAAAGGTCCTTACATTATCTTGTTCCCATCCTCCTGAAGCCTAGCCAAGGATGGCACAGCTGGACTCAAGAATCAGCGGCTGAATAATTTAAATAAATGTAACAGGCCAGATTCACTAATGTAACTTTATTGAAATTAATAGAGTTCCAGCAGCGATTAACTTTGCCCATTAAATCTATGTCTGTGTTTTGAGATTAAAGGATAGGTTTAATCATAAAATACTTACAAGTGCCTTAGTTCCAGGAGGGCAGCGTGATCGATACAAACACAGAGCACACTTTTCCTTTGCAAGCATAGAATGGCACATAGTTAGTTTTACACTACTGCAGATAATGTCAACCTGTGTTTCTACTCCCAGTCCTTGGGGGAGTCAGGAGGTATAAAACAGTGGTATAAACAGTATCTCTTTGGAAAACCAGACATCAAAGTCTACCACTGTGGCTGGATTTCCCAAGTCTATTGGATGTACAACAGGATTCTAGGGATTTCCGGCAAGAAGACTCTTACAGAAGAATTCTCCTTGTGGAGAAGTGTAAAAGTTCTGCAAGGTTTTCAACAGCCAAATTAATATCCTGTTCCAAAGAAAATCCATCACAAATACTCCATCATTACAATAAACTTTTGGAGACAGAGTGTGGTCCTTGGCTCTGTCCACTGTATCTTACCGAGGCAGTACAAGTGTCATGGGGTATGTCTACACTGGAGCTCAAGTCAACTTAAGCAGGCTTAAGTTGATTTAAGGAACTCCAGGGGCATATTTGGAGTTCATTAAGTTTACTTAAGCCCTTGCTTAAGTCAACTTAATAACTCCCACTCTTAAAGTTGACTTCAACGGTTAAGTCGACTTTATTAAGTTGACTTAACAAAATGTGGCCATTAAAGTTGACTTAATAAGCTTGACTTAAGGCAGGAGAGCCATTTAAGTTGACTTTATAAACTCAACTTAAGCCTGGGGACCCATCTAAAGTTGACTTTATAAAGTCAACTTAAACAAATGGGGATTCTCTAAATCAACTTAAAGTCAACCTTGTTAAGCCAACTTAACTGAGCCCTCTTGTGTAGACATAGCTATGGTGAGCTACCTTAACAGGATTTTCAGGGATTACCTTGACATGGGAAATCGCTGTTGGTGTAGAGCTTGCAATGCACCTAACTCCTGCTTTAGCAAAGCACTAAAGCATATGTTTTATCTTTAAGTACATGACTAAGATCATCCTTATTCAACCATGTACCTACTTAAGCTCTGTTTTCTTCAACAGGATATCAGGAGATGCTTAAGTGCTTTGCTGAATCAAGGCCTTAAGTGGGGGAACAGTTTTCTAGGGCCATCTAAGCATCTATGCCAGGGGTCTCAAACTCATGGCCCATAGGCCCCACATGCGGCCCTAAGTTATTTCCTGTGGCCCACAGTGACACTTAGAATTTCTCAAATAAATTATAATGCAAAATTTAAAGTGTGTTTTCTTTTCATTTTTTCATTTTGACTATACTTTATATTAGTAAACACTACTGGGAAGTAAACAGTACTGGGAACTGTGTGATTATGGGAGATTTTAACTTCCCAGATATAGACTGGAGGATTTGCGCTAGCAGCAACAAAAGGGCCCAGATTTTCTTGGAGATGATAGCAGATGAATTTCTCCATCAAGCGGTTTCCGAACCAACGAGAGGAGACATGATCTTAGATTTGGTATTAGTCAGTAGTGAGGACCTCATAGAGGAATTAGTTGTAGGGGACAACCTAGGTTTTAGTGATCATGAGCTAATCCAATTTAAACTGAATGGAAGGGTAAACAAAAATAAATCTGTGACCAGAGTCTTTGACTTCAAAAGGGCTAACTTCAAAAAATTAAGGGAATTAGCTAAGGAAGTGGACTGGACCAAAGAATTCATTGATATGAACATTGAAGATGCTTGGAACTGCTTCAAGACAAAGCTGCACAAACTATCTGAAGCCTGTATTCCAAAGAAGAGGAAAAAATTTTCAGGCATGGGTTCTAAACCAAGCTGGATGAATGCACATCTTAAACAGGTGATTAGGAGGAAACACAAGGCCTACAAGGAGTGGAAGTTGGGAGGGACAGGAAAGGAGGACTACCTTTTAGAGTTCAGAGCATGTAGGGATCAAGTGAGGAAGGTCAAAAGCCAAGCAGAGCTGGACCTTGCAAAGGCAAGCAAAACCAATAGTAAAAGGTTCTACAGCCATATAAATAGAAAGAAAACACAGGAGGAGGAGGTTGGACCACTATACACTGAAGATAGGGTAGAGATCAAGAATAATCTAGGCATGGCTGAATATCTAAATAAGTACTTTGCCTTTGTCTTTAATGAGGGTGATGGTGAGATTGGGGACAGAGGTATGGCAGCTAATGGGAATGTAGAAGTGGAAATTACCATATCTGAGGTGGAAGCCAAGCTTCAGCAGCTTAATGGAACTAAATCAGGGGGTCCAGATAATCTTCATCCAAGAATTTTGAAGGAACTTGCACATGAAATTGCCAGCCCTTTAGCAAAGATTTTTAAAGTATCGGTGTACACAGGGGTTGTACCTTATGACTGGAGAATTGCTAATGTAGTCCCTATTTTCAAGAAAGGGAGCAAAAGTGATCCAGGTAACTACAGGCCTGTTAGTTTGACCTCAGCGGTATGCAGTGTCTTGGAGAAAATTCTGAAGGAGAAAGTACTTAAGGATATTGAGGAAAATGGTAACTGGGATAAAATACAACACGGCTTTACAAAAGGTAGATCATGCCTGACCAACCTGATCTCCTTTTTTGAGAAAACAACAGATTTTTTGGATAAATGGAATGCGGTGGACCTAATTTACTTAGATTTCAACAAGGCATTTGATACAGTTCCACACAAGGAATTATTAGTTAAATTGGGGAAGATGGGGATTAATATGAAAATAGAAAGGTGGATAAAGAACTGGTTACAAGGGAGACTACAGAGAGTCATAGTGAAAGGTGAACTGTCTAGCTGGAAGAAGGTTACTAGTGGAGTTCCACAAGGATCGGTCCTGGGACCCATCTTATTCAACCTTTTCGTTACTGACCTTGGCACAAAAAGTGGGAATGTGCCAGTTAAGTGTGCAGACGACACCAAGCTGGCAAGTATTGCCAATACGGAGGAGGATCGGGATAGCATACAGAATGATTTAGATGACCTTGTAAAGCGGAGCATGAGAAATATGATGAAATTCAACAATGGGAAGTGCAAGGTCATGCACTTAGGGACAAATAACAGGAATTTTTCTTATAAGTTGGGAATGCATCAGCTGGAAGTGATGGGGAAGGAGAAGGACCTGGGCGTACTGGATGATCACAGAATGACAATGAGTAGCCGATGTGATATGGCAGTGAAAAAAGCTAATGTGGTCCTGGGGTGCATCAGAAAGGGTATTTCCAGTAGAGATAGGAAGGTGTTAGTACCCTTATACAAGGCGCTGGTGCAACCTCACTTGGAGTATTGTGCACAGTTCTGGCCAGCCATGTTTAAGAAAGATGAAGTCAAACTGGAATAGGTGCAAAGAAGGGCTACAAGGATGATTCATGGAATGGAAAATCTTTCCTATGAGAGACGACTTAAAGAGCTTGGTTTGTTTAGTCTGAGCAAAAGGAGGCTGAGAGGAGATATGATTGCTCTTTATAAATACATTAGAAGGATCAATACAAGGGAGGGAGAGGAATTATTTGAATACAGCGCCAATGTGGACACAAGAACAAAGGGATACAAACTGTCCTTCAGAAAATTTCGGCTTGAAATTCGACACAGATTCCTAACCATCAGAGGAGTAAAGTTCTGGAATAGTCTACCAAGGGAAGTGGTGCCTTCAAAACAGAGCTTAGGTGCTTCAGGTGCCTTCAAAACAGAGCTTGATAAGTTTATGGAGGGAATAATATGATGATGGACAATGGAGCTTGGCCATTGTCTGTCTTTTACTACTGGTGATGGGTATGATAGTGACCTGGGAAGGGGCATTGGATCGAGTGGGTTCTGAGTTATTACAGAGAAGTTCTTCTTGACTGGCTGTTGTGGACTTGCCCTCATGCTCAGGGTTTAACTGATCGCCATATTTGGGGTTGGGAAGGAATTTTCCCCCAGGGCAGATTGGCTTGGGTGCCTGGTTTTTTTTTTTGCCTTCCTCTGTAGCATTGGGCATGGCTCACTTGCTGGTTGATTCTCTGTATTAAAGTCTTTAAATCATGATTTGAGGACTTTAATAGCTCAGTTATGGGTTTGAGGTTCATTGTAGGAGGGGGTGGGTGAGGTTTTGTGGCTGGCAGTGTGCGGGAGGTCAGACTAGATGATCATATTGGTCCCTTCTGACCTTACAGGCTATGAGTCTATTGTATGAAAAGGTTTCAGTGGTGTGGTTCTTGGGCTAACGTACTAGTCCTTGTGTGGCCTTGTGATGATCTGAGTTTGAGACCCCTGGTCTATACTGAGGAATCTTGGTATACAATTTAGGTAAAGGAAAATGTAGGTTACTAGGAAAATTTGCTTGACAATGAAATACACTAGACTAATACACTAGACTATGTGACAGTGTCCCAGGGCAAATAACAGAAGGCCTAAAGCTTCGGTCATTTAAATTTGAACTGGACAAGTCACAAATCTTGCATAATAAAATGTCTTCTCCAAGCCCAATTTCTGTGCAGAGCCAGCCTTAAGAACAAACAAAGTGACCTGTTTAGGAGCTGTCCTGTTTCCCATTCCAGTAAGGAAACTATTTACTGGATGGAAACCACATCCTGTTCTCCAGAGGATGGCAGAACAATCTATCTGTCTGATCTATGTGAAGATCGCAAGGGAAAAGATGCCTTTGTTAGTGCTTAAGAATGAAAATCTACATCTCAGAATGGGAAGAGGAACATCTCTCGTGTAAAAAGTTTTGCTCAGCAAGTATTGTCACTAAGCAAAAGTGGACAAAACGCAATTACTGCTCATTAGAGTGGTGGGTTAACTTGAGCCCTTATTGATGTATTGAAATCTGATGGGTATAGTGTGTTTACTCCTGTGATGTTGTTACTGTATTTTGACTGTTAGCACACTGATTGCTGAATCAAAGTAGTTTTTATATGATATAAGAGCTACTGTAGGAATTTACTGGGGAAGATTCAAACAGTTTTGACTGGCCAATAAAATGCAATGTGTTCAATATGCCTTATTTGTATTTTCATGCAAACAACTCTGAAAAATTTTAAAGCACATATCTCAAAGAAGACATAACTTACAGTAGTAATCACAGTGTCATTGATATCACATCTATTCTTCTGAATTTCCAGAATTTTTCCCAATCCATGGATAACCCCTTTGTCAGTTGCAATATTTGTGTAGTTTATAGGTGCCTCATTTACATACAGCTGTAAAAGAAATGCAGTCAGTTAAAATCCAATAGATTAGCTGAACTACACAGCAGTAGTATTGCCCAGACAGAAGAAATAAACTTAGCTGGTGGCCATAACAAAAGATATTGCCAAAGGAGGTCCCATACTGAAAGAATGCTCTGGCGTGTTGATGGGAGAAGGAAAGAATGGCATAGAGTCTTCAGTTCTTCAAACCATTCCTGTTCAACAGGCCAACCACCTAAGAGCATGGTTAACTTTTAGCACATGCTTGTGTCCCACTAATGTAGTTAGATGCTTTGCTGAACTGGGGCCATTACAAGAAGGAGGGTACAGTGACTAAAGTGCAGGACTGGGAGTGAGGTGATCTGAGTATATTTACCTTAGTTTTCTCATGAGTAGGCAGGGGATTGTGAGGGAAGATTCACTAACATTTTGAGCTCCAGGGGTGAAACGTGCTTTGAGCTCTAGGGATGGCTATTTTTTAATTAAAAGACAAATCTCCAGAGTAGCTGTTAGAGGTAGGACTAATAACTGCTTGAATGCAGGCCTCTGGCCCCCAAATGTGTGAGACCATCATACTATCTTGTAATATTAAATGCTAAACCCAGCACAATTTAAACCCTGTCAAAGGTCCCTACCACTGTGACTTTGAATTAAGCAAGCTTTGTCTAGATTGTCTGGCAAATCAACAGCATGTTTGAGTGACATTTTTTGTCATATTAAATGTCAGCAGGCAATGTTAAGCCCATAGCTCTTGCTGCTTGCACTTCATTCCTATAGCCTGAAGAAAAACATTTTTCTACATTTAAATACAGATAGCAGCACCTGGTCATTTTGAATGAAGAATCCCACTTGGTAGGAAAACCCAAGCATGGTTTCCCTGTGCATGCCATTATGCATGTCATTCTTCAAGAGCTTCTCCTCCAACACAACATGATATCGGATTTGGTCCTCATCCTGCAAGACATGGGGGTAAACCAATGATGTGCTATCAACGTTTGAGCAATGGGGCACTCACAAAATGTTTGGCTCAGGTAGCAAACACTTTGGGTGAAATACTCTTCCCATCTCCCACTGAGTTGCATAATACAGCGTATTGTTTGCAGTGTTGTTGTAGCCAAGTTGGTCCCAGGATTTTAGTGAAAAAAAGTGGCTGAGGTTATATCTGAATAATTAATCGGTAAGTTGGTCCATTCACAGACATTACCTCAGCAATCCTGTCTCTCTAATAGAGCATAAACATTAATAGAGGTTATAGGTCCTTATGCTGGGGGCACAAGCCAACTAACTACTGACTACCTAAGTTTAAGAAGAAACTTCTTCATGGGCAGATCATTCCATAATGTCTGTTATGGAGTTTCTTGTATTTTTTCTTTAATAGCAGGTATTAGTTACTGGTGGAGGCAAACTACTGTGGTCTGAACCACCATGGCAATTGCTATCTTTCTGTGCACAGGGTTGGCTGATAGATTTTAGAAGAGTTATCAAGATTGACCCTTGAGAGACACCCCAATCCTAACTAATTCATTTTACATAACATTCTGCAGATGGATGAACTCTCTATAGCAGGGGTCTCAAACTTCAATTACCGTGAGGGCTAGTAGAGGGCCTCATGAGTAGTATGTTAGCCTGAGGGCTGCACCACTGAAACCTTTTCATACAATGATATTGCAAATATTGGTAACAATAGTGTCATTGTGGGCTACAGGAAATAGCTTTAGGGGCTGCATGTGGCCCACGGTCCGTGTGTTTGAGACCCCTGCTCTGTAGCATCCTAAACATGCAGGGCTGTAAGAGACCCTAAGTAGTCATCAAGTCAAGCCCCTTATACTGAAGCAGGACCAAGTAAATCTAGATCATACATGACAGATGTTTGCCCAATCTATTCTTAAAAACCTTCCATGACAGACATTCTATAACTTCCCTTGGAAGACTGTTCCAGAACTTAAGTCTTCTTATAATCAGAAAGATTCTCCTAATATGTAACGTAAATCTCCTTTGTTGCAGATTAAGTTCATTACTTCTTGTCTTATCTTCAGTGGTCATGGAGAACAATTTATTGCTGTCCTCTTTGTAATAGTTCTTAACATATTTGAAGACCATGATCAGGTTCCCTCCTCAGTCATCTTTTCTTAAGAATAAACAAGTCCAGTATTTTTTAACCTTTCCTCACAGGCCATGTTTTCTAAACCTTTTGTTTTTGTTGCTCTCCTTTGGATTCTCTCCAAATTGTCCACATCTTGCATAAAGTGTGGTGCCCATAATTAGACACAGTACTGCAGCTCACACTTCACTAGTGCTGGACAGAGAGCAACAGTTACCTCCTGGGTTTACACACAGTCTTTAAATTGAAATAATGAAATAATTGGAATAATAATCTCACAATAAAGTCATTGGGCTATAATAAAACCTAGTATTATATTGAAATGATGGCTAAATCAAAACTGTTATTTCGAAGTGACACTATGTGAGCATGTTATTTTGATTTAACTGTTATTTCGATTTAACACTTTTGCCCTTCTCCTTCCCAGGGTACTGTCCCTTTTCTATATATTGGGTGGGGGCATGGCTCTTCAAGGGGGCCATCTTGCAACACCTACCACAGCGCCCCTCTCCTAAATTGAACTAGCAAGTCCTGTCCATGGACATGCTAGGTTGATTTGAGCTTCTAGTGGGGACATGTTAAATTGATTTAACTTAAATTGATGTAATGATTTTTATTGAGATTCAATTAGATTGATTTAAGTTAAATTGATTGAACTGCCTAAATGTGGACATAGCTCTTCTGTGTTACATATGACAGCTTTGATAATACAACCCAGCTTATTAGCCTGTTTTGCAACTGCATCACAGTGTTGACTCATATTCAATTTGTATTTTATAACCCCCAGATCCTTTTAAGCAGTACTACCTCCTAGCCAGTTATTCACCATTTTGTAGTTGTGTATTTGATTTTTTTCTTCCTAAGTCTAGGACTTGACACTTGTCTTTATTGAATTTCATTTTGTAGAATTCAGACCAATTCTCCCATTTGTTTTGAATTCCAATTCTGTTCTCCAAAGTGCTTGGAACCTTTCCCATCCTGGTGTCATCTGCAAGTTTTATGTCTCTTCCCCACTTCCATCCACTGTTTCCTGCTGGAGGAGTGGAAACCAGCTGCTTGTTCCTTTCAATCTCAGCAAACTGTTTGGACTGATTTGTATCTGCTTTGATTTTCAAGGCTCACATTACCAGGACAGTGGTTAGAGTCAGGGGTTAAAGTAAGGGGAAATGCCTCAGAATGCCCCCTATTTTTAGGGGGACACTGTTCTGGGCTCCCCTAAAAATAAGGGAATGCACCAGAATGCTGCGTTCTGGGGCCCCCTAAAAATAGAGGACCATGCCAGAATGCAGCGTTCTGGCACGTTCGCTCCAGGGCTGGCTGAGTGAAGGGGCTGCAGGCTGGGGTGAGCCTGGCCACCCGTCCTCCCTTTCCCCATTCCTGTACCAGCCCCACCCCTTCCTGCTGGGCCCAGGTGGCACATGGAGCCCGGACCCAGTCTCTGGCCCATGCCCCCTCTCACCGGCTTCGCAGCCTCCCTGCCCCTGACCTGGCTCCTTGGTCATGTCAGCGATGTGAGTAAGGGGGCGGGGGGGGGGGACAGGCAGGCAGCCAGCAGGGAAAGCGTGGTGAGGTAGGAATTGGGATGGTGCGTTGGGGAGGTGTGGAGGGGGTGGGGGGCTGAAGGGGTGGAGTGGGGAAATGGGGACAAGGGGATGGAAGGGGGTTGGGAAGGTGTAGAGGCGGTTGAGGGGCTGAAGGGGACAGAGTGAAGACAGGGGAGCTGGGGGTAGGGTTGAGGAGGTCTGGAGTGGGGACCTGGGGGCAGGGAGCTTAGGGAATGGGAATTGAGGCTGAGGAGGACATGGGGAACAAGGGTCTGATGGGCATCAGGCATTTGGGTGGCAGTAGCTGGGGTGGGGGGCAGGTGTTTGTGGGGCAATAGCTGGGGCGGGGTAGTAGCTGGGGTGGGAGCAGGCATTTGGGGGACAGTAGCTGCGGTCTGTGAAGGGGGCCTTGACCTGTGGGGAGGGGACCTGGAAATTTAGAAGGGTTCTGGGGCCCATCAAATTATACTTTAATCCTGGGTTAGAGTCATACTTTTTAAATGAAAGCTGAGGCTTTCCTTCACACAGCTCTAAGCATCTTATTGGTGGACTGAACATTTTTTTCATAAAAATGGTCACATTGTTGTCTGATTTTAAAATGCATTTTGTGAATCTTCAGATCTTTCCCCATCTAAGTGGAATTATTTTGCAACACACATTTTGAATGGTCAGGAATGCTTTGTTTTAGTTAGTTTTAGTGACCTGTTTCACTTGCAATGGAGGATCATGCAAATAATTTTCAGAAGTACCTGGAGTACATTTACATTGCAAAAAGAGATGAGCAGCAGCATGTCTCAGAGCCCAGATCCTCTGACTCAGGCTCATGCTCTGGAGCTAAAAAGAGCAGTAAAGATGTTTAGGATCTGAAGTGCAATGAGGGGAAAGGGGCACCAGTCTCAACAGAGAAGTCTATACCAGTGGTTCCCAACCTTTTCTCTACTGTGGCACACTTTGATACCGTCAAATTTTTTGAGGCACACCACCATTAAAAAACAAATGATTATTCAAATTAACTTAAATTACTTCTGAATATTCATGAACCATAACACAGGGTTTCAGAAATGCTACTATGTGGGGTAGTAGGGGTAGCGGAGCAAGGGTGGCAAAACACAGGAGGTCAGGAGTTGCATGCAGTGGCAGGAGTGAGTGTGGGGAGCAGAGCAGGGCAGGGGTGGCAAAAGAGGATAAGGGCAGCCATGTAGGGAACAGCACAAGGGTGGCAAGAGAGGAGAGAGGAAGGGAGAACAAGAGTGGCTTTGTGGGGGGGGGGGCAGGCGGGAGCCTGGGAAGTGGGAGGGTAAGGCAGGGGAGCATGGTGCAGCAACCACTTCCCCCTTCTCCACAGTGGCTCCCTGCCAGCCAGGGCAAATCCTCACCCCACTGCTGCTCCCTCCCACCCCAGTGGGTCCCATCTTCTCCTCCGTCAGCCCCCAGCTGCCCGTGATGGACCCTCCCATCACTGCAGGGGCCAGAACTAGGCCTCCAGCCCCCAGCTACACCCCCCCACACACATGGCCACCCCACCCTCCCGCTAAACACACTCCCACCTAAACAGCCACCCCCACAACTCCAGCTACACACCCTCTGCTACACATCCACTCCCACTCACCTCTCCTACACACACATACACCTGCCCCACACAACCCCAAACAGTCCTCCCCACCAAAGCCCTTACCTGGGCTGTTTGCAGGCTGCCTGACTCAAGCTGCTCCACCCTGCAGGGGGAGATTCACGCACTCCTGGCCTCCCCCAGCTCTCTGCTGGCTGGGCTTAAGGTGGAGCTACCTGAACGGTGCATTGGAGCTCCTCCAGCTATTTTTAGGGGGACCCCTGGAACCCCCATTCTAGTGCCTTCCTCTAATTTTTAGGGGGCCAGAATGCTGCCTGCCTAAAAATAGGGGGCCCCTGGAACTGTGTTCTGGTGCCTTCCCCCTTACTGTAACCCCTGCCTTTTCCCAGCCCTGCACAGCCCAGGCAGCTGGGTTGAGCAGGGAGGGAACTTTAACTCCAGTTCTTGGGCATGCTTGTGGCACACTTTGGGTGTTCCCGCAGCACACTAGTGTGCCCCAGCACACTGGTTGGGAACCACTGGTCTATACTTCTATCTTTAACCCTGCAGCAGGATCCGCCAAAACCCATGTTTGTTGATCCAGGCTCTGAAACTGTTTTCACCTCTTTTGCAGCATAGACATATCCTACATGACTTAAGAGCCTAATTCCCCTTTGAAACTCTTCTTTTAGATGTTCCACTTTTAGTAGGACTGTTTTGTGTTTCATGAAGCCAAACTAATATATATGCAGCATGTATAGACTGATTTTCCAATTGACATCTTAAAATTCATAACATTTCATCCTTCTTAGGTCTCTCAGAAAATCACACTAGTGATGAGAGCTTCTATAAACTGGGAAGAGCAAGCAGTGCTAGTTCTCTGACCACTTCCTGCCTTGATCCTCAGGAAGCCACGCCTCAAACACAGGGAAGCAATGACCATGGCCAAGAGAAGGCCCACAGGAAAATTGCAGGTATGAAATATTGTAGCAGAAATGCAAGAAATGAAACCTCCATCTGACTGAATACATAAGAGGTAAAAAATGAGGGTACACAGAAAGCAAAAAGCTTGAACTGGTGTGTGCACCTACTGGCCACTCCTTGCTTTTGCTTTAACTGCCATTGAAAGATGACCCAAAACTAAAACCATTTATCCTTTCACCCATTCTTAATGCAAGTTTTAAAGGGTGCAGTTAAGGTGGAATTCAGCTGCTAAGCATCTCTGTTTCTGCAATACAAAAGCCAGACTGACTGGCTTTTGAAAACAAAGGCCATCCAGAGCATTGCCCCTCTCTGCTTTCTGTTCAAGTTAAAAGAAGAAACTCGGCAGATCTCCCATTATACTTTTTATACTCTAACTACTTAATCTTGGCAACACCTATCTGTATTGACTTCACTGAGCTAGGTTACATTTCTAAGTGTTGCAGACTGGCACCAAACAGTGGTTAAAGTATAATTTGACGGGCCCTGGAACCCTCCTAATCTCTGGGCCCCTTCCCGTATTGTCCATATTGCCCCTCAAATTTGTGGGTCCTGGAACTGTGTTCTGCTGCATTCCTGCTTACTTTAACCCCTGTCACCCAAATATGTTAGGATAACTCAGTTATACTGACCTAACTCCTGGCCTAACTACTGCCTTTCAGGGAGGTGAAGTACCTAGACCAACAGGAGATGCTCTTTTGTCTCTTGTAGGCTGTGGCTTCACCAAGTGCTACGGTGATGCAGGTGCAATATTATAAATGTAGACAAGCTCTCCTCAGGCCTGAACTCTGGGAGGCCGAAAAGCTTGTCCATGTCTAGCTGCACTATCTGTATTTAACAAAATATTAACAGGTTAACACCCTTTCAAAAACTCATTTTGGATTTTTCCCAGAAGGTGATATAGAAACAATAACATTGTATCATGAGAGAACTAAAATAGCATTGGCTTACTGCATCAGCAGCTTTATGTTGATGTTTGTGAACAAAACCCTCTAACAAGGCAGCCTTGCCTACCAGATTGATCAGTAGATTGGGGTTTAGGAATTTTAGGTACTATTCTTGGCTCTCCTGCTGACCAAGCTTGGGTAAGTCTGGTCACTTCTTTGTGCCTTAGTTTGCCTATTTGCAAAATGGGCATAATGATATCTCCTTTGTAAAGTGCTTTGAGATCTACTGAGGAAACGCATCAATAACAACATTATGATACATATTATTTTTAACTTGAGATGGACAAACCCCAAGCTTGATAATTAGAACATCCCATTATTTATGGAAAAATAGCTCATGGACTCAACCCCACCTACTTTGGTTTTAAGCCACCTTGGCTGAATTTTTGCAAAATTCAAACCCTGCTGTTTTATTCATTTTTATTTGCATCCAATCTGTGAAGTGGTAGCAGTTTTGAAACTGTAATGGTGCATTCAATTGATGAGACCCAAGCCTTATGATAATACATACCAGAGTGGCAGACTTCTTATTTCTGAGGTAACTTTCAACTGCATCATTACTTGGGGCAAAAACTGTGTAAGCATTAGCTGCTTCTATTTCATTTGCCAGGTTATATTGCTGTTGTGGAAAGACATTAAAAAAAGCTTTATAATGATATTCTGTCATCAGTCAAGACACTCCCCATCCCGAGTACCACTTGTATTCTTAAGATAATATGAATACTTGCAATCACATAACCCCTGAAAATGGAGTAATCAGGCATCTGTTCCAAGCGGGCCAGTAGTTTTGGCAATGTGCCAGTCATACTCCTGAGTGGTGTTAGAACCTGAAAGAAAAGCATACAGACAATGTCAGTGCATTGACATGTGCAGCGCTTGCAGCAGCAAGGATTGGAAATATAATAAAATGATAGCTATTGGCTGTTTTCTCATACAAGTTGTATTGCCTTGCCCAGGAGGCAAAGGAATAGAGAGCAGTGTGCTAACTTTTTAATTACATGGTCATGTACCTTGTCAATAACATGTATGATTCCATTTGTGGTTGCAATGTCGCCGACTACAATGTTAGCTCCTTCAACAGTGATGTTCTGGAAAGCAAAGATTTAAGTAGCAGTTACACCAGTTGGTAATTGTATGTGGTGAACTGTTGCTGGTCTAACTGCTTATCTAGGGCTAGACTGTATCCTCGTCAAATGTGCATGGGACGCATTACTCCCCCGACATAGCCCATGCTAGGACCCCAAGATTAACAGTCCTGGAGCAAAGGGGCTGCACCCCCCAATGATACCTTTTGGAAGAAACAGGGTAGGGAGCAAGTGGCAGCATGGTTCTCCTTTCCCTGCTAGAGCTGATAAATTTTTTCAACTGAATAGTTGACAGAAATGCAATTTTGGTCACCCTGAAACTATTCACAAATTTGACACAAATAGCTTTGGCCAATCACAAAATGCCCAGAGGAGGTGGAGTGTTGGTGCTGGCTCCCCAATAACATTTAACCCAGTGGTTAGAAAATTGGCCTGGGAGATAAGAGACCTAGCTTCAGATCTCAGCTCTGAAACCAGCTTTTGTAGTTCTCCAAATCTGGCAAAAAGTTTATTTGGTTCAATCTAAACCATGTCTCTTCCAGCTCCACCCTGTTTTTTGGAGCTGTGATACTGAACGAAAAAATCAGTTACTTGCCCAGCGCTTTTCCCTACATACTGGCTGGCTCTTTAAGCAGGTGAACTAAATCACTCCCTTTCTCCACAAATGCACTTAAGATGCCTTAAGAGTAACAGTGCCACTGAGGCAAAACCTCATGGTTCTTCTTCTGTGGTGATGTACCTAGACACCACTTTCCTTATTATAGCTGGCATGCTAACAAGCCCTAAATAATTCTGAGAAATCTGTGCTTTCCCATACTTCATAGCTGCTCTGGCCTAGCATAACCTTTCAACATGCTTTGTCAAAGTATACTCCTTAACAGGACCTGATACCTACAGAGGCCAGAGGGGTAGCTGTGTTCATTTAGTTCAGCAAAACAAACAAGGAGTCTTGGGGCACTTTTAAAGAGTATCACATTTATTTATTGTAATAAAATTTGTTAGTCTTTAAAAGTACTACAAGACTCCTTGTTTGTTTTGCTAATAGCTACAGAGTTGCATTTTCCCAGAAACTTGTACTGTTTCCTATAATACATCAAATCCAAAGGGGCAGCTGTGTTAGTCTAGTTCAGTAAAACAAACGAAGAGTCCTGTGGCACTTAAAGACTAACAAATATATTTATTGCATGAGCTTTCATAGGAGAAAAGCTCATGCAATAAATATATTTGTTAGTCTTTAGGTGCTACAGGACTCCTTGTTTGTTATAATAAACCAGGCAACTACTGAAGTCTAGGTTAAGAGGTGGTCAAGGACAGATGACTTTAATTATTGATCTTTAAAATAATTTGGGACCATCAAGCTATGCATGCAGTAATATAATTGACTGATCTTATTACTCTTTCCCTAATTCTCTGTCCCTCCCTCCATCTCCATCTTCAGTATTATTGGTAACACTTGCTCGATGTGTCTTGTGTTAAATAAGAGTATAAACCATTCAGGATACAGTTTGTGCCTTCCTATTTGCACAGTGCCCCTTACAGTGGGTTTCTGATCCTGTTTAGGGTTTCCAGCTGCTACAGCAATGCCAATAATAAGTAAATTATTGAAATTGATGAGTCTCAGTCAGACTAGATAAAGTGGAAGAGAAAATAATACTTATACAACCCAGCAGCAGATGTTAAAATGTTACAGAGAAATTTCTTTAATGCCTGTGTTATAGACCTCTTTAAAATGCACTTGCATACTCCTACATTTATATTATTATAGCATTACTAACAGTGATGATCTGAGAGCTAACTGGCATTTCAAGGTAGCTGACAGGTGTTCTTACCCCATTTTCTTGAGACAGATGCAGGAAATTGCTGTGCAGAGATGTTGCCAACATGTCAGATGATGAGAAATTCTGGAGGTCAGCAATTCTGTAAGCTCCCACTAAAATATGATTTCTAAAAAGAAATTTGATTCTGATGTTTGTATTTTATTTATTTGCAAGCTGTAAGAAACTTGGTGTTTCAGACAACACTTTCTAGATTAGATTCTGCTTTGAGCTACGCTGGTATAAAAGGAGAATTGTTACTTCAATGCAAAGTACAAATAGGCTCTGATCTCTGTTTGGGCCTCTAAACACTGCTGCAGTAATACAATAAATAATTGACTTAATGGGCAAAGGAGTATGTGATTCACTATTTTTATGGATGTGGAAAGGTGCCTTGCTGTAATGAATTCCAATCAAAATTATATTTGCATTGAAAACCTATTAATTTAAAGAAACAGATATATCAAATATTAGGCAAAACATCAACATACTTTAGGAGGGTTGCAATGTTGCTCTTTGACATCCAAAAAGCTTTCTCCTCTTGGTCCATGTTTTCAATTGCTTGAAGAGATGGCACAAGGATGGTTAAATTGGAAGTTGTTGACAGCATTGTGTTTATTGAAGCCTCCTGAATCAGAGTAAAATGCATTATGTGTCCTGAGAAGTATTGTATTATAAATAAAATAGGTGTCATTAGGTGAATCTCTTAATAGGGTGCCAATCATGAATCATCTTATAAGTTGGGTGGGGAGGAAGAACCGTTAAGCAGAATAGTGATTTGAACCAATGGATGTAAAGAGAGCTACAAAAAATGTGTGGATAGTCAAACCAGTGATATTTTTGGTTGGTGCATAAAGGATAGAAACAACATTAATAATGGCAAGAACCAATCTGAATATGTCATAGGAAATGAGTCAATCTACATAATTGTCTGTGTCATTTATTTATTTTATTATCTGATTTTAGAAATATTGTGGTTACTCCTGCTGCTTGGTAATAGTTGCAATTGAACTACCCGTGGAGGTTAGTCAGAAGTATTTGAGAAACATGATGAATAAAGTTGATAGCCATGAAATAGATAATATGCTTAATACAAGGTTCACAGCTGAAAGACTATCTAGTTAAGAAGAGATTTTTTCCCAAGAACTATAAGGGAGTTGTCACTCAATGAAGTTCAATAGGCATTGGCTGCCTAATTCCCTTCAGATACTGTTGACATTCCCAGTTACAAGGGGCTGTAGGTGGTTAATGTTTGAGCCTGTTGACTTGCATTTCGTTTTGCAGAGTTTGGTTTTAGGCTGTAGAGGAAACTAAAGAGAAGATGTTAAGAGGATTAACCTCATTATGAGGATGTAACCCCTTTCTCTTCAAACAAAACAAACCTACTCCCCTGGCTGGAAGGTAGGTTATAAGCCCCAAAATCTGCTATTTTCACTCTTGCAAATTCTCATGGCACAATGGGTTCAGGTTTTGTCTTGTCCTAGCTGATGTGCTGCCTATAGACTGGTCATGGTCTCTTTCTTGTGCCTCTGCATCACTTGTATTGTCATGCCAGTGCCAAGAAAGGAGAATACATATAAACCAGCCCCTTGAAATAGCTGGGAATTTTACCTGGTAGGATCATTTTTCTTTTTAGTCGTCGTCAACACCAGCATCTGACGGCCTCCTGAGCATTTAAAAATAGAACTAACAATAACAGTCTTCCTCCTCCTTCCTTCTCAAACTACAGGAAAAATAGCATTCAGGTATGAAAATGAATAACGTGAACATTCCTGCTAGACTGAAGTTAAAAATATGTACAGAAAAAGACCTCCCTGTTTTGCTTGTGTTATAAATACCATTTGAGCCAGAGAGAGGTTTTCTCCTATCCCCGAAGCATCAGCATTTGAGCATAGCTTAGGGCTTGATCCAAGGACCACTGAAGTCAATGGAAAGATATTTACTGGTTTTTATGGACTTTGGATCAGGTCCACAATCTCTCTTTCTACCAGTGTGACCAGCTAGCAGTAATTATCTGAGGGGCAAGAACTGATTAGTACAATCTTGGATATTCACTGTGCTTTTATTACCTAGTTCCTACTTTCTATGAAACTATTTTGCAACTGGAAATGCTGTGGATAAAGACTGATGACAACTGGTGTCTTGTTGACCACTTTTAATGGCAGGGAATCTTGGGTATGTCTACACTGATTTCTCTGTGTTGGGCTCTATGGATCGTTCCAGTGGGATTGATAGAGCAGGCAGCGGAGATCAGCTCAACTGATCCCGGAAGTGCTCTCCATGATGCAGTAACGCCATCCTCTGTAGGAAAGTAACAGTGCATCAACAAGAATGCACTTCCTGCTGGTGCAGCACAATGAAGATACTGCAATAAGGCAGTGTAACTGAGTTGATGGAAGATACTGTAGAATGTGTATCTCCTGTTGACCCAATGTGGCAGAGTAGACCAGGCCTAACTGTTTGAAAAAAATTTGGGGACAAACCCACTTCAAGAGCCCTGTACATCTTTTCATTAAACAGCCTACATAACTTGTGTTTCCAGACAGTGGAACTGAATTAAGTAAATATCAGCTAATGCATGAGAATAGGTATGGTGTGATGTAAGGGATGAAGGAAATGAGGGAGGCTAGGGATTTTGATGAGATAATTATGCCATTATTTATCATTGAATGAAAGTATTTTTAGTAGGTTATATAGATAGTAGTAATTGTAACTAGAAGAGCACCAGGAATACCATCAATATAATTAATGGGATAAGCAACATTACACAAATATGCAGAATAGAACATACTACTAACCGTAGATATTAAAATCAAGATGTTGTATTGGCTCTTTTAATAGACGAGTGGAGAATGCGATACTCTAGAAGAATTTTTTTTTTTAATACTACTGTTCTTTAAATTAAGAGGTAGAGTTTCTCTGAAGGAGAGCACGAATCTCCATGTCCCTATTTCAATAGGTTTTGTGTGCTGCTTCCATGATGGTCTCTCCTTCCTCTCCTTTTTACTATCTGAGGAGTTGCGTGAGCCTAGCAGCACTTTCCTCATGCTTGACTCCTAATACATGACTACATATACCTATTTCTTCTCTTGTTTCGTTATTTTCTGTCTGCAAAATTGCCAGTGAAATACGAGTTGCACAGGCAGTCAGAACTATTTTGAAATTTTACAATGTTATTCTCTAAGGCTATGTCTACACGCAGGGAGTTAAATCGATTTAGCTTGAAGCAATTCAAGCTAAATCAGTACAACAACCATTAAATTGATCCAAATTAAATCAACTTACCAGGTCCCCGCAAATCTAACTAGCATGTCCAAGGAAGGACTTGCTAGTTTGATTTAGGAGAGGGGCACCGTGGGTGGTTTGGCAACATGGCCGTCTGGCAGGGCCATGTTGCCACCCAGTCTCCTGCCACTGGCTCTCCAGAGCGAGTGTCAGGGGAAAAAAAAGCCCTCAGGGGCACAGACGAGGCCGCCCCTCTTCCCTGTTGCTTTTCTGATGGTAGGGAAATGATCGGGGGCATTCCTCTTTCCTGCCGCTGGCCAGTTGGTGAGGGAGGGTCAGCGTGTCCCTCTTCCCTGCCACTGGCCGGGTTGCGGGGGGGGATTGGGACACCCCTCTTCCCTATTGCTGGCCGGGTGATGGTGCATCCCTGCCGCTGGCCCAGCAGCAGGGCAGAAATCAGGGCACCCCTCTTCCCCGCCACTGGCTGAGCAGCGGGGGCTGAGATTTCTGGGCATCCCGAAGACCCCACTGCTGGCTGGGCTGTGGGGACAGAGCTCATGGGGCGCCCCGCTACCCCTGCCACGTGGAGCTGGCAGGGTTGTGAAAGAATCCCTTAACTGAGAACCAACCAGGTTGAGACACGAATGGCTTAACAGGCCTGAAAGAAAGAGGATTTAGAAGGAATGCACTTTGACAAATAACAGTGCCATTAGAGATATGGTGAAGAACTGCAGACCTAAAGAACGTAATCAATACCTCTCTGTGCCAGCCTACCATGTCCCTGTTTTTCCCTCTCCACATGTTGTGCTGACATCTTTGACTTATTGTTTATTAAACCTGCCTAGATTGTGCTAACTTTTAACACTGTTTCTCTTGACTGTTATATGAGATTTTTCCCTTTTTGACCCTGATTCCTTTTAGGGAACTGATATTAGTTTGTACCAATTAGAGAATGTTAGGTCTTGTTACATCTACCTATGTATATGCATGTATGTTAATGTAGCTGTTAAGCTATAAAAGTTTCTGTAATGCATCTCAGGGGTGGAGACCAGCATCTTATCTGCTCTCCCCGCTGCAGTGTGTTTATTTTAGAATAAACAATTAGCTGTTGGTTTTTGCACTCAGTTTGGGTTCAGCTGTTTTCTTTGACAGGGTGCCCCACTGGGTGCACTGAGATCTCAGCCCCCGCCACCTGGGAAGCAGCAGGAGCTTTGGGGCACCCCATGATCTCAGCCCCTGCCACCTGGCCAGTGGTGGGGGTAGCGGGACGCCCTGAGATCTCAGCCCCTGCTGCTCAGCCAGCAGCGGGGGCTTCGGGGCTTCCTGCGAGCTCAGCCCCTGCTACCCTGCAATTCCCCCTGCACTCCCCCTGTCTCCCTGGCCAGGTTGCTGATGGGACAGTGGGGGGTGGGGGAGGCCTTCTTTCCAGGGTGCTATGCGCCTTGGGAGGAAGGTCAAACCTTTGAATTGAAACAGTGCTGTTTCCAAATAATGTGACTGAATGGCATTATTTTGAAACAACCCTTTTGATTCAAGGGCTATTTCAATTTCCTACTAGGTTTTAGCATTTCGAATTAAGGTTTGTTTTTCGATATGACAGGGCTAGTCATTTTGAAATAACAAAATGTCATCTGGACGTGATTTTTTTTTAAAGCGAAACAATGGTCATTGTTTCACTTTAAAACCAGCGTGTGGACATAGCTTTCACCTGCTTTGCCACGATTGCTAGAAAAGAATGAGACAATAGTTAGGCTGCTGGTGTACTGTGACTGGTTCTTATCACACTGTTCATAAGGGTCTGTTAGGCTGTGTTTGCTCCTTCTATTTGTTTTATCTTAGCTATTGTGTCTCGCTTTGCTTTTTAGAGCTGAAAATGTATGTGTGTTTGTATTGTACCAGGCTTAGTGGAGCTGGGATGTCTAAGTTCTACTGCAATACAAGTAATAAATTATTACAGCATGATCTGGCAAATATGAATCCATTTGCTGGTTGGAACAGTTCTCTTTTTGTTCAAATTGATTCTTTTACTTCTAATATAAAGTCACATGTATTCTGATTTTTCTGCTTATTCATGTTCTAAGGCTCAATCAACTCAGAGGACTGTGGGTTCCTCTTTGCTTGCTAGGACAGTCAGAACGATGATCACTTGGCAGTTCAGGATTTTCTTGCCATCTAGCTCTACGCAAATATACAGCAGAAAGAATTCTTCTCCAACCCCTTTGCTGTGGAGTCTACTGCAGGCATTGGCTCCACAGCCCCTGCACAGCTTTCTCATCAAGGGAAAGAGGAGGATCTGCTCAGTGGTGGCATCTCATGTCATCTGAATGACCAGGGAACTGATCTCTGTGTCTGTGCAACCTCCCACTGTGTTAGAACTGGTATTGGCTCCTCTGTCAGCAGAGTTTCTGCACTTATTGAGTCGGAATTTGGCCTTGGTGAAGAAGAACTGATGAACAGGTTCTGGCCTGAACTCCATGTCATGTCACTACAGCTCTTGACCTGTATTGTTTGATGGAAACATCACTAGAGAGCCACATTTCTGTAAATTAAAAGGATAGTATTTTTCTCAAATTTTAATATGCAAATGAAAAAATATACTCACGTTAACCCATTGGTTAAATCCAGCTGCCTCTGACAGAGAAGACAACTCCTGGTCCGATATAAAGAGAAAAATGAATAGAGAGGCTACAGACATCTGCACTTACATAAGCGGTCTGATTTCCAGAAGTAATGGACACCTTATTGCTATCTATAGTGTTACAGAATGCCGTGTTGTGTCTGTTACTACATGGAGATGCAGGGATTCAGTAGACATACTGAATAAGAGCAATGGTGGTTGTATCTCCAGCCATAAAACTAACATTTTTCAATCTAGCACTATGTTACAGTTTGGCTTCAGTGGGAGTTGTGAAAGCTGAACTCTGAAAATTGAGCCTCCTAATTCTTAAATATGCAAGTAGGTGTCTAACTTTGGCCTAGGTATTTGTCTCCAAGAATCTGAGCACAAATCTTGGCTTAACATAATTTCAAATAAATCAAAAGAGTATTGTTGTTTTTGTGCTGTGAATTAAGCACTCAGTACAGTGGGATTGTATGCCATGAGTGGGGCACCTAGGCACCACTGCAATATAAATTAAATGGTAAAAAAAAAAAACCCTTCATTAATGCAGAGTTAATGTTGTCAGATGATGATTTGTGCCCTTCCAGAATGTCAAGCTCAGGAAAACTCAAGATTTCTGAAAACAAAGAAATATTTCTTTAAGTTTGTTTGCCCATGTCCCCTTAATGCTGTCTTCTGTGAGTGATGCCCTAAAACACCCATCACACACCTATGCTGCCTCTTTGCTGGAATGCATAGGCACTATCTGCACTGGCCCTACACTCAAACTTTGAGCGTACTCCTGCAATAAAATGCCACACTTGTAAAATTTAACAGTCATGTCATGCATTCCCTTTTACACTTGACACACAGGATACTATCTCACCATCCACTTCCCCCAACTCATTATTAAATCCACAGACTGCTCTTATATCCCACTTTGCTATTGACAATATCCCGGGCAAGAAGACCTCAAAGCCCTTCTATTTGACATGATCCATATGATTCTGTATCGAAACTCAGTATATGCACGTAACATCACACAAGACTGGCATTTTGCGTCATCTCAGACTGCAGGGGGAGCTGTGACTGCTCATTATAAAGGGGTTGAGAGCAGGGCTCAGACGCTTCTTGAGGAGCAAGCCTCTCCATATTTCAGTTTACAGTGAGGGGCTCAGACCCTATAGGGGGAAGAAGGATCCTAAGTCTGTGCACACATATAAGGATAGAATGTGAAGCTCCCCATTTCTCCTCCAGTTCACCTGCTTCTGCCCTCATGCCCCTTTCCTAGTGTGTCTCCCTCACCCCCATTTACCCCTGCTCACCTAGATGCATTCCCCAAATCCTTCTCATTGCTATTTCCTCACTCCTCCACCCCCTGAACTACCATTCCCCTGACAGCAAGTTATATCTAACTTTTGTGTGTTACAAAAACACTTTGAATATTTCCCAAAACACCTGTCTTCCAAAGAGTGACAGATGTATGCCTTTTAGCTTCTCTTAGGTTTTTACCCAAGGTAGGGCTTGAACTCTCACTAGCTGGTGAGTTCAGGACACAAAGGCTTATTGTTCATCTCCTTGAACAATCCATCTACAGTGAAAGCTTTCTGCCTATGGAGCCTTTTAGTCTTATTTTCTGGACGTCATCAGTGTCTTGTCTGGTGTTTGACCATTACTCAAGAGCTTCACTGCAGAACTAAACTCATGCTAATTGTGTTTTGGATTGTGCTCACTGAAAGGGCTTGTTGGTGCTACACATGCTCAAGTGAGTGAGACCCTTGTGTTTGATTTCTAGGCCTGGGCAAAAAATGGTGCCAGACTATGCCTTTAGAAAAGATGTTTATTTTTGGGAACTGCGTCTCAGGAATCCTGTAGTGACCCCACATTAGGTTCACTATCTGTACTCCAGGTTCCTGTGAGGCACACCAATTTTCAAGGCAATCCATGCAACTGTGCAGATTTTATAGCATTAAGAAGAGTCAACCTTTACACAGAATGGTCTTCTCAACCATAATGATGGTGGACTAAGGGCTCATAATAATATTAAATAATAATATATAAATAAATAGATGAGTCAACTTTTAAAAATTTCTTCTTTGTAATACTGATAGTAATAGAAATCCTTCAGGGTAATTTTCTGAAAATGGAGCGTTTTTAGTAGCCAAAATGTACAGTAGTCCTAGAAAAGTAATGCTGATGTTCAGTTACAAGTCCCCATGCCCATGTGTACTGACGACCTTCATTTTTGAGTGTAATATCTCCCCAGACAGACATTTTGTTTTCCACCAACTGGAAAGTGGTAGTCTCAAGAGTTTTTTCAGGCTCTTACTTCATTTGTATTGCCTTTTCCAACTCATGTGAAAGGTTGCAAAATTAACATGACCTTATAAATCCATTGTTTAAACCTGCTGTAAATGTCTTTGTTCTGTAATGGAGTCTTAGTTAGCAACTTATTTTGTTTCTGTTCTTTTTAGTGCTGAGGCTGGAAACTGACCAGGGGTATAAATGGTAATGTCAATCCCAGCTTTTTATTGCTGCGCATTAAAATAAATAAATAAATAAAATAAAATAGACACTCACCTTTTCCCCCCATCTGTGCAAACAAGAAGTTAAAAATTTTGCCTTTGTCACTAAATGACTTATTTTATTTTTCTATTTACATGTAAAAATTTGATCTCCGATCAAGACAGAAAGGTTCAGATAAAACTAATTTTCAATCCCAGACTTTCATGTAAGCTGGGTACCCACAGCTCTCAATTGCTTCAGCTGGAGTGTGTGAAAATACACACAAATTAGGCTCTCAGGCTGGTATTTTCAGAGGCCTAATGAAATTAGATGTTCAACTCCTTTAGGCCCTCGTGGAAGGCCTAGCTTCGCTCTTTTCTCATGTCTGGGATTTGCAAGAGTCTCCGTAGAACCACTGTCTGGGTCAGTACTACTGTATGTTACATGATTATGGTAGTTCAGATGTTGCTTTATTGTTTCCCTAGCAAAGAACAGTAAGAATCTGAAGTAGAAAGTGTCCTTAGACAAAGAGCTACTGCCTTACTTACATCTGCTGCACTTCCGTAGCACATGATGCCATCTCCTTCATAGCCCTTTGGACACACACAGTCCCAGACCCCAGAGGACACAAATTGACAAGTTGCCTTTAAAAAAGGAGGGAGAGAAGACTTAAACTGTGAAAGAGTTGCAGATCCAAGAGATGATATTGATATAACATTACCTGCACATAATACTAGGCAATGCTGAGATGCAGCAAAGTTAAAATTAGTGAGGCCCTGATCCCAGTTCTGGAAAGAACTTAAGTATGTGTTTAAATCTCCCTGAAATCAATAGCAGTAAAATGCTCTCATGAATCAGAGACAAGGTGGGTGATGTAATATCTTTTTATTAGACCAACTGCTCTTGGTGAGCTGGGTCTTGGCAGAGTAGCCAAAATCAAATGGATTTGTGTGAAACCAGAAGCAGGGTGGTGAAATGCGGTTTTCCATATTTCTTGTACCCTGGACCTCCATTATTTAATCCTCTTTATTAATAAATAACAGATCAAAGTGACTACTTCACGACAAGATTCACAAAAGTGTTCAAACATGTTTGAGATCCTTTTCATTTGGTATTCACCAGTACTTGCAGAACTAAGATTTTGTTCATGAAAATTGGAGAATGGCTGCTGTTTGATTAAATTCTTATATTCACATGCAAACCAGGAGATTTGTGCATGGATAAGAACCTTTATTTTCCTCCACTTAGAAAGGTGTTTTTTTTTTGTTTTTTTTTTTTTATCCAATCATAGTATCAGAAAAAATCCTTTACAATTTAGGTAATTGGTCATGTGCAACTAATGATGAATAGTCAGAGAACAGTTTGGTGAGAAGCCCATAAACAGTATAAATTGTCAAACTATTCTGAATTACAAATCATGCACACCAAAGCTGTTTGCAGCTAATTTTGGAACATAAGTGAAAGGCTAAACTGATCAGATAATTTACTGGCAATAAATCCTAACAGTTCTATTTTTTTTTAAAAAGACAATCTCTTTATCATTATAGCATGTCACATCTTGAAGAATTCCACAGTACCTCACTGAGCAGGTGCTTCTGGTGTGCAGAGAAGAAATTGTTGCTAAAGATACTGGGAAGAAAGACTATGAAGAATCTTAATTATTAGAGAAAAGCAAACTGGACCTTGATTTGAGACCCACAGAGTAAATTGCTTTATATTAAACTTACCCACCTTGAAAGAATGAGCAGACCCTAATGAAATTTTGAATCTATGGCTCCTGAGAGTCTGTGTATTGTTAGACCCGACAATGGTGGTACTAAACTCTATTTCTTCTGGCATATTTGAATAGTGAATGGGTTAACTGTGAACTCTTAAGAAGCTATTGTAAGTCATCAAAAAACTTATTCTATAGTGTGAATTCAATGGATCTGCACCGATTCACAGTAGCAGAGACTTTGCCTCTGTCTTCATGCTACTTTGCTAATATTAAAAAAAAAAAAATACCTCCAACCCTTTAGATAGGACAGAAAACTTGGAGCCTGACTAACTTTCCATTTCCCTTAACAGACCAGTAGAGGAATTACTCAACTATCACTCAGTCTTTAGTCATGGAAATCTTGAGATTTCAGTGGAAAAACCAAATCAGGATCTATCTCAATATTAGCAGTGATTTCACCTAATGTTGAAGGACATTTTCATGCACTAAATTCAGCCTTTACCATCTAATAATGTGGAGCTGTGACACATTACCTCTAGTGCAGTGGTTTTCAAATCAGGGGTTGGGATCTACTACTGAGTCATAGACCCTCAGGTGCTGCTCCTGCTGCTGCCACTGCAAGACTGGAATGCATTGCTCAAAGATATAACTCTTGGGTCATGGGCATAAATGATTTTTTTCAAATTGGTCCCAAGGGAAAAAAATTTGAAAACCACTGCTATAGTGGGATCCCAGTCATTCTATGTCCATGGAAGAAATATTATTCACTGATGCATATGGTTAAAATGTTGTTTGAATATTTTGTTCAGAGAATAATTAACTCACCAGATGATGGCATTTTCCATTTTGTTCCAAACAAGAATTTATTGGTTCACATTCGATTCCATTTCCCCGAAATCCTTTCTTGCATTCACAGTCATTCTGCCATTCCAACAAAACAAGGCAAGAAAATAAAATGATTAAAACAGTGTAGATCTTCTAAACACTATGGAACAGATTTCCACATAGCTTTATTGACTTCAGTAGAATGACACCAATTTACACATGCTGAGGAGCGGTCTCTTTACTAAAGAGTTTGTGCTGAAACTCTGAATCTACTGTTTCATGCCCAACACTAATAGCAGTACATTGAGGCCCTGCGCATAGTGGAACTGAGGTGTTTGATCTTATGGCATCATTTGTGGGGAGAGGATGGTCTTTCGGTTTGCCCCGCATGCATGTTTAAAAGACTTACTGATTTTAAAAAGTACTTCGATGAGTGCTTTGAAAATATCCTTGCGAGATAATTGGCATTCATGGATTATGAAGATTTTATATTTTTCTGAATAGTTGTAAATAACCACACAATAAAGCAGAGTCAATGGATGATTAATGTTGCTAAATTTTTGCTCCCTTCCACCTCCAGAAGAAGTACATTTTAAGCAAGATTTAAAACAGTGAGAAAGGTAGTCATTTGGGACAAGAAACCTAGGATTTGGAGACCTGCTGCATCATCGATTCCAGACCTCAGCTGTTTGCTCAAGCCCGTCATATAAACTCTTCATAAATTGATCAGGCTTCATCTTAAACCCACTTAGGTTCTTGTCCCTATTCCTGTGAGATGTGGGACACAGGATGTGGGAGGCTATTCTAGGTGTGGGGGTTGCATAGAAGTGGGAGATGATGTAGACAGCAGCAGTTAGGCTGCTGACTTGGGCAGAACAGAATGATTTGGAGATAGTGCAGGAAAATTTGAGCATAACTTACCTGACCTGGCCCCACGTATATGCAGGTAGCATTGTCATGGCATCCTCTAAAATTTGGTAACAGACAATTGTTGATTTCTGAGCAATCTCTTCCATTCCCGCTCCATCCTGGCTGGCACATGCATGTGTGCGTTCCAGCACCTGTTTTAATGCATTCTGCCTGTGGGGATATGCCAGAGTAAACATCAATCTCAAGTTTGACACCAGCTACCATCTTAAAATGGGCAGCTTGCAAAAGGCATGCTGGAAAGGAGATGGAACCTATGACAGGGAACAAAACTCTTTCCCCCCACGTTAGTATTTTCATGTGACCCCCTATCCTAAATATAATTAAGTAAATTATGTATAATATTGGGCCATCAGCATTAATAAATTAATATTTCAAATATACACAAATATATTGAGTAATTTCAGTTCCTATATGTTTTTCTGTTAGCAGAGAGATTACTAACTCCCCAAAGTATATTGTTATTAATAGTAATGGGCTTCATGCAACCATCTTAGCTCATTGTTGCTTCCTGTCCAGACAGTGATGGTGTTTTTCATGGCTAGCAAATAATGCGCGTTGCCCTTTTCAATGAGGTTGTCCTGTGCAGTGAATAACTTTTTAAAGATAGCTCAACCAAGTACTTCACGGACTGAAGGAGGCCACGTACAGAAAATATGATTGCACTTATTTAATGTATGGTTTTCCAGCAATTGAAAATAAACCTTGTTGCATTGTGGGTGGTGAGTTAAGTGCTGAGAGCATGAAACTTTCTAAATGAATTGGGCATCTGGAAAATAAACATTATGGTTAAACATCCTGAGTTGTTTTTCAGAAAACTGAACAGCTTGAACTGCCATCAAACAATGATGGTGAATACAAGTAATGTCAGTAAAATGCTCTTTAGGTTTATATCTTGTCGCCTCATACATAAGCTATGTCTACACTGCCAAATTAATCCAGACTAAAGAAGCTTAGTCCAGACTAATCTGGCCCATGGCCACACTAGGCTCTGCCTTGTCCGAACTTAGAAATTTCTTAGTTCGGACTAGGCAAAGCTTAGTCTGAACTAGTAAGACCTAGTGGTTAGTTTGGGCTTCCATGCTTAGTTTGAACTTTTGCTAAGCACGGGCAATACTCTAATGGTTAGTTTGAACTAAGCCATTAGTTCAAACTAGCCATGTGTTCTAGTTTGAACTAAAAAGTTAGATTGAACTAGAATGCGCGGCTAGTTCAAACTAAAAAGACGCAGTTAGTTCAAGCTAGCCCAAAGTTAGTTTGAACTAACCTTGGACTGACTTAGTTTGGCTTGCAAGTCCGAACTAAATTTTTAGATGTACACATAACCATATTGGGTCAACGCATAAGGCACATACAGTAGCTGAGAACCTCATACTTCCTGTAGCATTAGCCATGATTTTAAGTATGCTTGACCATCAATATATAAATAATCTTAAAGCTATTCCTTTATCAAATGATACAGTTTGGAGGTGTATTAATGAAATGGCTGACATGCATGACCAGTTGAAAGAAAAGTTAAAATAATGTGAATTCTTAACTGTTCAATTTGATGAATCAACAGATGTTTCAGACTCGGTACAGTTCTTCGCTTTTGCAAATAACATAGCTGAAATAACTCAGTTGCTGTTCTGTAAAGTCCTGGTGAATCTCTATTTAACATGTTTGAAGCTAACAAATATTTTGAAATTGTTGCTCTATCCAATGACTGTGCCAAAGCAATGACTGGCAAAAACAGCAGCCTTGTTCCAAGATTAAAAGCCATTATGCTGCACTCAACATGGACCCATTGCTTCTTACATCAGCAAGCTCTTGCTGCAAAAGGAATGCCTGAGTTGTCAGGCGCTTGACATGTCTGTAACAGTTGTGAATTTCATAAAAGCTGGCCTCAGCTTGCTTGTTTGAGTGCACTTCATAAGTCTTCTCTTCCACACTCAAATGAAGTGACTGTCTTGGGGAAAAGTATTAAGCAGACAGTTTGAATTACGAGTCTAAGTACTTAGATAGCTACACGAAAGTTTATGCATTAAATAAAACTTTGTTTTTCTAGGTAAAAAATAAATCTGGAGCACAAATCTATTTTCTTACCTCCCCTGGCAACCCCCAACCTGTCCCACAACGCCTAGGTTGAGAAACACTGCTCTGAAGTGATTTGTTCTGTAAGAAATCATGTACTTACATTGATATCACAACCACCTCGAACTAAAATAGCACAAGGATCTACTTCGCTGCAGGTTGTTCCATCTCCTTCATATCCAGGTTTGCAAACACAACTATAAAACAAGGTTTTATTAAATCACTTTGTATGATAAGACATTTGTAGAATTAACCTGGATTGATTTTTGATGCTCTTTTTCCTTTAGTACATCATCTACATTACAGGCAGTTTAAAATGATTATTTTTGACCTAATCATACAAACCACTCTCTTTTTTTTTTTCCAAATAGGGGATCATGCAATATAATAAAATGTGAGAGCAGGAGCTATTCTGTATATATATGGGAAATAAAATGTACTCTGATCTTACTCTCTACCCTGAATGCACTTACTAAAGTATAATTTGACAGCCTTGTAACCCTCCTAATCTCTGGGCCCCCTTCCCATATGGTCCAGGCCCCCTTCATGCAAGTGTGGGGCCCAGTCCAGGTAGGCATTTGCAACCACTTCTCAGTACCATATGCAGAGATTGTTGCTTCATAAAAATATGGTTATCACTCCATAAAAATACTGGCCCCCAGCCTGGTCTTACATGCTGCCCGCTCCACGCCACTGCATCTCCCTGACCTCAGTCTCAGCCTCACACTCTGCCTCCACCTCCAGCCTGGTCCTGGTCCTGATCCTCGCCTTGCACATTGCCCCCTCCACCCCTACCCCCATCCTGGCCTCACAAACTGCCCCCTCTGCCCCCCTACCCTCATTCTGGTCTCACATGCTGTCCCCTGCAACCGCCCCCCCCGAAGTAATTGGTCCTGGCATGAATGCAGAGGCTCAACTCAGTGCCCTTTCATAGTCCCTTCCAGTTCTATGATCATCTTGTTTTAGCCTCCAAAATATAATTTGCTCTCAGTGGGGTACTGTGCACATCGCTCAGTTTAATAAATCAAACCCAGATTTTTAAAAAAGATCAGCACAATAAAAGACAAAATATAAACTACTAAGAAATATCTGTTGTACTTGTCACTCTCAAAGTGGGAGCAGTTTTAAAGATCCTCTTTATTAGATATTTTAGGAAGAATTTGGTAGTGGCTTCCCATAAACACTGAGTGAGCTTTAAAATGTACATACAGGGCAAAGAAGCCTGTGCAATGAGACACATTTTAAATAATTCACATTTTAGACTCTAAAATGACTGGGAAAAGTACATGAGTCCTTGGATCTGTAATGGAGGAGATGCTGTCTCCATCCAGGACAGTATTTTCATTATTAGCATGGAGTCAGCAAAATGGGAACAAAGAGAGGGGGGAAAAATCCAGAAGAATAAAATGATTTCATGAGTCATTCACCTCTCAAGCACAAGCAACAAACAATTTGCTACAGTGTGACCTCTGAAATATATAGTCATCCCTGTAGATCCCGTGACTCCCCAACCCCCAGGATTCTGCCTGCTCACTGGACCCCCATTCCCCAACCCACTGACTTCCTGGCCTCCCCACTGGCTCCGGACCTTGTCCCCCTTCCCCTGTCTGCTGACTCCCTGACTACTGGCACCCTTCCCTGACGCCTGATGCACCCGCCAAATCCCCAGCCCTCTTCCCCAACTCGCTGACTCCCCGACCCCTTCCAGGATATTCCTGTCTGTCAGCTCCTCGGCCCTCTTCCCCGACTGACTGAAACCCTGACTTTGGTCCCTTCCCTGCCTGCTGGCTCCCCAACACCGCCAGACCCCTTCCCCAGAATCCCTGCCAGGCTGGCTCCCTCATCCCTGGGCCCCTTCCCGACCAGATCCCCGAATCCATGACCCCCAGGTGCCTTCCCTGCCCAGCTGCCAGCTGGCTCCCCCACACCTCTACCCCCTTCCCAGACCAGCCTGCCTCCTGGCTCCCTGACCCTCAGGCCCTTCTCTGCCTGCCTGCCGACTCCCTGACCCACCCGCCAGCTTCCCCTGACCTCCTTTCCTGAGCTGCCTGCTCACCAGCTCCCCTGATCCCCTGTGCCTTCCCCTCTGTGAAATTGACCAGAGGCTGCAGGGCCAGTGAGGGGCTGGGGGAACTGGCACCCCTCGCTGGCCACTTGAAAGCAGCCAGGGGTGCCTGAGTGGGCATCTCTCCTGACCGCTTGCAGGTGGCCAGGGGCTGGGGGACCAGGGTGCCTGGCTAGCTTTGCCCCTGCAGCCCAGTGGGCAGCTACCGAGCTGGGCAGTGGGCAAAGCCGGCTCGGGTGCCTGCCGCCCCCCATCCCCGGCAAGGGGGAACAGCGGATGAAGCCAGCTTGGGAGCCTGCTGCCCCCGTGCACCTCCCCTCAGCACCCTGGCTAAGGTGCCATGCACCCTGGGAGGAATGTTTCGAAACAACCCATCTTAACGGTGTTGTTTCGAAACAACCCTTTCAAAACAAGGGCTATTTCGATTGCTTGTGAGGTTTAACAGTTTCAAAACGATGGCAGTTATTTTGAAACGATGGGGTCCTGTCATTTTGAAATAATGGAACGTCGTTTGGACATGCCAGGCTTTATTTCTAAACAATGGCTGTTGTTTCAAAATAAAACTCTGGTGTGGACACAGCCTATAAGATGTAGAAATGAGCATAGACCTGGGACTCAAAAGTACTAAAATTTAATCCCTACTTGGCAAATTACTCACTGCTTGGTTTTGGGGAGATCTCTTCACTTTTATGCCTCTGTGTCTCAGCCTTTTATATTAAATCAAAATCTGCATACTACCACATAGCTTTGTTATAAAGGTTATTGTTTGTACAGTAATGTGTCATCTTGAACCAGAAAATGCAAATCCTGTAGTTGATTTTGAAAGTGCTATCGCTCCCCTAATATTAGTTATAGATATAAGTAATCGACTTACCTCTTGGCACCATTACTGAGCTGACAATTTGCATGTGCATGACAGAATTGCATGAAAGGCCCACATGGAACTATCTGCTTATCACAGAGTTTCCCAGTATATCCATGTTTGCATGATCCAGGAAGGCAGATTCCATCACTGTCTACTTTATTATCACACCTCCCATAGACACAGAGGCACTCTGTATGTAGAAAAAATAAAATATGAAATTACCAGGTAAACAATTTAAAAAGGTGTACGTTCCTAGATGGCATTTAAGTAGTTCATGTTACTTCTTTCAAATATTTAAATGCCTGTATTTTTAAAATCACACCTGTCAAAAAAAATCTTTGCATTATTTATTTACCATATCCTTATATTTTTTATACCCTTTTAAGGGTAATAATACATGATATTCTTCAGGTTTTTATAGCACATCTGTCTATCATGGGAATTTAAAGTTGCCTATAGAAGCTGGTGAAGCAGGCGTACAACTTCTTATCTTGGATTGAAAAGAACAAAATAATTGCATTTAAAACAGAGCAAACAAAATCACTAAACTTTTACATATGAAGTCTCTGATTCTCTAAGGATTTGTCCACATGTTTAATTTTATACCATGTGAGCAGACCTGATGAAGTCACAGAACAACTCACAGTAAATATGTATGAATTTGCAGGCTCAAAGCTCCAAAAGATCTTAATATTCTATTTTTTAAAAGTATCTGCTTCAGCTTTTGACCATACAACATCTTATGATAGGCCTCTTAGGCTATTTTCTACACAGGGATAAAAACCCTATGGTGGGCCCTGGTCAGCTGACTTAGACTTGCAGGGCTGAGGTTGCTGGGCTAAAAATTTCTGTGCAGACCTTCAGATTAGGATTGGAACCCTGGGCTCAGGGATTTTGTGAGAGTGGAGCCTCTCACAGCTAGAGCTCCAGTCCCAGCCTGAATAGCTACATAGCAAGTTTTAGCCCTGCAACCTGAGCTTGAGCTGACGTGGGACAGCCATGTGTTTTTTATCCCTGTATAGACATAGCCTAAGCCTGAGGGAAAGGTGCTTTGTATGAACAGTAGACTGTAGCCAAAAACCATGAATAATTATGTAACTGAGACAGGATGAATGTCTATAGATTTCATTTTATTTAGTCTACTGTCTCTGACTTTACAGCATGCGTAACAAAATTGAATCCTATGGTGGAAAAATGTATTGCTATATGACATTTTTCTTTTACTGTGGGCCCTACACTGATAGACACAGCAGTTATCTAATAAGAATGATGTTTAAAGTGGATCTGAACCTTATTCCTATATAATTTTAAATACCCTTCTGTTTTGTTTTGTTCAGGGCAGTGACTGTGTTTTCGTACACAGATAGACAACTGTTATTAAATTTGTGGACAATTCCAGAATAGAAATAAATGCTGAGAAGGAGGAGGAATTTATCTGTTTAGGTAATCGTGCCAGGAAGGCAGACATGGAAAAAGAGCAGTTAAGGCAATCTGAGTTGGAGCCAAAGCCCAATGTAGTCAATAGAAACCATATGAAATTAGCCCAGCCCCAAAGACGTTATATAGCAAATATACCACTCTCAGTTAGCCCTTATTGCAATACAAACAATGTTTTAGAAGACAGGAGGTTATTTATAGAGTGTCAGTGGAGGAGGGTGCAGTGTTCCTTACTTTTGTCACACTGAGGGCCATATTTATCAGGGTCTGAACAGAACTGACAATGGGATCCTTGAAATCCATCAGTACAAATACAAGTTCCATTTCCTTTCATTCCGTCTACACACTGCAATGCAGAAGATATAGGATTAATATGTGAATGTTAGTTCTGTTTTTGAAGTAGTAGATTAATGAATGAAGTAGTTCCTTTTGTACTTCATGAGGGAAAAGTTGTATAAATGACTTGGGTGTGGCTAGAACAAGACTGAAACAGTCCTCTCTTTAAACGGAATAAGAAACTCAACCTAATGATACATAAATGTCTTCTTGTGAAAACTTCTTTGTTACAGACTGTCTCTCTTCCCTGTGCCTGTATGCCCTTAATTCCATCTTCTTCCTCAACTGTAAAGCAACAATTATTACATTTTTAGTTATTTTTGCCTCAGACAACGCTGGCTGCCACAGTGGGTCACCTAAAATCCTAGCCATGCCCAGTATTGTGCATTAAAAATCACAGAATTGTATGTTTTAAGTGTGTGGAGAGTTCCACCATCTTTCCCTACCAGAGCCTGATGCCCATATTAATGACATAAATAAGCAGGGTGAGCCCCTCTGGCAATATTTAAATGTGTTATGTGCTAAGGGATCAAGGGTCTCTGGATACTCTCCATGTCAGCCTGTCCCCACACCCACAGAGAAGTGCAATATGCTGTTGGTTGGTCCATTTACCTGGCCATTTCCTGAGCAGGGATTGGAAAACCCTCCGGGACACTGATTGCACTCTGGACCATAGAAGCCTTTGCAACACTTTGGTTCCTGTAAAGTAAAAGCATGTACTGTTGCATGACATTGTGACATACCATGTCTCAAAACAGTACCCCAGAACCCTGTTATTCACCACTGTCATATAACACTGATATGTTTTGAACAAAGTACACCTTGTGAGGGATCATTTTAAAAAATCTTGAGTCACTAAACCTGAATATTCTGATAAATTGTGTGTGCTGTTGTATATGAAGTTATGAAGTTTTTCTGTATATGATACTAAATTATGTTGTGAAGCGTTTGAACTGTGTTGGGAAACATCTACAGCAAGCCTTTCATCTACAACAATGGAACAGCCCCAGACAATGATTAATGGTTAATTAACATTCATCAAAAAGGGAATCCACTATTTCAAAAGCTATTTACAAGGAAGATTTCATAAAGGGTGCACTTTGACAATGGAGACTGCTTGACCAATGGGTGTGAGTCTCCATCCTTATAGCATAGACCTTTCCAGTGAGCTAGAGAAGCTATAAAAGGGAAGTGAATTCACTGCTTGACTTCTTTCCCCCAAAAACTCAACAACTGGAAGAAACATCTAAAAGACAAAGGCTTTTGAACTGGGGAGAGAATCCCAGCCTATGTACTGAAGATCTGAAAGGAGACATGCTCGTATTATCAGGATGAGACTTTGCTTGTTTAAAATCCTGTATTATTTATAGAAGTTAGACTGTGATTTTTACATTTACTTCTTAAAGTAACCAGGTCTGATATTTTATGCCAACCACTTATAATTACTTAATCTATCTTTCTGTAGTTAATAAATCTGTTTTATAATTTTAGCTGAAGCAGTGTGTTTGGCTGATGTGTTTGCGGAATCTCAGCTCTGTTTCAAAGGCTGGTAGATACCCTCTTCACATGGAGGGAGGGGCTAATGAATTAATGAATTCACTCATAAGCCTTACCAGAGCAAGGCTGATATTCTAGGGTATAGTGCTAAAAACCTCAGTGAGCTGGCTGGTGCCTCTCTATTGTTAGTTCCTGAGTGGATAGGTTAAAGCCTTCATGTAATTCATTTGGGTCTGTTCCTGCCTGTGCAAGCCTGTAAGTGCAGTGCCTGCTAGAAGTTTTGCAGTTTGAAATAGTGCCACAGAGTGAGAAGGAACCCAGAAAGCCCAGTCAACCCACAGTTTCCAAATTGCACTCTAGGGGCGCTTATCACATGCATGTAAAGTAACACTTTAGTTCCTCCTTCTGAAGGCTTGAGGGACAGAACCAAAGCCTTCAAGGCTATACTTTGCTATTTTAGCATAGCCCTGCACTGCAGCTGACCTAGCTTGATGTTGTCCCAGTTTCAGCTGCAACCTGACTTCTAAAGTTTTTTAGTGCATGACAGAATGCACAGTCGTGGCGAAAAAGCTAGGAACCAGACAATTGTCTGATGCTCTGGGGTTACCCAAAAGGGCAGTGCCTGCACTCCTGTGATCAGAGACTGCAATTCCACTCAGCCCATAGGTGGGCCATACACTGAGGGGTAGATGCCTTACTTCCTCTTCACCAGCTTTACACACACATGTGTGGAACCACTTTTGGTCTAAGTACAACTTAGCCCTAAATAATTTCCTGTATCAAATTTTTTGTTCAAGAATTGGACTGCTGCTCTCATTCTCTAATACAAGAACATGGAAGATGAGTTTCAGTGAGATATTACGTGCATGGCTAATTCATAGGGAAGCATGGGTCCACAGACTTCTCTTGGCTTAGAGATTTGCACATCTTTTGCACCCAATATGCATCATGAAACCCAGAAATCTTATTAGAAGTACACGAAGAAGATTGTTGAAAATTAGTGGTATGTGGTTGTGATTGACTTTTTTTGTAAGAATTAGACATACGAAAGGAGGCAAAATGGAGTTAAACCCTTGCAAGCAGTTATTGGCTCATTGCCATTGAGTGGCACGTGAAGTTTTGGAAGAATGTACATGACCCGTGTTGCTAATTGTCAAACTGTGCAGTCCTTCATAGATGCAACCATATGAAACAATGAAAAGTGTTTGGGAGGCCTAGAAATTACAAAAGGAAGAGAGCCTGCATTATGTAACATAAGAAACATCTAAACAAAAATGCTGGGCAGCTACAAAGTCTTGTCAGAAGAGCTGAGGTAAACATATGGAATGGAGAAGAGCTATTTCAGGTAGTGCAAAGCATGGTAGCAGCGGAGGAGCTAAGTGTGTCTAGTTGGTACTCTTGCTCAAAGATCTACTTAGGGCATATGCAATGGAGACTTCTAGATGCTGGACACATCCAAAATTGCAAAGACCAATGGCAATATTTGCGCTGATTTCTATATGAACCTTACCTTTATTGTTACATTGCAGTACCTAGCACAGCCAGTTGTTGGATAGAACAAAGCTTCATAAACACATCTACGTCTTGAAAAAGCCTAGAACAGAAACAAAACATAAGCACATTTCCAGGTAGATATTCGATATTGCAATACACCCAAAATATTAGGGAGCAAATTAATTGAAGAACAGGAAATATTACATTGGTAGCATGTGGTTTTTTTCTATTGATGCTTGAAATGATATATTGAGTTTTGTATATCTTCCTGAATTTTTAAAATGTATTCTTAGATCTTTACTATATTGGACAGAGCATTAAATATCACTCAATTCTGATATATGGACAACAAAAATCTCTTGACAGTAATATGAATTTAGTATATGAAAGAATACACCACTAGAGCCCATCAAGAGAGTGATCTCATTGTACTAAGCACCATACAGATACACAGTAATAAAAGGTCCTGAAGAGTTTACAGTGAAAATTGACAGGACAGACATAAAGTGGGGAAGGAGTAGAACAGAGAGTGAACAGTACGATGGTAAAGTATCATGTTAGTTCTCTGCTTTGTTTGGGAAATATGGACTTACTTTGGAGGGAATCAGCTATGTGGGAAGGGAAAGGGGGTAGGAGGGACAAGGCTGGGGGGCAGAGGGTAAGAATGGCAAGTGTAGAGTGAAGGGGCTGATGTGGCAGAAAGAAAGACAAAGGAAGTGGATTGGGGTAGTCAATCAACACAGGGCAGAGAACATCTAGTTCAGGGGGTGGCAAGGTTTGCTGGCCCTCATGCCAGCCCCACCCACCGCACCCTCATCAGGTGCCAGGTGTGGGGCCAAAGGGGTGCGGGGCCAGGCTTCCATTTCCTGGCCCTGGCCCCGGGGCTGGCTCCCGCCCCCACCAATGCAAAGCCTCTGGTTCCTGGAGTTGGGGCAGGCTCCCGCTGGCAGGTGGCCTCCTGTTGTCGGGATCGGGGCCAGCCCCCACCAGCAGTGGCAGCTTCAGGCGGGCTGACCCACCCTACTTCCCTCCAGCAGCCCTGCTGAGAGGGGGCCAGGAGCACCGCGTGCAGCAGCTTCTTTGTCCCTCTAGCCAGGAAGTGCAGCCAGTGGGGGCCTGGAGCCATGGCATGTGGCTCTTGTGGCCCCAGGCCATGCAGCACTGTGTGGGGTGGGGCCAGCATGGGAACCTGAGCAGCACTGCATGCCACTCAGGCTCAGCCTGTGTGCCATCTTTGGCACGTGAGCTCGGGGTTGCTGGCCCCTGATCTAGCTGAAACTTGAAAATTCTGAATGTCCAGAGGTCTCCACTTTGGTTCCTTATGCCTCTATCAGGTGGAGTCTCTAAGGCAGGGGTGCCCAAAGTACGGTCTATGGGCCACATGCAGCCCACAAATGGCTTTTTTGTTGTAATAACATACAGAAAATATATAACTGTATATCGTATATAGTGCAAAAGAACCAGTTTTGGAATTTTGCGGCCTACAGGCCCGCACCAATCAGGATCTGTGGCCCCCACGTATGAAAACTTTGGGCACTCCTGCTTTAAGGGTATTGCTATTCCTGTACATTAGTTCAAAATAAGGAGGCTTAGTTGGGACTAACTTAGTACTTGTCTACACAAGGCTTTTATTAGTTCAGATTAAGGAATTCCTTAATTCAAACTAATGAAAGCTTAGTTCAAAGTAGTAAGACTTGCCAGTTGGTTTGAACTAAGCCCCTTAGTTTGTTCATTAGTTCAAACTAAGGACAATATAGACAATGATTAACCCTTAGTTCAAACGTAATAAGTTTGAACTAAGGGCAGTTAGTTCAAATTAATAAAGTGGACTAATTTGAACTAATGTTAGTTTGAATTAGTCCATGGTATTAATTTGAACTAATAAGTTTGAGTTTAAGTCGAACTAACCTTGAACTTATTAGTTCAAATTAACAAATTTGAACTAACTTTTCCTAGTGTAGACATAGCCTAACAGGACAGGTACCACTTTGGTCATAGTGCCCCACTGTGCATGCATGTGTAGGTCTGCCTTGCCTAGTTCTTGGTCCAGGGGATTGCTGGGCCTCATTTTGCCCCCTTCGTCCAAGGACTATAGCTCCTGCTTTGAGTACCTCTGTTCCTATTACTTACTGGCTGAAATTTCAATTCCATGACCTCTCAGATCATGTTGTAGCATGGGCAAATGAAGGGCAGGGGGCTGCACAGACCAAGATTTATGTGCAACTGCAAATATTTCAGGTAGCATTAACTCTCAGGAAAGAAGCAAAACATTACTTTTGTGGATGAGGGGAAAGTTTTAGCAGGTCTGGCTCTAGCACATTTTTAATTCTCCCTTATTTTTCACATACAGATTCTCAAAGCAAAGTTTATAACAGTTGTCCTCCTTTATTCCTTTCTCCCTCTAAAAGAGGAAACAAAAACATCCCACTGCTAGATGGAACATTATCCCAAGCAGAACGTCTTCAACTCAATGTAGATGAGTTGGAGACTCCATGAAATCTATTAGGGTCATTGCTCTGCTAATTTAAGTAATTTGAGAATTGCCAAAGTACAACAGTGATGGGTATGAGCACAAAACTCTGAGACAGCTGCCTCCCATAAACTGCTGAGCAGAAGAACTCAGTTATTGTTTGTAGTGGGAAATCAATGCAGAAATTGAATTGAGATGCAAATTTAAATGATACCGTACTCTGTTTGGCAATAGCTGTACAGGAAAAATTAACTTACTATGGGTTTTGAGTCTCCTGGACAAGTGCTCCTGTGGAAAACTGAACACTTCACACAGGTACCCTGAATGGAGACAGTACAATAGTCACATTTCAGGAAGGCTATAGCAATCTCTGGTGAACTCATGTAAGTCGTGTCATGTATCACAGAACTAAGTAACAGACCAATACTGTGAATCCTGCCTCATCAAGTCTCCAATGAATATTAATTCTTATTATTTCATACTTCCATCTGCCACATTTTCCTGTCTTCTGGCCATTTTCCTATTCCTTTCTTTCCTGACCACTTTGTCATGGAGAACTTACACCTCCCTAAACTTGAGTGGAGAGCGACTCAGCAAATTCACAGACACATAATGGGGAAGATTCTCAAAAGGTGTGAATCTGCATAACTCATTTAAGACAACAATGACTTAATCCATTTGCCTAATCTGTATATTTCAATATTTGTGATATTTCATGTAACTCATTTGGAAGGTAACCTTAACCAACTAACTTGATATGCATCTTATGTATATCCTGCATGAAAAGAAAAATATGCTGTCTGCATCCACAGCATAAATATCTTACATTGTGCTGTAATCCAACCAAGATCATCAACCTTTTCTTATGACCTTTTAGCTCACTGTCACTAATGGTCAGTTTAACATTGTAATGAACATGTAATAAAGGCAGGAACTGTGTAAATAACTGAGGTTTTGGTTCACTGGCTGGACATGACAATGACAACAATTATTAATGAAAACTTTTTGGGTTGATTTAAACAACTTTAAAATTTTTTGGTGAACCAGAAAAGTCTAAAAAATGTTGTTTCAGATTGAACAAAATATTTTATGTTTGAGGATGTTTTACCTTTTCAAAATTAAAATAAAGTAAAATTCAAAACTAAGGGTCACTTCAAATTGAGAAACTTGTAACTTCTGTGAAAAATGCAGAAATATTTCTGTCTTTTCAGATTTATTATTTTTAAACCAAAATCATTTAGTAGATTTCTACACAAATTTGCTAAATGTATCAGTTGACACTGAATCTGCATCTTTTGTTGAAAAACTTTTGTCTGAAAATTTTCATCCAGCTTTAACAATGATGCTAGAGTGAGGATATGGAATTTGTCAAAGCTTGAAAAGAATTCTCTGATTTCCTCTTGTGTTAGGCTACTCATGACTGATGACACTAACATGAGTTTCAGAAACAAATGAGAATAATTTCTGAGTGGTTATCCAAGATGTTGTTTTATATTTTTCATGATGTTTAGGAGCGTGATCTGCAGCATTTATGTGCACAGGTGAGAGTGGGAATGTCATCTGTGAAAAAGCTGAGACTCAAGCCTTTAAATATTCCATGCTTTGGATTTCGACATCTGCAACATTGTATAATGCACATAAGAAGACAGGGCCAGATTTACAAAGGTATTTAGGTACCTAAAGAAGCAGACAAGTGTCCATGATTTTTCAAAAGCTCCTAAGTGATTTAGATGCCTGATTTAGACAACTTACCTACTTAGGTGCTTTTGAAAATCCCACTAACCCCTTAACTTTGTAAATCTGGACTATAGTTATTTAGAAAATACAGTTCTTTTTAATGGTACCATTATTTCTGATATTCAATGCCACACAAGTCACCTATTTCTTCACTTTCACGGATAGCACTTTTTCTTGTTGCAAGCTCAGACTTTGCCTCCTTGGCCTCATTTGATGCTGACAATGCTGTTAAATCTGCATAACCAACCCACTTCCTGAAGTTTCTATAAGATCATTTCCATAGTTTTCTTTGGCTTTTATGATATTAAAGTATGTTAGTTAACTATTGGAATGGCACTGGAAGGTCTCTGTGGTTATTAGAATATTTTGAAGCCAGGAAGACTTACTAAGCATGAAGCCTGATAACAGTTCTAGAGAGGGACAATTTTTTTTTCTTTTGAAAATTCAGATTCAGGCTGACCAAAACATTTAACAAATTTATGTAAAATTTGCCAAATTGTTTCACTCAGGGAAACAAACAAATTCTGAAAAAGTGTAAACATTTCATTTAAACATTTTTAAGTGAAGTGTTTTGATTTTTTATACAAAAAGAATTTTTTAATTTTGAATTTTACCTGATTTTATTTTAGAAAAGGGTTTAAAAACTTAATTTTGGGGCAAATAAAACATTTTGTTTGATCCAAAATAACTTTAAAAAATTCCTTTTTGGCCTCTGAACTGAAACATTTGCTCAGCTTTAATGTTAATTATTATCAGGATCTTAAGGGACACACATTTTGTTACTATCTAGAGCTGCGAGTTCTTTAAAATATAATAATACACTTAGATAATAGTGATTTTTATTCATATATTTCAAAGCACCTCAGAAAGCATTATTTTCTCTCTTCTCAAATAGAGATACTGAGATACAGAGATGTGAATTTACACAAGTCAATGGTAGACCTGAGTACAGAACCCAGGTATTTTCATACCCAGTCCAGTATACAAATATCAGATATAACAAAAGGTCAGTAGTGTTAATCTGAGTTACTTATTTTTCTTTGTACAAAACAACCCCACACCTCAGAAAACAAAACAAAACAAAAAACCTTAGACATTCAGATTTCCAACTTTAAATTACCTATTATTGTTACAACCTGTCAATCAATGCTGGAAATAAATTGTACTTAGGTAAAAAGGTTTCTTTTAAGGAATTTGAAATACTTATGTATGTTAGCTGTTGCTCAGTATCCATGCCAGGAACTGTTGTGTGGTGGTGTGCCTGGTTTCTAATTATATTGTACAAGCCCTATAATGTGCTATCCAAACAGAGCATGCTGTGAGGAACTACTGGTAAGTTATTTGAAATATGCAATAGTTCTGTGTTTCCTAATCTGAGGAAATTAGGTGCAAAATGGAGCATGGACAAGTCTGTATTTTGTATTTACTTAACTATATTTTCTGTACACTTCAAAAAAGAAAATTATTGCTCTTAAATAGTTACCATGGGAACTAGAAATGGCTGCATACTAGTATAAACACTAGTAAACTCTGGGAGGGAGATGGTTTTCTGGAAAGATAGCTAGTTTTAAAGGGTTACTATAGAAACTGGATGAGAACTCAAGGTGGGATGGGATGTGCTCATGGGAGATTCTAGCTGGCAATTGACCTGTTTACCTGGTATACCATCTGCAAAGTTGTGTCTCATATCCAGAATGTTATCATATTTTTTGCTGCTTTCTCTGATGTTGCAATAAAGAGGAAATTAAAGTATCATGCACAGAGTACTTAATGGATACTGTCTTAAATCTTATTGTACTGACTTGTCTTACCATTTTAATTTCACTTCTTCCTCCATCACATCTGTGTGGTAAAATAGGAACAATTGATGGAGGAATAAGAACACCTGCAAGAGTATATATTCGTCCATTTTTGGCAACAATATCTGTTTCTTCTGTTTCTTCACCATTCACCAAGATTTGTCCCTGCAGAATGAAAGAATTTGAAATCTTCTTTGAAAACTACCACATCACTACCTCATAATGTTCTGATTTCATTATTTTTGGTCATAAAATGATTTAGCTCCTGGTTTAGTTAACTGGTAAATCCTATCTTTCACATCCCAAAGCCATAAAGTGTACATGCATTAAACCTTCCCCCTGATATCTGTTCCACAAATATAGTAGCAGCATCTGAGCCTAATTGATTTATCCTCTCAGCTCTCCTGGGAGGTACGTAACTAAAGACCTGATCAACTTCCTCTGAAGTCAGTGGGAGTCTTCTCGTTGACTTCAGGGGGCATTGGAATGGGTCCAGAGTACCATCCCAATCTTATTGGTGGGTGGGTGGCAAATGAGAAGTTGTGCTCTGCCCATGGTCTCAGTGAATCAGTGAAAGAACCAGGGTTAGAATTCAGGTATTCCAATCATGCTTTTTGACATTTGATCAGTCATCTATGCTATTCTGCTTTGGTAAATTTTTTGTACAGATCTAATTTTCTTCCATAATACAAAATTTTAACTAATATATGTGAACAATTCAAGGATGTTCCATATATCAATTAGCTTGACTTATTAAATGAACATACAGTATTTTTTTGAAAACATACTACACACCAAAAGCATTTTCAAGGGATTAATTTATGGCTCACTGATGAAAGGGCTGTACCTTGAACCAAGAGCATATGAAACATCACTTCTTTTTTTTAGAAATATATTAGAGATTAAAAATTTACTTAAATTTAACTTATTGCTTCCATTTCTTTTTATAAGTAAAGATATCAGGATTTGGCTTACATTTTCACTCAGTCCTTTATTCATGTAAACTCCTGTAGAAATTGATGGGGAATCTTCTTGATGAAACATTGAATGAAAACTAAAGGGAATGTCTAGGCTAAGCAAAAAGGTTAGCTAAACACGTTGTTAAACAGCATAGACACCTAATGGGCCAGGGTTAAAAATCTTCAAAAGCATGTTGGCTGAGTTAATCATGTTTAGCTAAAACATTTTTAAACATGTTAAACCCAGTCTACACTTGGTGTTGAGAGAAAAACATGCCAATTAAAAATGTTAGTGAATACATTTTAAACACACTCTTACTGTTCTGAACTGGACAAAGCTGAAAGAGGAGCTCATAATTTGGTTCAGTGTTAAAAAATGAAATTGTAGACCTTCCTGACAAACCTATCCAAACAATAATTATGTTTTCCAAGGGCCTTTTATAGTGTTGAGCCCTGATGGGTTTTGGGGGTGGCATGCTATGCATTTTCCTCACTCCAGTGGAAAGTTGCTCTGTAGTAGTGAACAAGGAAGAAATCAAAGGTTGTTGGCATGGCTACATAGTGGAAAAAATCTACACTCTTGATTGACAAAGCTATGCCAGTAAAATCCCCCACATATAGACTCAGCTGTAATGGAACAAGAATCCTTTAGCCAATATGGTTTGTCTTTTTGGTGAAGCGGTTTAATAAAGAACTCCTTTTGCTGATAAAAATTGTGTCTCCATCAGGAGGCTCTGCTGGTATAGTCACACAGGAACAGATGTACTGGCAAAAGCTTTTCTAGTGTAGGTGAACCTGAGACTCAACAATGTTTCACTTGCACCTAAAGTAACCAGATAAATGGATCAGAAAGAAAAGTTCATCAACAAAAGCTGACTCTTCTTTGACTTACATTGCTGGTTGTGTTAAAATAGATAAACTGTCTAGCCATGGTCTTGACATGCTCTATGGAGATGAGGCTGGCAACCTCCAACTGCAATGAGTAAAAGTGATTAAAATAAACAAAGGAATGTGTGATATACTGTTATCCCCTCTTATAAAAAACAGATTAACAAAACAAGGAGAAATTATAAAAGTTTATCATGAAGAAGAAATGGGTGTGTGAAATCCACTTGAGGGCTGCCCTGATGCACACCAGTATGGGGGGAGATGCCCATTTGGGACATGCATGTGTGTGTCCCCCATTTGGGACATATATATATGACCTTTTCCAAGCTTACTCAGACTCTGCTCTCTCCCCAGCCTGTAGCAGGGGCAGAAGTAAGACAGGGGATGAAGCACCTTCACACAGGTGTGATGTCATGTGATTCTACGTTCTTCTGTTTTAACTCTGGTAGAAGTGAAGAATTAGGGACATTGTATAGATATTATTAAACTTGCTCCTCCCTGTTTGAAACAGGCAGGTGTCTATCTTAATAGTATCAGTTCAGAGTCATACATGTTTATTTTTAGTGCCAAAAATATTTTTTCTCTTTTTTTCCTGTTAGCCAAATCAACCAACACAGCCAAATTATGTACCATCTCAAATCCCAGTAGTTCAACAAGTTTCAGTTGCCAGATCTGATTCTGTCTAACCTTGGGCTGCAGCTTAATGGCAAAAACCAAAACCAAAACCAAAACCAAAAATAAAGGTGTATTGAATCGAAATCCCTATTTTCATTTAAAATCTTAGTGTAGAGAAGGCGGTCCTGCCGCCAGGTGGCTGGGAGCTGGATCCACCCCGAGTCCCTTGCTGCAAGGGATTCGGGCCTGGAGCTGGCTCCTGCCCCCCTGCGGCAAGGGGCATGAAGCTATGAACCTATGAAATTAAGCAGGTGGCTCGGAGCCTGGTCAATTTCACAGGCTATGCGCCTGTGAGATTGACCAGGCTCCGAGCCACCTGCCTGTGGTGACAAGCAGCTCAGGGACAGATCAAGCTGTGAGCCTCCTGCCGCTGGGCAAGTGGCTCGGGACCCAATCTGGCCTCAAGTTCCTTGCCACAAGGGGCTTAGAGCCAGATCGGGCTCCGCACCTCTTGCCATGTTGGGCAGGAGCCAGCTCCTAAATCTGGAAAGGGGCTGGGGGCTAGATCAGGTTCCCAGCTCCTTGCTGTGGGGGGCAGAAGCTGGCTCCTAGCTCCTGCAGCCTGCAGGAAGGGACTGAGGGCCAGATCAGGCTCCCAGCCCCTCTCTGCAGACTGCAGAAACCAGCTGCCAGCTCCTGCCACCTGCAGCAAGGGGCTAGGAGCCTGATCATTTTCCCAGCCCACACTACTTGTGGCAAGGGGCTAGGAGCCAGATTGGGCTCCCAGCCCCCCTCCGCAGGTGGCACAAGCCGACTTCCATCCCCCTGCCACCCTCAGCAAAGGGCTGCAAGCTGGCTCTAGCTCCCAGCATGTTGCTGCATGGCAAGAGCTGGATTGGGCTCCCGTGGCCAGATTGGGTCCCTGGATCCAGATCATACTCTCAGGCAGGGAAAGGGGTGGGGCCCAAGCCTGGGTCTGGGGTATGTGTGCTAATGTAGATATAACCCTAAGTCGAGTTCACAAGGTCGACTTAATGTCAACTTAAAGTCGACCTTGTGCAGTAGACTTAAAATAGCCCCCTAGTGTAGACAGAGCCATAGAGTCTTAAGTCACCCCAAACAGTAACTTTCATTCTATTACATTGCTTAGTTAATAGCTGTATAATAGCGCTGAACCCTTTTTCAACCAAGTATGGTGTTGGAAAAGCTAAAGCTAACTATTTAATTTCTTTCCAGAGTTGAGGATAAATAGTTTTTCTTGACCCAGAATGGTTCATAGCCAGTTTGACTGAACTGTACTTTGGATTCAATTCTGTTAATTCTTCTTTTATGTTTTGCTGAGCATTTTGCACATCTGCCAAACAGGGATTTAATAACCCAATAAGGTATTTTAAATTCAATGAGTGTCAGCATATCTTCCTTGAGGGCTTCAAGATGAGAGCAATAGATCACAAGATCATTATCAAATGATAGTAAATTTCCTTCATTTTTTTCTACCAATTTCTGCAGACGTGGAAACTTGCAGAGCTCTTGTCAACAAATACTATTGTTAAAAAGTGTTAGCTTATTGATAAAAACCATGACAATTCCTTTAGCTTTGACAAGGTTAAATCTCTTTCTTTGCAATTAAATGTTCACCTCATTTAATTTGTTTTACATGTCAGATATATTTGCCACATCAGTTTGTTTTAACTTAACTTCAGTGCACATTATTGGATCACCTGGATTAAGAAACTCAAGAACAGTATCATACAGTTCATAGAAATGCTGCAAACAAATGCCTTTCAACAGCCACCTCATTTCTGCATCCAGGTGGAGATGCTCAAATTCTTCTTCATTTTCATGGCAGAGCTGGCAAAATAAGTGATCGTTCAGTGGCTGAGCTTTTATTTTATGGACAGCCTTGATTTACAACTTGTAGAGACTGGTGTATTCTATCACTGAGATGCTTAGCAACCAAATGTTGGTGATGGACCACATCATGAATGGCAAAAACACCTGGTACTGCCTTTTTTAAGTGTGCTCCAAAACCATGCTGTCGGCCAGTCATAGAGGGTGCACCATCAGTTGTGCATGCCAGGATGTTGGTAAGAAACATGTCTTTTTCATTTAAGTAACTTTTAACTCCGTGAAAAATGGTTGAGCCCTTTGTGTCTGTTGTCCATTGTTTAGCAAACAATAACTCTTCAATAACTTCTTTGCTGGCATTTTCAAAATGTACTTTAGCTAGTACCAAGGCTTTGATATCACGTAAAGCTGATTCATCAAGTTGTAAGGCAAAGTCGTTCACCTTCAAATTGTCACAAAGCTTACTTTTGATGTCAGTTGCCATCTCATTGATTCTTCTTGATACTGAATTGTTGCTTAATTGGATTGATGATGTTACGTCACCTGCACTAGGACCAATCAGAGTTTTCATGATCTTTGCAGCTGGTAGAATCAGAATCTCTCCAGTGTTATGTGGTTTTCCACATTTAGCAATTAGTTGTAAAATTTTATAAGAGGCAGTAAGTCCTTTATCAATTTGATTGGAATGTTTTTTAAATGATGCATTAACAATATGTCTTTTTTCAAATTTGTCCTTCAAATCATGAAAATAGAATACGTCCTTGTTCACTTTATCAGCATGCTTCAATGCCCCCCTACTACCCTCTTAGCTTTCACAGCTCTCTTGAACTTGAAAAACGCCCCCCCCCCCCCGGGGTGATGCTACCCGTATTAGGAAATGCTGCTATGCACCTATCTTGGGTTGGTGCTGATTAGCTACATCAGATTAAAACTACAAAAAAACTACATCTCCATTAGAATTTATATTGAGTTGGAAGTTTCTATGTAAAAAAAATATAATCCTGTTTTGTAGTGAAGACAGTGCTATCCCATGTACTACTCTGCTGAATAACACCAAATGGAAACCATGTTTAGGAAAACCTTTGCTTTCACTGATGCAGAATGTTTGAAATCACAGCCAGGGTGCTGCTTTTATAGAGACTGCCTGAACATCTATAATGTAGGACAGGAGAGCCAAGCAGTGACACTAACCTGAGCATAAGAAACGATGTGGTACCGAACAAGCTCCAGACGTTTCCATGAGCCCTGCACAAACCAACAAAGGACTTTTTTTGAACCAAGTGCAGATAGCACAAAACTGATCTGATTTAAGACAGCATGGACATAATAATGATATATCTGTGATATACCTGAGCCTTGAAAGAATCTGTACTATAAGCGTTGGTCCCCTGAAATTCACATGGTGCCCTTCTCATTGCATCTACTCTATCCTAAAAGTTACTCTCATCTGGTTTGGGTCCTTCTGCATTCATCTGCATTTCCTTTGGAAGGTGACATTTTATTTCCTGTGCATTTTCTTTTTGATGTTCCCTAGGATGAGTGTGCAGAGTAACACCCCTTGTTGATCTCCTCTTTCCACACAGATGAAGTGAGAAGGGTTGGGAAGGTGCCAGATGGGGGGCATGTATCCTCTCCCAGTTCCAGCAGCAGTAAATCCACCCAAAATTAATGAAGCCTGAAGCTGCATGAACATCTATTTAGTGTGTCCTCTGTGCTGTGAAATCCCCAATTAAAGAGTCTCTGGGGCCAGCTAATGGGAAAAGCCCTGGAACTATGGCTTCATAGTACCAGGAAATCAAAAGTGAAGCAAAGACTTGTAGCCAGTGTGGATTCTCAGTCTCTCTTTATATGGGACAGAAACCTAGCACCCCACATCTTTTCTGGAAGAATTAAGAAGATCATACTTTATTTCCACATTTGCAAGGAGATAGAAAAGGCCAGATCAGCATATCAGGAACTTTCAGGACAGTGAATTTTCCAGTCTTCACATTGGGAGCAAACAGAAGGGGAGAGGATGGATTTGGGGACACGGGGGGTGGGGAGATGACTTTTTTTTTGCTTAAACATAAGGATATTAGCAAATATCAAGAGGATGATTAGATAAATCTAATTTATGAAAATATTACATTTTCTTATTCCTTAATATGAAAGTTTCACTTTAAAGCTGCTAAGGAACATGGGAATTACCATCCTGGATCATACCCAAGGCCCATCGAGGCCATGATCTGATTTCTGATTCTTCAGGGGAAGGTGTAAGAACTGTGCAGTTGGCGTTTATGGTGTAATCTGTCCCTTCCATGAGACCAAGTGAGGCTCAGTCTGCAGGAAGGCTGTGGCCCTTTGGGATTTGCCATGTTGCTGTTGACTACATTAGTTCTTTTCCTGATTACTGTTAAAAAAGAGATTGTCTTAAATCCCAAACACAAAAGCTTAGTTTTTTCAACACCAAAACCATATAAGATTATCTACTGTACACAAATCTGAGCTGATTTGCATTATCGGAAGAGTTATACCTCTGTAGAAAGCAGGTAGTCCAGTGCTCCATCTTTCAGATTATCCAAAGCATTGTTGTTTGGAACAAAGATTGTGTAAGGTCCACCATCCTGCTCCAGCATCAGTCCTAGGATGGTTTTCTGTTTTATTTCCAGAAAAGGGAAATTACATGGTAGCATTGTGGTGCATTTAAAAATTGCTCTATAGAACACCATTTATATATATAAAAATAAAATGTGTGTGTGCATACATGCACGCACAAATGCATGCGCACACATCCTCTCTGAAAATTGTTGCTCCTATAGTCTTACCTCTAACATGGATTTAAATCTGCTGTATCTTCTGTTGTCTTGTATCAGTGTCATTATGGTCTCCTAAAAATGTATTTTGATTTGTTATGTTGCATTATAGTTAAATAAGAAATGAAAGAAGTAATCAATTTAAGATTTATCTATTACATGATCGTAATTGTATTATCAGTAGTAAAATGTAGTTTCATGCTCATAAAATCCTTGTTTACAAAGACTTGAATTATTAACTGAGTCTCAGGGCTTGTTTGCAGTAGAATTGCTGCAATGGCACAGTTGTACTGAGATAGCTGAGCCTTGTAGTGCTGCTAGTGTAGATGCTCTACTCTAAGCAGTGATAGCTACATCAGTGGGAGACCTTCTCCCACCTACATAGCATCGTCCACACCAGCACCTAGGGTTGGCATAATTTACTTTGCTCAGAGAGGTTGACTTATTCACTGAAGTAAGCGCTAGTCTGTATAAGCCCTGTGTCATTAAAGATCGGGATATATATGTTGTTGTTTTTATTTATTTGTATTGCTGTAGGCCTTAGACCTACCAGCTGAGAGGAGAGCCCTGTTGTATGAGGCACTGTACTTTCATATAGTAAGAGATGGCCCTATCCTGCAAAATTTACATTCCAAATCCAAAAGACACACAAAGGATGGGAGTATTGAAGGATTATTATCTGTGTTTCCCCTGGAGGTGAAATACAGATAAATTGTCTAGCTCAAGATCACAAAGAAAAAGGTGTCTTGACAAGATATTGGTAGATGGACACTGAAAAACAGAGGCATCCAAAATTAATTGTCATTTTTCAAAATCATGGCCTTCGATATTTTGCTTGCTACTTGAACATAATTCAGATCAGGAACTACTCAAAGTCACTACCATCTAAAGACTGTTTTGTAATACGAGTTGATGGTTCTAGTCCATGTCCCAGTGCACAAGTGTCCACAGGTCAGAAAGTATCATTATAACCAATCCTTTCCTTGCCCACATTAGCAAAGAAGTAAATGTCTGAATGGTATTAAAATCACATTATCTCCTTTTACATTGGAGGCTGTCCCTGCAGGTCAGGGTTAAGGCCCTTTGGCAGGGTAGATTGAGGAAACTTGCACAGTTGTTCTTCACCAGGCATATTTCACGACTACTAAGTTAATTTAAAAGTAATTTTTAAAAAGTCCAGGAGACATTTGCATGTATTAGACCTCACCTCTTTACTGCTCCCAAATGTTGGTTCTGCGTTGTCCATGGCTTTGTCAATAATGTGCAAAATTCCATTGGAAGCAATTATATCACCCTGTAAGAGTTTTCCTTTCTTCTTACTTCCCTGAATCCTAATTTTTAATTGGTTGTCCTACAAGAAGCCAGAGAATAGGTGATGAATCCTTTTTCTTGGAGCCATTGCATTTCAGCTGAGAATATGAAGCCATGCCTGTGTTGCCATAATCTGAAATTAAATCTGTTAGGTGCTAGAGCCTCAATAAAACTCATCAAGGGAAATGGAAAGATTCCTAGTGACTGCAGCAGACTTTGGATGTGGCCCATATGGCTTTGTTGCAGGACTGTGAAGTTCGGAACAGAAGCAAAGATAGTGATGGGCTTGATTGAAGTTTACAGTAATACCTCTCTGATGACAGACGCTAATGAAAATCTGTCAGGAAATCATTTAAAATATGATTGTAGCTAATGGATAAACTCCAGTAGTCTTGAGGGAATATAAACCATTTCCTAATATTATATATATTAAAAACAACAGAATGTTGCTGATTGTGCTTTGTACTGAAATCTGCAGGAAACTCACAAGCCTTAGAACGTTTGTACTTTCCTGTTATAAATGGAACAACTGTTGTTGTTTAAAACAGACAAGTCAAAGCTGGCTAGGCCTGGTCTGCACTAGAAAATTAGGTGAGCATATAACTGCTGAGCAGAGGATGTATTTAAGCTGACCTAAGCTGCCATGTAGAACAGCACTAGATTGACAGAATAATTTTTCCTTGACCTAGTGACCACCCCTTGGGGAGGTGAACTACTTATGCTGACAAAAGAATCCCTCCTTTGCATAGGTAGGATCTACTCTGAGGTGTCGTAGTGGTACAGTGCAACTGTACCACTGTAGCGTTTTAAGCATAGCCATCCCTAGATGCCCCAGATCTATTGAAATAAATAAGGAGAGCTGGATTTCAGTCCTCATACGGATTTAAGAAATTAAGAGAGATTTGTTTGGCTATGAACAACACTATTGGCTCTTAAAAAGAGTGATACGCATGCATAGAGTAGATCTATGAAAATATGGGGTCAAATCATCCATGGAGCAACTCCAAATTTACATCACTAGAGTTTCATCACTTTATCTCACCCTTCCCCCCAGTACTCTTGTCATACTGATTTTATTTAAACTGATGTCTCTCAAAGGGTGGCCATATTGTGGCTCAGTGGAGCACAAAGTTGTGTGATGCATTGTTGTTGCTCTCCTCCATACAGAAATACAGGGCTCTATATGTAACCTTCTTTCTCCTTCTGAGTGGCCTCCACTCTATCTTCTTTACTATTTACTTCCATTCTTGTGCTGTGCCCACCACTGTGGTAGAGGGTAGCATGTTGTCTGTGCCGGCTATGAGTTTATGAGGACTTAATTTTTGACAACTTCATCACTAAAAAATAAAACCTTTCTTGTTACCTGTTAAGTTACATTGGATTTCTAAGTTTGAATTTGCTTCTACCAAAGTCAGTGGGAGCATTGTTATTGAAGTCAATGGGCCCAGGGTTTCATCTTAGTTCTCTGCTATGTTTGGACTCTGGCTGTTGTACAGAGCTACGTTTCCTAGTCGGAAATCTAACTACATCCACCTACTAGGTCTCCCATTCTCCTTGTTAAAGTAAAAGAAGCAAGAAATTCCCTGTTGGTGCTACTGTCATAGCAAAATATAGACATGCTCTTACCTTATCACCTTTTAATATCTCCGCTGGCTTTCCAGTCAAGGTGTATATTGTATCTGTGTTATTCAAGCTATGGGTGTTCACCTGACCAGCAATTATATGGAGTTTTACAAAGTACTGGGCATTCTCTTTATTGCTTAGGAGGTCCTTTATCTAGAAGAACAGAAAAACAGTGTTTTCTTTCTTTATTGTACAGGCATTACTAAACCCCCACTCCTGCCCAAAATCCTGATAAATTCATGTTCTATCTGTCTGTGTTTGCAATAGATACATATTAAATTAAGCATACGAGGTTCAGGCACAGAACCTCCTGAAATGAGGAGCCTTCAGGAACTAATCCAAGGCCCACTGAAATCAGTGGGCATCTCTCTGAATTCATTGGCTAATGAATCATGCACTTCACACCCATGCTTAATATTAAGCAATTGAGTAATCCCACTGCCTTCACAGGAAAAGTTTGGGTGGTCAGCATTTTGAAAATCAGGCCACTTATTTGGGAATCTAACTATAAATGTGGGAGTAGAGCTGGCTGAAATTTTTTCCATTCTTTTTTTTACAAAAAAGATTTTGTGAAAATTTTCAATTCCTTCCAAATTTTGAACTTTTTGATTGAATGAATCAAATATCTTCTTCGTTTTGTTTTTTGCTTTTTGTGTTTAAGTTTTCTCTTCTTTCTTTCCCTTTGCCTCCTTTGCCTAGCAGATTAGGGAAAAAAGGGAGAGAAATGGTGGAAGATTCCCACATATCTTGACAATTTTCAGTTGAAACAAAACAGAAAAAATAATGTGAAATATTTTCACCATTAAAATGAAAAACTTTTGGTAGAAATTTTTCACTGAAAATATTTTGACCATCCCTATTTAGAAGCCTAACATTAGGCAATCATTTTTGAAAATCTTGGCCTTAGAATTCTTTTAATTGTAAAAATCATAGCTGTTCAGGGCAAATGGACGTAACAAAATATAAAGATTTACAGCCGGCGTCTCAAACTCAAATCACAAGGAGGGCTGCACCAGTGAAACCTTTTCATACAATGATACAAAGTATAGTGAAAATGAAAAAGTGAAGAATAACATATATATGCCAAGAGTAAGTAAATAAGAATTACTTCCATTCAAGATGTAGGTAATCAAGAAGACAAAGAGTAAATAAGTAAACACGCTTTAAATTTTGCATTTTCAGTTATTTGAGAAGTGTTGTTGCGGGCCACAGGAAATAAGTTTAGGTGCCGCGTGTGGCCCACAGGTCACAAGTTTGAGACCTCTTATTTACAGTAACATTGTATTATGGCTAGATTTAAAAATAAAAGAAGAAAGACTAGAAGAGATTGTTAGCTCAAAATCTTGTCTCTCTCACCAACAGAAGTTGGTCTACTATACCTCACCTATCTTGTCTCTCAAACAAGTGGGGAAGGTTTGGTCTTTGACTCCTAGACCCATGGAGTTTCAAAGCATATTAGCTGACCAGGCACTGTGGAATCCAAAATATTAATACAAATCTGATTTTTGACATAGTTAAAATATCCAACCCCACCAAATTCCTCCCCACTTACGTTAATTCCTTTGAATCCCTTGTTTGTTGGCAGTAAAACAGTAAATGGTCCCAGACTACTTAGAGGCCATTCGTAGACATTTTCTTACAAGAAAAAAAATGACAAAATGAATAGCATGTGGGATTGTGTATTTAACATTCTGTACAATGCAAGGTGCTCAGTCAGTGCCAACAAAGCACAACAACAGTACCTGTGATTGTTAAATTTTAATAGCTAAATAACTTGGTGTTAGTTTCTGTCCAGGAACCACGACTGCAATTTTAAATAAATCTGACCTTTCAGGGAGCTGTCAATTAACTACTGGCAAAGCAAATATCACAGAATACATAGCTAGGTAATAAACGTTAATTTGCTATTCATGATGATACATCATTTGCAAAATAGCCGTTTCAGAGCAATGATTCTATAGTTAAGTCCATTGATGCTTTCAAAATTGAACCTGTCTCCAGAGGTTTCAAATTATAAAGCTGAGTGAAAAATGCAGTTTTGTTCAAACCAAAACAATCTGTGAATTTGTCATGAATTTGCCAAATTGTTTTGGCCAGCAATTTTTGGACTAGATTCACAAGGGAACTTAAGCAACAATGGAAAAGGAGGAGCACCCTTAATCTTTAGGCCAGTGATTGGGACCTTGACTTTGGATGTGGAGACCCAGATTTGAATTGGAATGGGATTCAGTCTCTCTTACTGAAGCTGTTCTACTGTATATAAAAAACTTGAAAAGACATTGAGACACTGTGAGATGGGCCCTATAGTCATTCATTCACCTGTATGGGGTGCAGCCCTGGGTTAAATCACTGTTTCAAAGCAAAATAAACAAGGAGTCCTTTGGCACTCCTAAAGACTAACAAATTTATTTATTGCATGAGCTTCTGTGTGGGAGAAAATCCTTCTTCATCAGCCGCTTTGAAGAAGCAGAGCAGGCATTCAAACTTGGGTGTCCCATTCCCAGGTGAGTGCCTTAACCATGACATTACTGGTTGGGGCATCAATACCTCCTGCAGCTTATTTTGCGAATCTAGTCTTTCTAAAAAGAGTCACAAAACAAAACACTTCCAGTTGAATTAAATGTCAGTTCAATGTGAAGTGGACTTTTTGATTTGTCAAAAGCTCTGAACAGATTTTTATTCAATTTGGGTCAAAATTATTTTTTTTCCTATTTTTTTTTCCAGAATGGACAGTGAACTGAAAAACCAGTTATTCACTTAAATCCAATTATATACAACAGTAAAAGTTTACTGAAGGAGCATATTTGTCTTTTTATTGTTTACCACAAGCATTGTGTACTCTAGAATAAATACACTAAACATTGGATAAGAATCTATATCTTGACTTGAGGATGCAGTGTGTGCAGTTTATTTACTTTTTATTCTCAAAAAGACATTAACATGCAGTTATTGTGTAGCTGACATTCATATATCATGGGTCCTCACTCAGTGCTGTCAAAATGAAGGGGAACATTCATGTCCTGGGACTGGCTAAGTGGAAAGATGGCATGCTGTCTCAATGTTACTTTTTGTTTTATAGCAGTACGAAAAAACACCAACCAAGATCAAGACAACATTGTTCTGGGCACTATACAAAGACGTACATCTATGCTGCAGCTGAAAGGTGTCATTCCCAGCTTGGGTACACATACATACTTTAGCCAGCAGCCTGAAAGATCACTATGGTTTTGGTGACAGTTCAGATAGCTGCCCACCTACATACTTAGAGTCTTGGAGGGAACTGTACACAGGAAGCTAGCATGAGCTACTGCTCCTGCTGTTACAGCCAAGCCTTTTAAGGCACTAGCTTGTACAAAACCAGTATATTGATGTCTACCTGAGCTGGCAATTACACCATCTCCCAGCTGTAGTACTGACATACCCATAATGACACACAGTCCTGCTTTGAGGATTTTAGTCTAAATAGCAAAGACAGACAAGGGGTGGGAGGAAAGCAGAGGCACAGAAAGGGGACATGATTTGTCCAAGCTTACACGGCAGATCAGTGACAGAAGCAGGAATAGGGCCCGTTCCTCTGTTGCTCTGTAATCAGACCATATTGCAGTATTGTGCTTGAGTCATGACATAAACCAGTGATTCCCAACCCATGGTCCGCAGATGCCTGAGGGCCACAGAGTGGCACCAGGGGGTCCATGGACAGGCTGGGATATGGGGCTGGACACCGTGGAGGTCTCGGGTTCCTATGGAGACCCCAGCTTCCAGCTGAAAGGGAGCTTCCCCCAGGCAGGGAGTTTTTAAAACTCCTGCCTCCTGAGCATACTTAGACCATGCTCAGGAAAACAGCTTGGGGGGGGGCAGGTGCAGCAGCTCCAGCCAGGTAAGGGGAGTGGGGGAAGGGGCCCTGGGGAGGGGTAGGGGGGAACTAGGGAGAGGTTCAGAGAAGAGGCCGGGGGGGAGAAGATTCAGGGGGAAGGGCAGGGATAGGGAGGCTCCCCGGAGCAGCAGGGGCCACATTCTGCTGGCAGGGGCTGGATCCTGTTGGCAGAGGCTCCCCCAGAGTGGCAGGGGTTGCATTCTGCCAGAAGGGCCCCCATTCTGCCTCTGGGAGCCACACTGTGGTCTGCGACAGCGCGGCTGCACCGCTAGAATAAAAATGCAGCTGGGGGGCCACAGAGATTTTTTAATTAAAAAAACAGGTCCCCAGCCTGGAAAAGGTTGGGAATCACTAACGTAAACCATCTTCAGATTTTTTTTTTTGAGCACAAGGCCTGGATTTAGAGAGTCATCTTTAATTTTTAGCACACTGTAGGGTTCTGTTGCTCTAAATGACTGAGCAGTGTCCATGCCTGCCTTAAGTTGTATATCTGACATTACTGACACCGAAACTAATTTCAGTCATTCCTATTGTCTTTTCAGACACTAATGTAACTGAAAGACTATAAGATAAGTAAAGGCTGGCCCAAGAGTACCACAAATGAGGTGTAACTTTGGTGCATAATACCAATGCAAAAGATTCCTATTTTCACTGTAAACAGTGAGTTTATTGGCAAAAATTACCACATTTTATCCTTAGCCAAATGTAGAATTTTCCATTTCCTTTCTGAGGAGGACTTCAGAGCCTTGCAGAGATTTATTGCAATAACTGGGGATAGTAAAGATGATTATGCAAATAACTGAATTCTGTATTTTCTGCTTTTAGGGATTTAACTCAGACATGTCAAATCATAGCTGTCAATATTTTAAGATTGTGACAGAAGAGGATGTATTTTCATTGCTGTTCTCATGAGATGCTTGCAATAACTGGTAATAAATGCAATCACTTATTCAGCCATCTGAACTTTTTGAGTTCTGATACAATGGGATCCAGAAAAAGCCACCCTAAGTGAAGAGATTGACTTTGCAAAACCAAAATCATCCTAGACCTTTTCAACTAATTTCTCCTTTATGTAAGGCAGTTCACAAATGAGCCACATTTAATTTTATTCACCAAACATTGCTCTGCACTACAGACAAATGAAGAATCTGCTGTCCTAGTTTCCTTTCCTTTCTTCTCTCCAGAAGTTCCTTTCACTGTCCCCATCCTTCCTGTGTTCCTCCACATTCAGTGAGGCCTCTTCCTTCCATTTCTCTTTTAGTAACAGTATTAAAAACATCTGAACTGCCAAAATTCCAACAGTACATCTGCTCAATAGTGGCAAAATGGATTTTCTTTCTTTTTACTGATATCGTTATACTGCACAAAATACTGAACAGTCTTGGCAAGGGGTTGGAAATTATGATCTAATACGGTGGTAAGGCTTTGTTCTGTCTGCAAAATATATCATTTTATCTGGCTTGTACCATCAGCATAACATATGATTTGACACTATGCAGTACAATAAAAGCTATTTTGCACAGCAGCAGCGAAGTAAATGTAGAGTTAAAAGTAGACAAAGCAATGTGCTAGAAGTCAGATTCCAGGGTTGTATGTATACCCAGCTCTATCTCTGATTCAACTGTATGACCTTAAGAAAATCACTTTACTTATCAGTGCTTCACTTTGTCTCTGTTGAACAAGAATAAGAATACCTACCTACCTCATAGGGGGATTATATTAAATATAAATACTTTGAGATCCTTTCGTGGGCAGTGCTATGGACATGCTAAGTTTCATCGTCTCTGATTCACTGCAAAATCTCCATGTCATAGCTGAGTCTTTTGAATTCACTGTACTAGCTATACTTTTTCTTACACTACTCAGCTGCCACTGTTCAACACAGCGTCCTATAATCTGCTCTGTAGAGGAGTTTAGCCACAACTAGGTGGCTAATAGAAATCTTGCTGGCATCTTAATGCCATTAGAGAGAGCTTATGGAGGGGCTGATTCCTATGACTGTGCACAGATTTGAAGTCTTCCCCAAAACTGAAGGACCTCTGGCAGTAGCATTCCCAACCCCAAAGGCCAACTGTGGGTAGGCATGATTGGACTCTGAATTACCTGTGATCTTAGTGAAAAAACTGACAAACTTTTAGTCCTGCTACTTGGGTGACATCAGTTTGCATTTTCAAAACTCTCTTTGCAAGATCTATAGATCTAAAAATGTATTGCTTAAGCAAATATAACCTGAGATTCTTCTTTCCTATTCTAAATTCCTCAGATTAAGGAGATATAAATGAAGAATGTGTCAGAATAAACAAGTCCAAAAATCAACTTTTGGGTCTCTCTCTCAAAGTGGTTAGACAATACTCATGTGAGATCAGTGAAAGATGACTCTCCTTCTCCAGGCAAAAACAACAAGAGATGCATCTGATGAAGTGGGTTGGAGCCCATGAAAGCTTAAGCCTGAAGAAATCTTGTTAGTCTTTAAGGTGCCACAGAACTCTCGTTGTTTTTGCTGTACATAGACTAACACAGCTACTCCTCTGGAAATTTTCTCCAGGCAGAAATTGTTCTTGTTCTTTATTTTAAAAATTGGGCTGAGACTTGTCTTAACTCACATGGTATTCTTCCAGAAGGCCAAAGAGGAAAGCTTGCCAGAACTCTTGCAATCAACTGTCACTCAGCCTGACTACACTAATGAAACACTGGATACTTGAAGGGCTAATTACCCCATACAGAGTGAGGGACCCTCACATTTTCAGTGGTCTTGGGAGTTTTTAGGCTTCAGGCTAGATGTTGCTTTTTGCTGACTGCTCTTCAAGCTAAATCTACATTCTTCCCTTAGATACCTACCGATGAGTGCTATTACAGATGTCAGTTTTCCTTGCCATTGTCCTCCTGGTTCAGTGTTTAGGTCTTTGATGCGTTCCATTATATTTCCATAGCATACAAACCCATCACCTACATAGCCCTTCTGGCAAGCACACCTGTGAAAAGAAAAAAATTTACTTGTGGCATCAATTGTATACTGATACTGTTGTATCATTCAATTTTTAATCAAAGCTAATTGAACTGTTGTGAATCACTTTTATATAATTTTGGGTGTTTTTATGATTGGCAACTACATTTCATTTTCCTTTGACAAATCTACAGATGACATCTACAGATGACAAATAGCCCTCGAAGAATAAATGATCCTTGTTCTTTTGTCACTTATCAAATAAAGTTAATGCATTTATTCATTATTTGGCTAGCAGTAATTTTATTTTACTGCAATAATCACATTTGTGTCTTGTCTTATCACAAAACCACAGAAGGTTATGAAAGTGAAGCTGTACAACAGTGCAGCAAAGACACCTTTTTAAAATTAAAGTCTATTTCCCAGATTTTATAGTTTCTTTAAGCTAAACTTTTCTGACTGGTTTTGTATTAATTAAATATAAAGGGGTTTGATGTGATTATGAACTCACTGATCACCACGCTACAGCTGCTTACATTTGAAGCCATATTTTTATCCCCCATAATGGACACTGTGTTTCTATTGGCAATTATTTGTATATATCCTTTTATCAAAAAAAGAGATGGTGGTTAAAATACTGCTACCAAGCTAACAGTCATTTCTGTCAACATTACTGGTAGTTTAGCATAGTTTTAGCAATGTTATTCAACCATTATGGTATGAAAATCCCATGCTTTTATTTTGTGCATTTCTGTCTTTCTGCAATATGTGCACTACTGTCCTCTATTGGATGAAATGTGTTATCTGTTCCAAGACCCAGGGTATGTCTACTGAAATCACCATATCAGGTTTCACGGATCGACACAGTGCGATCAAGTGAGTGGCCAGGGGAGACCTGCTTATTTGATCCTTGAAGTGCTCTTTGTTTGATGCAATAACTCCACCCCTCTGGGTTCTCTGATGGCAGCACATTTACTGCCATCAGGTCAATTTTTCTGGTCCATAAAGATTTGCTCAGTTAATTTGGAAATTGACATAATAAAACCCTCAAGTGGCATAGTGCTGCATCAACAGGAATGCATTTCTCAGTGGCACAGTACAGTCAAAATGGCACACTAAAGGGAAGTTATGAAATTGATGGGAGTTATGCAAGCACGTTTGTGTAGCTTGAGTAATATCCATTGACTGCTACTGAATTTTGCCAACATTGTAGATCGGACCCCAGAAATGAGTAATGTTGCATTGACCATAGGACATTTCCCAGTGGTTCAGCCCAGTGAAGACATTGTAGAATAGGAGTGCAAGTAAGTCGAGGGGAGATTTGCATTCTAAAGTACATAGCTTGCATATCTCCCTTCGACTCAGCGTAGCAGTATATACCAGGCTCCAATCATGTTGTTCTCAATGCTCCAGCCTCCAAAGAGTGTTCAACCTTGCCCTGCTACAATTGCACAGCCACAGATGTTTTTGGAGTACCTGCTAGTGAACATAACTGTTTATGATTTCTCAAAAGCAAGCAGCAACTTTGGGTGCCCAATTTTAAGACATCTGGAAGAGTCCTGATAACTTAGAGGGCAGGAGCTCAGTTCTTTCTGAAAATCAGACCCATTTAAGGTGTCTCAGCTGGGCACTCAAAATCTTTAGGAAAAAAAACAAGTCGTCTTGTGGCACTTAAAGACTAACAGATTTATTTATTGCATGAGCTTTTGTGGGAGAAAATCCCACTTCGTCAGATGCTTTGAAGAGGGGGAACTTACAGAATGGGATGAAAATAAATGCAGGGGAGTGTAAGACATGGGATCAAGTCATATCTTTAGTTTTTTTTTTTTTAAATCTCCCTAGATTGCCATCTTTATTAATACTGCCACTGTTGTTTTGCACTTGGTAGATTGCCTGCAGGTCTCACTGTATGATTTAAGCAGTGACCATGGCTGCAATTTAAAAGTCAACACTTGTGAATGTTTACTGCATGTTTACATCTGAGAAAGGATTAAAGTATGTCTGGTAGGGTTTATAACTGTGTGGCATCCATTGTCAAAGGTTGACTTTTAGGAGAGCCCTCTCCAATTAAATCTTCAGCAAGTTGCATTATCAGCTGAGCCTTGTATTTAATGATTCGTCTGGCTGGGTTTTCTACAGGTGTCATTAAAGAAGGAGTATTGTTCTACACAATCTGAAGAATCTTCTTTATATAACCAAAAGCTCTCCATGTGATCACCTCCTGTTTATATTACAGAAGTACATCTTTTTCTGATCACATGCACACATCACACGTAGAGGTGTGTTAATCCACAGCCAGACAGTGCTCAGTTTCCCCCACCCGTAGATCTCCTCTTCCTGTGCAGGGGGAAGAATGTGGGAAAGCTGTTGCCAAAATAATAACCTTCTTGTCCTAAAGTCCATGGAGACTTCTGTGAGCTTAGAGAACTAGAGATTTGGAAGGAGGTCTGGGATTGTGGTCAAGGGGCCCATGTATTGCCCCCTACCAACCCAGTGGGAGAACAATAGGAATATTAATACAGACTAATGGCAGTATTACTTTTCTTGGGAAACCCTCTGTGGGGGTGATTTTAAAGGGGGTTCAGAGGGCATCTGCATTGCCACAAGGCCTGAGTGGGAGACAGGGGGCTCCAGATCTTGTGCAGAGGCACAAATGCTCTTTGCTTTGAAACATTTGGGACTGAACCCTTCTTTCTGTGTGGGATGAGGGGTGGTTGGGCAAGTCCCATGCTAAGGGTATGAGAGTTCAGAGTTGTCTCCCACTCCTAGGGGAAGAAAAATCTGGACCTTAAAAGAGCTGAGAAACAACTTGGCAGGTGAAGCAGCTCATGAACTAACAAAGAAATCAGATTAAGGTTTGTAAATTAATGCTGTCCTCTCTTAAAGCAAAGGCATATCAAGGAAGCAAATTGCTGACTACATTCATTTGCTGTCATTCCTGGAGTCATGGCAAGCTTAGAAATGTGTGCTGTAGTTTGGAATTTGCTTTAATTTATTCAGCAAAATACCACCTCTGACTGTGCAGAATGGAATTAGAAGCCAATTTTTTTTTTTTAATTTGGATTTGGGTGTTGCCGGACTAAACATTTTGCAATTTTAGCTTTTGGCTGGGAGCAAAGCTTCCTGTTTGAACTTCACCTTGCCTTTAAAATGAATTAATTTAGTTGTGTGTGTTGGGGAAAGGAGAAGCAAGCTATTTGCCTATATTGGACAACTTTGTCTCTTTCGTTTGGAGCATCTACTTGTCAGGTGCAATCTGTAAAGTCCATCAATGTGTATGTTTGTTTTACTTTGAATGGGGCTTCTTCAGTCCACTGGTTTTTATTAGGGCTGGGAACACTTTGGGGGGAGCAGGCCTAATGCAAACCAGACTGGGTTATTTTTAACCTTTGTTGTGGGATGTGTTCACATAGAACTGTAAGGACAGTAGTTTCAGGAGAGTGAAAAAGATGGGGAAGACTCATTGCACTGACCAGTCAGCGATGGATGGGAGTTGTCGAGGAGTGCTGTTTCCTCAAACTGGGAGGTGGGGAAGTATCTCTCTGTCTCTTTCTCAGCAAATAAGAAAGAGCTAGTTTCCCTGCTTCCTCCCCACACCTCAGAACCCATAGAAATGAGACTTGGCTACTTAACCAGTGTTTATTTTTTTAGGAATAGAATCCAAATACAGTGAAGTAAGAAAACAGATGAGAAAAGTCAGGGAAAGGTTTGCATGCTCCACTTAGAGGTCAAGGAATGGGGACCCTGTTTCCTTGGCACTGCCCCAGAGATTTTACTATCTATCTAATGAACTCCCAATAATCTGCCTGGTTAACTAGATGAGGTACCATATTCTGCACAAGTTGAAGCTTCCAAGTGGCCATCAAGGGCATAGTTGTGTGTGACTTTTGTTCTGAAGAAATGTCACTTAAAAATTTTGACACTAGTACAGAAAAGACCTATGTGGGACCAGAAAGACTGGGATAGCCTTGATTTTCCAGGCTGCTGCTATTAAATAATCTCCAACCTGCTGTTAAAGTGTCTTTCTCTAAGCAAAAAGGTGATGAAAGCAGTGGGCCAGCAATCCAACTGTTCACTAAAAAAACAAACACTAAAAAACCAAACAAATTGTAAAGGAGATGACACAACAGCAGTGTACAATTTCCAGTTAAGAGAGAGCAGCCAAGCATTCAGGGTCTAGCTTGAGGCCATTGCAATAGCATAGTTACAAGTGTAACAAAGCAAGAAGAGGTAAAAGTTGGAAACAAATAGGTTTAAAACTTGCACAACAGTCAGACACGGCATCCAGCAGTGGTATCCCTGCCATCTATTCCTTTGATACAGTAGAGCGTCAGTAGCTCTTTACTATATCTGTGCCCATATCTGGCAATGATAATTTTTATTCAAAATTTTTTAACAAAATTCCTTTGCCCCCAAAATTGGGAGTCTCAATTTTTTCAAAATTTTTCAGCTTTTGGGAGACATCTAGAATTTTCTCCTTTCTCCCTCCTTTTGCAGTATAGTCCAAAATCCTGCTCAAAGGAAGACAAACCCAGCTAATTCATCCCAGCAAGGGTTTTGTCAAAGCCATACTTTAAAAACCTGTATGCTGCATAATTTCTTTCCAATATACTGTGCCAACATCTATGGGCTGGTCTACATTGCCTGCCCCTTCCAGCAAAAGTTGCACATAAATACACAAGTTATCTAAATTAACTTGCATATCTACATTCAGTTTCTCTATTCCCTGCAAACCCACTGTGCTGGTTTGAAAGGAGGGGCCTCTTTTAGAATTAGTGTTACCCAGCAGCTGGGTTGGAGTTACAGAATCAAAATTCTTGATCAGCTGAGTGGGTCTTCACAGATTAGAGCAGTTGATCAGGAATTTTTTGAACAGATGGCAGTGAATTTGCCACTGTCAGTGAAGACCTGCCCCAAGGTACCACTGTATAATCCAAAGCTTTCTGAAATTAGTGAGAACTCACATTTACTTCAGTGGACATTGGATCATTCGGTAAGCGAGCAATATAAATGCAATGTCCTGTGAACATTCCCTTTCCCTAACTCTCAACTCTCTCACTGTTCCCTACACTATGTCAAACATTATTCCTGCATTAGGTTCCTGCACTGGTATGCTCCATGGTTCTGATAAGTTTTAAAGGGCAGCTATGTTAGTCTAGTAAAGCAAAAAAAGCAAGGAGTCTTGTGGCATTTAAATGCTAACAGACTTATTTATCACATGGGCTTTTGTGGGAGAAAATCCCACTTTGTCAGATGCTTTGAAGAGGGGGAACTTACAGAATGGGTTGAAAACAAATGCAGGGGAGTGTAAGACATGGGATCAGGTCATACTGCAACAGCAAATCAGAGCATTTGTAAGGATTCAGACTAGGAAACAGCATACAGAGGGAGGGTGAAGTCAAATTACCTGTTATAATGTGAAAAGAATCCATAGTCATGATTTAGCCCTGCTTTCACACAATTTAATTTGCATATTAATTTGATTTCAGCTGTTTCTCTTTGAAGTCTTGATGTCCCATTGATTTTCTTGATGACCATCATTAACAAGTCATCAATGGAGTGATTGGGAAGATGGAAGTGCTCAGCAACTGTTTTTTTTGTGTGTTATGATTTCTGATATCAGTTTTATGAGCATTTAGCCTTCTGCATAGGGTCTGTCCTGTTTGTGCAATGTTTATGGCATAGGGGCATTTCCAGCACATGATGGCATAAATCACATTAGTGGATTAGCAGGTGAAGGACCCTTTGATGGAGTAGCTGGCTTGATTAGGTCCTATGATGGTGTTTTTTTGTGCAGATATGTGGCCAAAAGACACCATCATAGGATCTAATCAAGCCAGCTGCTCCATCAAAGGGTCATTCACCTGCTCATCCACTAATGTGACCTATGCCATCATTTGCCAGAAGTGCCCCCACACCTTCTATATTGGACAGACAGGACAGTCCCTACACAGAAGAATAAATGGGCACAAAATGGATATCAGAAATCATAACACAAAAAAAATAAAAATAAGACCAGTTGCTGAGCACTTCCATCTTCCTAATCACTCCATTGATGATTTGTTAACCATGGCCCTCAAGAAAATCAATGGGACATCAAGACTTCAAAGAGAAACAATCGAAATTGAATTAATATGCAGATTCGACTGTGTGGAAGCAGGACTGAATTGTGACTATGGCTTCTTTTCCCATTATAACAGGTAATTTGACTTCACCCTCCCTCTGTATGCTGTTTCCCAGAGTTTGAATCTTTACACATGCTCTGACTTGCTGTTGCAGTATGTGACCTGATCCCATGTCTTACACTCCCCTGCATTTATTTTCATTCCATTCTGTAAGTTCCCCCTCTTCAAAGCATCTGACAAAGTGGAATTTTCTCCCATGAAAGCTCCTGCGATAAAGAAATCTGTTTAGTCTTTAAGTGCCACAAGACTCCTTGCTTTTTATGGTTTTTATAAAGTGACTTTTTAAAAATATTGTGAATGATATGTTGAGAGTTGCTCAGCCATCTCTTTTGCATTAGTAGACTATTTACTGAACAAAATATATTGCAATGAAAGATTTAAAAAGGGAAAAACTAACTTACTCAATTTGTCCTGGTGCAGCCATACTGCATTTTGCATTTTTGTGGCAGGTGTTGTTAGTCTCACAGATATCTGTTATACTGCATCCTTTTCCAGGTACCAAGTTTGTGTAATGTTCTTTGCATTCACAGTGGGACTAAATTAGGGGGAGAAAGACAAAAGTTGTATGGTATTATGTATTTCTTAAGTCAGTTGCTATTTTTCAGCATTTTTCTATCACAGAAAATGGAAGGATTTATGGACAACTTCAGAATGTTTAAGTAAGCATCCCGAAAGTTCAGATGCACATTTAAATCTTCTCCAGATTTGGCCCTTTTACAGATTTCATCCACCCTAAAACATTTTTGCCTTTCCAATTTTATCCTTCAAAATAAAATTCTTTCTGTACAATTGCCTTATAAGGAAGTATTTATTAAAATCACTGCTGTGGGTTAAAATTTTAATTACTGTTCACATAGCTCTTTTCTCCCCCCCCTCCAAATCCCAAAGCACTTTATAAATACAATATATGCAGATAGCATCACTGTAATGTTACCTTTCCTGGCAGAGTGAAGGCTAACAAATCTGTGTACAGTAGACTGCAAAATAATTGGAAGGAGACAAAATGTATGGTCAAGGACATCAAAGCAAGCCTCACTTCTTACCAAAAATGTCATGTGAACATTAATGTACATTCAGAGTAGGTGGGACCTTTGGAAGGCTTACCTGATCAAGAGAGGGAATTTTAATACAGAGATATTTAACTAAGATAGCCAGCAGAATTAATAACTAGCTCTTATGCATGCTCTTGAATCAGAAGAGCTCAAAGTATTTCATAAAGGGGGTAGTATAATTTTCCCTAGCCATAAAATGGGGATACAGGAGCACAAAGAGAGAAAGTGACTTGCCTAAGGTCACCCAGCAGGCCATGCCAGATCTAGGAATACAGCCTGTTTCCTGAGGCTCAGTTCAACGCTTTATCTGCTAGGCAAAACTGTCCTCCCCAGAGAAAAAAATCCATTCTGGGTCCTAGCCAGTTAATGTCATGCACTTACCTTTCCTGGCCCATCATATTTGCAGATGGTAGACTCTGTTGGGCAATTTCCAAATTTCCTTTGGCATGGATCTATTGGTAAGCAAACTTGGCCATCCCCTTTATAACCTTCTTGGCAGACACATTTATGACGATTAGGTCCAAGATAGGTGCAATAAGCATTTGTATCACAGACCTTTTTTGAGCATGGGTTGATAGCTTGAAAAAACATTAGAGAAACGAATGGTTACTGCAAAGGTTGAAAAGCAGAGTAAGGCTGAGGGAGGGGCCTTCAGCTGTCCCAGAACACAACAGGACTGAGGGGAGGTCTACACTGCCCACTGTTTTTGGTGGAAGTAGAATAGAGATATGCAAGTTACTTAAAATAACCTGCATATCTCAGTTTGACTGCCCTATGTCTGGCATGCCCACTGTGCTGAGTCAAAGGGAGGGGCCTTCCTTTAGCTCAGTGCTACTCCATTTGCTGGGGTAATCTGAATAGATCATGCTCCCGATTGACTGAGTGGGTTTTCACAGACCTGCTCAGTTGATTGGGAAGGTTGATCTTACAGAGGTGATTTTGTTGCTGTCGGTGGAGACAAGCCCTAGAATAAGCTGTTCAAGAGCAGGCCCTTCATCTGTAATACTCATAGCAGACAATGGGGAAGCTAAAGCAGAAGTGGTTACCTGTGATTTTAAAGTTATTTGAGCTAGTTCAGACTAACCTTAATAAACGTACTGCGTAGTTTAAAAAATTGAGACTACTGGCAAATTTTGTCATTAGTAGCTTAGATAAAATATAATATAGGTGGGTATAATTTCACTTGCTTTAGGCTACAGATCAACCACTAACTGATGGGAGACAAGGAAAAACTTCTCTGATGTGGATTCTTGGGACTTGTCTACACATACAGCACTGCAGAAGCACCATTGCATCAATATAGCTGTGCTGTTGCACTGAATCTAGTGAAAATGCTGTCTCCTGTCAGCATAATAAAACCTCTTCTGTGAGAGGCAGTGGCTATGCTTGTGGGAGAAGGTACTGCTAACATAGCACTGTCCACACCTGCACTTCTATTGGTATAACTCATTCCACTTAAGGGGGTGGTATATTCCCACCCCTCAGTGAAGTAAATTATGCTGACATATGCTGTAGTGTAGACATAGCTTTGAACTTTCTTGTGAAGCATCCGGCACACGTTACTGGTACTCTTAGAAGCAAAATACTAGATGAGAGAGATCTCAGGTTTGATCCAGGCCAGCATTTGTGTTACTAGATAAATATTATTGAGTCTTCAGCATCATAATTTGGCTGAGCTAAGAAAAACCCAGTGTTTTTTTCTAACAAAATATCCAGACCTGTGTGTCAATGATCAATAACATTCAGCTGATGGTGGGAAAACCCGTCAGTTTGACAGTTCAAGTGGCATATTGAGGAAAGCAAAGAACATATTCTGTGGGAAACCTTTTAGATCAAAGAGTTGCAGAACTTTGATACATCATCAAAAAACTGGAAAAGTAGCACGTGCTGTACTCATGTTTGTATTTCGGCTCACACAGTTGAGTCAGCACATGATGGGATCTCTCTCAGTGAGTGTAAGTTGTTGTTCACTTGTGCTGATTTCATGGAAACAAACTAGGTGGCCTTGGCCCACTAGGCTTCAGAGCTACTTACGTTTACATTGTTCTCCATCTTTATGGTAATTGGGAAGACATGTACACTCCAGCTTTGTAGCACCTTCATGAGAAACAGAGCATCTGGAGTTTTCAGGGCACTGCAAAGCCTGACACTCGGGTATTGCTGGAGAGAAAGAAGGCAAAAGGTTATACTGCAGCTGAACATTACACTAGTGAACATTATGCTCTATTCTGCTGTGCAAGAACTAATGCAAAGTATCAATAACCAAGGCACTGGTGAATGCTGATGTGGCCACTGATGGTGGTTGATGTTATGATGCAATGATAATGATCATGAGTCTTTGCTACGTTTAGAGTTGGGGGTTATATTTTACTACTGTAGTTTCATGAGCATTAAATTAATATATTTAGCCCTCACCAGCAGCCACCATAAAGAAGTCAGGAAATATGTCCTTGAAGGAAACTATTGTACTTACGCTGATCACAGTTAAGCCCTTGGTATCCAGACAAACAGGTGCATGCTCCATCCCCTGTTATTCCACTGTTGCATACTCCATGAACACAGCTGCAAACTATACATAGAAATGGATTGGCTTTGTAAATAAGTTGTGGATGTGAGACAAGGTCTTCAGTGATTTTACATGCCACTAATGTTTTAGTCACAAAAACTAACTATTACCATTTTTGACATGCATGGTATGCTTTTCAAACCTGGGTGTTATGAGCTTTCTACCAGGATGCTCATGTCCCACATTTTGCTATTCAAGCAGGACTGTGGTGGTTTAAAATGGGTGTCTGGGTGTGGTGGTGCTGATTGGAGCATGCTGTTTATGGCCTGACTGGCTTAACATTCCTCTGATTTGAAAATGGAATTCCAGGCTGCCTTTAAACATCAAATAGAACAGTTCAGCTATGAACAGCAAGGGACACAGAGGGGAGAACATTAGCCACTGAAAGGGTATCAGTAAATAGGTCAAACTCAGAAGCAAGTTTTTTTTTTGTCCTTCTATTGTTTACACTAGATGGACAATATTAATGCTTCTGAGAACAAGAAGTACATAGTGTTGTATGGCTTACAGTCTTCATGCACAAAGTTGCGCATATACAAATTCCAAACAGCGTTGGGGCCCTTTTGAAAATTGGTCCTTCAGGCTTGGTGTACTTAAACATTGTACTGGTATAATTATTTCACTTAAGGGTGTGATCATTATATTGAAATAGCTATGCTGGGAAAGCCCTAGTGAAGATGTATTTAAATCACTTTAAAAGTGGGTTATAATGGGACAATTCGTTCCCCTTTTTCTGCAGGAATAAGCTAAACTAGTATAAAGCACCTTTATATTGATACAGCTATGTCTGCATTAGCGGATTATATATTGTTTTTGCTATATCAATTAGTTAAATTGTTACAATTTCTGCATTTAGACAAGCCCTTAGATCTGAATATACAAAAGGAGTGAAGTGCCTAGGTCCCTATATCAGGCACCTAAATCCTGGTTTCAACATCACTGTGACACAGCCCTCCTTTAGTCAAATCCTACAAGTGCCTAAGTTTTTGTAGTGAAAATTCTCTGGATGCCTATGTTTCTGTATCTGAGGCTATGTCAACACTTAAGTTAGTTCACATTAACTTAGTCCACATTAATTAATTCAAACTAACAATGGTTAATTTGAACTAAGTTAACTTGAACTACCATGGCGCCACTAGAAACCCAGATCGAATAAACATGTCTATGGACAGGACTTGCTGGTTTGACTTAGGAGGGGGCACCATGGGAAGTGTGGCCATGCCCCCACCCAATACATAGAAAGAGAAGGCACCCTGGGACAAAGAAGGTCAAACCATGTTAATTCAAACTAATGATTAGTTTGAATTAATGTGGTTCCATCAGGTTAGTTTGAAGTAATAAGTTTGAACTAAACGTTACTTCAAAGTTAAGGGAGGTTTTATAACTCTGAAGTAAGGGTTCATTACTTTGAACTAAGGAATTCCTTAGTTTGAAGTAATGAAAACCAGTGTAGCTATGCACCAGTTTAGCTCGAATTAATCCTCATTAATTTGAACTAAATTGTAAGTGTAGACACAGCCTGAGAATGTGCACTGCTGCCTCTCCCAAGACACTCTGGCACCTGTCTCATGCCTAAGCTCCAGAGTAGTTCACAACCCAAGGGAAGACAGGCATTCAGCCTTCTAGGTCACACTTGGAGCCTGATCCTGGCAACGTAGCCCTACCCCTGTACTACTACAACTTTAACTGGTCTTATTCTTTTCACTTCTATAAAAGGAGCTAAGATCAGACATACCTGAAGTGCAATTGAGTCCAAACAGATGATCTTCAGCACATGTTTCACAGGCTGTCCCACCATACCCTTGCTTTAGAACACAAAAGGGAAATCATGCTGCTAGATAATTATGTATTTGAATGTAAGGTGACTAGCCATAAATAAGAATGTTATAACATTGAAAGAACTGCAGAGGGCAAGTTGGAAAAACCACTGTCCTCATAAAGATGAGGCCTGCCCAAGTAAAATCTACTTTGGACATTTTTTCTCCCTCATATGTTTATATATTAAACTTAATTTCTGCCAGTGACTAGTCAGTATGCTCCCATTCAGTGCTTTGACCTCTACCACAGAAACCCACAGGGCTTAAACTATAATCAAGAATTGCAACCAAAGTTAACTGATTACTCATATCACTGTAATAATTACTAGCTAATCAATAATAATAAATTAATAAAAGCCTCAGTTCTACCCTTTTCCCATTCTCCCCCTCCTCATCATATGCTCTAGAGAAGATACGCTTTGTACTGTTTCTAGAAGATTGGTCAATGAAGGATGAGGTAGAGCAATTTAATAGGTCTGACATGTCTGTATTGGGAAGAAGGATTTAACCTTTTATTTGTCCCTCTGGGTAAAGTAATTTAACACTGCATTTTGTACTCCCAGCACATGAACATTACAGGAACCTTAAGGTAAATAGTCATAAGGAGTAATTTGAAATTGTATGTGTGCAGGAAGTTTTAAAATAAAACCAACCCCCACCCACAGAACCAAACCATCTCTGCAGATTGTTTCTGGAATACATATGCTTTATGTGTTTTTGGCATAAATATTAAATATTTCCTAGCTATGATACATAACATTGTTTCAGAAAATGAAAGGACATACTTGGCAAGTGCATTCTCCACCTCCATTGATACCCTGAGAACAAAGGCCTCTGTAATTGCACGGTGATGCAGCTCCTCCTGGGCATGCTACAGAATAAAATGTGAGAAATCAACAAAACTGTTTGTAATGGTTTCTACAGAAGAAGTCCTTATTATTAGTGATGGTGACTCTCAAAGAGTTTGGAGATTTAGTTCAAATAGGCATCTCAAAACATGGATCGTTTTTTGTCACTTAAGTATTGCTAGTGAGATCTTGGCCTGAATGAAGTCTCTCTTCTCTCATTTGGCCAGATGGAACTTAGAGGGGCAGACCACTATGAAAATGAAAAGAAGAAAAAATGTAATGACATTTTTTTGAATTTGAGTTTAAAGTTATTGTGTTAGTCAAAGGCTTAATAGGCAACATAGAAATTGCAGTAATAGTCAGTTTGGTACATCATTTGCAGCATCTAGAGGGTCAGTCATTAAAAATGATACTTACTGAGCATATCTGAAGAAAGTCTTTTTCATACTGGATGGTAATAACACCATATCTTGGGATATTTGTAGACTGGACAAAGCTCTAGATATATACTATAAAGAACAGTCCTGTATTGGCAGACAGGTAGACAAGCTAACAGAAGAGGTATTTTCCATCTCTATGCTTTAAGACTCTCTAAATCAAGACAATCTCAAATTTATGGGCTAATATGTACAAGGGTTTTCTGAAAAGACAAGATGAACATGTAGTTTCTTTAATGTTTTATATGGTGAATCATATAAAATGTATATTGACGTTCATTTTCAAAAACAGGACCCTCAAGTTAGGCTTCAAAATCTATTTAGACATGTCAAAATTGGCCAGATATTCAAGAGCTCTTCAGTTTTATTACTCAGCTTTTTTTATTTTAGGATTTAAGTATAGATATAGAAGATGAACTTTAGGTTCTTATTTTAGAAATTTGTGGTCAAAGTTAAACTTCCATATCCATATTGGTGCACCTGAATAAGGCCCCAGTCTGTGCAAACACACCAGTGCTTAACTACACCCTTGTGTGAGTAGTTTGGGGTTACTTGTGTTAGTAAAGTTAAGCATGTATGTAAGTGTTTGCAGGACTGAGACTTAACTGGTCTGATTTCAAAGTGCTCAGCATGCACCACCTCCCCCTGGCTTGCATGGGAGCTCTTGCTTGCTCAGCTCTTCTGAAAACCTGGGCATGTTTTAAGTTGTCTAAATTTTGGTCTCATATTTTTGAAAGTGTTGGCCATTACTGCTACTAGCATATCAGGAGATGAAGAGTCCCATCGTTTCTAGAACAGATGTAACCATTTGACCCTTTGGACTGAATGACATTCAATGAATTGAATCTCAAGGAATCATAGAAGTGTAGACGAAAGAAAACTTGTTGAACTAGGTTACCCCTTTAGAACTTATCTCAGCTAGATCATCTCTTAGCATGGGTCTAGCTACTTAAATATATTACTATAAATAAAATAATTACTTAGAAAATCAGTTTCTTTTTCTGTATCTTTCCAGTATTAATTTATTTTTAATTTTTTGCATCCTCTGTATTGTGGGTGAAGTCCATTTCTCTCTGCATAAAGCCTAAGAAAATGACCATGTCCTGGGAATGGAGTTTGCCCTGCTATCTCACAGTCAAGCTAGGCTGTAATGCAACTAGACCTGGTTGAAAATGTTCTGTCAAAATTGTCTTTGGTAGAAAACTGGTTTTCATTTAAACAATATGGAAAATTTTGATTTTTTTAAATTGAAAAACTGAAAGCTTGAATACCAATGAATTTGGATATGCTGCCACAGAACCTCACGGAAGCTTAACTTTAGTTACCTGCTAGCTCTATTTTCTTCAGTTTCGCCAGCTAAACTACATCAGCCATGAAACACAGTAGCTGCCTCCCTGAGCCATGAAGGGTGACTATGATGTACCACGGGTGAATTAGTCAGATCAGTGAATTCAGCATAGAGAGAATGGGAACATGAAGCATCATGACAATACTGTCAAACTGAAATATTTCAATATTCAAATTTTCACCAAAATACAAGAATTTTACATGAAAAACTTTATATTTTTAAATTTTGTTGAAATTTTCCACAGAAGCCTCCCTGATTTTATGACCAGATCTAAATGCAACATCTCAGTGGCAACTATTCTATAAACTCCTCTAAATAGCTTTGGAGCCTGTGGTGGAATGGCTTCTCCTCTAATCTGTTGCAAAACATACCATCACTCAGTCCAACCACAGTAATTTACTCATCTTGGTGACTCAGGCTTAAGTCCCTGTTCTATCTGTTTGTCTATTTCTCTTGATCAATATATAAAAAATATTAATATAAACTGGAACAGCTCCAACAGGAGAGATTGAGAAAAAGATCTAATTCCTGCTCCAAATTCTGAGGTGGCTAACTCTTGTAAGGTCACATTTTTGTTTTGATGATGTTTTTTGTTCAAAAAATAAAATTTGAAATGTGACTTTTTTTTTTTAAATAATGGAATTGTTGTGTTTCAGCCAGCCTTAGTTCTGTGTATCAGGAGATGAAATATTGTGGAGATTCAGCAAAAGATTTATGCAGCATGAATGTCTAATTTTATCCTGACTTCAAGAGTTTATGGGATACAGGAAGCCTGTACCATGCCTCTGCATAGGAGTAAATTGCAAGTGGTCTGAGCAATGAGCAAATACGTGGATGTGCACATGCATACACATGATTGCTGTAAAAACTTTGGCTGCATACTAATCTATCCCTTAAAGATGGATCAGTAATCCAGCAAATGCTATTGACTTCATATACAGCTGTTCAGTGAATCAGTCTGTAACTGATACAATTTTTCATTCCAATATACTTGAACACACTGAAATCATAATGTTGTATTAAGATCTGAGATGAGATAACAGGTGACAAGCTAGCACCATAAATACATATTAGCACCAATGTCCTCATGGAGCTTCTAAATGAAATCCTTGTTTTGAAGATGTTAGGATATGCATAGAGATTATCCTTAGGGCTACTGCTGATACAGAGTAGTTTGTTATTTTACGTCATTGCCTGCATTAGTATCACTGATAAAGGCACAAGGCTAGCAAATAAAATCATGTGAAAGAACTCAGGATTTATACAGTAAATACTGATAAAAGAGCTATTAAACACCTAAAAACCTTTGAAAAATCTGGCCTTAATGGATGTGCCCAATGTCACACAGTAAGTCAGTAGCAGAGTGCTGCATTCAGCTGAGGTCTCCCAACTCCTAGTCCAGAGTCTAACCTCAGGATGCTTTTTTCGTTTGAACCTCCTTCCCTCTGACTTGCTCCCTGGCATCACTTGTCCCTGTTCACGGACTATCACCACTCATTCTTTCTCTCCTGTGGCCATTCAGATTTTTAATCAGTATCCAGCAGATACCAAGGCTACCTACCTGCTTGCTATTTAGAAAACACTGAAAATTAAGATTTGTCACATACACAGTTAACACATTCATCAGTGGCATAAAATCAGAGGACATGGAATAAGACTTAGGGTAACAAGGTCCAGAAAGTAGGGATCTCATATAGGATCCTATACAGATACATGGCATTAAGTTTTTTCTCTAAGTTCTACTTAGCTTGAACTATTTATTGCTAGTGTCATATGGATTCTTAAGAATTATTTGTTCTATAAATTTAAGTGAAAAATCAAAATAGACTAGGAAGATGTATAATATGTAGCTAATAATCAAAGTAAAGTGGAAGGACATAAAATGTTTTCTAAAGGGCTGGCAACATTAAATCCATTCTGCTCTTGCTGGTGTAATACAGAATGTAAATGAAAAACAGATTAAAGCTAATAGTTTTAATGAATTAAAATGTATGAGACAAGGAAATTTATGTATTTAAATATTTCTCTAAAAAAGAATAAATGCTCACTACAAAGCAGTATTGCTGGCCAAAAACTTGGAGAAAAGGAGAAATCCACAGAAGCTCTGGCAGATTCAAAAATATTTCCCATCTTGTTAGGTTTTGAGTTGATCTGGTTTTGTTTGCTGAATATTTCCTTTTGTTGATGTTAGACCTTCCACCTATCAGCTTCATTTGGTGACCTCTAGATCAGTGTTTCCCAGCCAGTGTGCCATGGTGCACAGGTGTGCCTTCAGGTCTGAGCAGGTGTGCCACAAAATTTTTTGAAAACTCAAAGAGCGCTGGATTGGCTCATGAATATTCATGAGTTCATTTGGAAACTATATGGTAGTGTGCCTCAAATTAATTAGAGGTAGCAAGGTGTACCACAGCAGAGAAAATGTTGGGAACCACTACTCTAGATCATGTGTTATGAGGAGTAAATACCATTTTCTTATTTACTTTCTCCAGATAGTGAGTCTTAATTTTATAGACCTCTTTCACATCACCACTTAGCTATCTCTTTTCCAAGATGAAAATTCTTTCCTCATATGGAAGCTTTCCATGCCCCTAATCATTTGTGTTGCCCTTTTCTTCACCTTTTCCACTTCCAATAAATCTTTTGGGTGGGGAGGCAAATCTGCATGCAGTATTCAAGATGTGGGCATAGCATCAATTTATAAAAGGGCAATATAGTATTTTCAGTGTTATCTATCCCTTTCTTAATTACTCCTAACATTCTGTTAGCTTATTGAACTGGCACAGCATGTTGAATGTTTTCAAAGAACTATTCATAATAACTCCAAGATCTCTTTCTTGAGTAGTAACATCTAATTCTCAATCTACTTTGGACTTAACTATCTTGAAGAGATTTATAACCTCTTCACAAATTTTGCCACCTCACTGTTTACCCCTTTTTCCAGATAATTTATTAATCTGTTGAATAGCATTGCCCCAGTACTGCCCCTGCAGGATGCTAATGTTTACCTCCCTCCATTATGAAAATGGACCATTTATTCCTATCCTTTGTTTCCTAGCTTTTAACCAGGAGAAGATCTGATGCAGGAGAAGATCTTCCGTCTCCTCCCATGATAGCTTAGTTTGCTTAAGAGGTTTCGATAAGGCACCTTGCCAAAGGCTACTGAAAATTTAAGTACACTTGATCCGCTAGATCAGTCTCTACAAGCCTTAAAAATCTACAATGCTCTGAAATGATAAAGCAGTTGAACGGAAGTTTACTGAAGTGCGTTTGGAATGCTTCATGTAAAGGGCATCATGTCAGTCATAATTTCACGTGCACTCAAATCAAGCTGTCGTTTTAACTGTGATCCTAAAACTTCAGGCCAAGATTCACAAAAGCGGCTGCTGAAAGTTAAGTTAATCTTCGGGATGCTCAACAACTTTGAAAATCAGATATGGACAGGGGCTTCTCACTTTAAGTGCTTATGTTTGAAAATATTAGTTTTAGTCTTGTCAGACTTTTAAAATCATGAATTCTTTTGAAAAAGAAAACTTTTATAGCCTATTTGGAGAACCCTACTACCACCCAACAACTGGGGCAGAACCTTCTTGCCCTCAATAGGTTGATATTCCATGATGGTTTGTGTTTGGATTCCATATACTCTAGTTCATTTAAATGTGAATCAGAGTACTGGAATCCTACAGTATGTGAGTGAGGGACAGAAGGGTACCAATGGCTCCATGATGGCCTATTATTTAAACAAATAAAAGTGCTATTTAGGAGCTTATTTTGTTATCACCATCAAAAGCAAAAGATGAAGGATGCTCCTAGTCAGGAATTTTTCTTCTTGTCTCAGGAAGGAACTGCTTTCCTCTAAATCCTAAGGTGCAAAGTGTGTTCTTGAAGAGATTAAGATAAAGAAAAGTGCTATTTTCTTTCCTTAAGTGACAGCAGAAACAATGCCTAGACCTTGATTCTTATACATAGGTCTTTTTTTCTGAGCAGGATGTTTATTAGAAGGAAAAGGGGGCCTCCTAAGTCTCTAAAGAATCCCTTTAGCATAAATTCTGATATTGTTGCATTTTGAGTGAACTCTTCCATACTCGAAAACACATGCAGTTCATATCACAATGTCACAGAATACATTGCAGTATATAAACTAATCAAGTATTGATGTTATCATTATTGTACCTTTAGGCCAGATTCTACACTTTTAGTAGTTTAAAAAAGAAAAAAAACCAAAAAACCAATAACTAGGAAGTTGACATTGGTATTGTAAAGATAGATCTAGCTGTAAGTAGGATTCCTCGAATGGTTGTTTCAGTAAACATGATCAGCTTTGCCTGTGTAGAAGATGAGGATGTGTTAACATTTTTTTTGTCTGTTCAGCCAATGGATGATCATGCTCTGAAAGACACTGACTTAAAAGGAGAAGAACATAAGTAGCCTCAGAAAGATGTCACTAATACATTTTGGTTAACAGTGAGGAGGGGAAGTATTCCAAAACTGTAGGTTATTAAATGACACAGTCCCTTGCCATATCTTCTCAGGATCCTGACATGGGCTGGTCAGGAGATTTGTGACAGGCGATCTGAAATAGGAGATCTGACTGTGACAGGCATTATGTGAGTAGAGTGTCCATCACGTATATTGGTCTTACATTGTTTAAAGCTCTACAAATTTGATGTAACTTACACTCACTGAACAAGAACAAGGGATCAATGGCTCAATGTCTAGTTGGCAACCAGTAACTAGTGGAGTGCCTCAGGGGTCAGTCCTGGGGCTGGTTCTGTTCAACATCTTCATTAATGGTCTGGGTGATGGGATAGATTGCATGCTTAGTAAATTTGTGGATGACACCAAGCTGGGGGAGAATGGTGAACATGCTGGAAGGCAAGGATAGGATTCAGGGAGACCAAGACAAATTGAAGCTTTCGGCCAAACAAAATCTCATGAGGTTCAACAAGGACAAGTGCTAAGTCCTGCACTTGGGATGGAAAATCCCATGTACTGCTACAGGCTGAGGACTGATTGGCTAAGCAGCAGCACTGTAGAAAAGGACCTGGGGGTCATGGTGGCTGGGGAGCTGGGTATCAGTCAGCAGTGTGCTCTTGTTGCCAAAAAGGCCAATGCCATAGTGGGCTGCATCAGCAGGAGTGTTGCCAGCAGATCCAGGGATGCAAGGCTGTCTCCACGGGGGTGCAGGGCCTGGGACCAATTAGCATGTGCAGGGCCTTGCCCCCCTCGTGCTGGGGAGCGCAGGCCGGTCCCCCACTGCCACCCCTCCCCTGACTGTGGGGGTGGAGTGGGCTGATTGGGGAGCTGGGCTCTGCTCTGCTGTCCCATCTCTATGCCAGCCCTCCCCTCTCAGGGTGGAAGAGCTGGCCCAGGGGAGGGGCAAGATAGTGAAGTCTGACCTCTGGGCTGGCCTGCTCCACCCACACCTGGGCCAGCTGTTTCCCATCATGGGGACAGGGAAGAGCCAGCTGGGAGCAAAGGCCTGCGCTGCGCCTTGCCCCCCCCCTTCCCTTCCGACTTCAGCTTTGTGTCGAAAGCAGTGGGGAGGGGGTGGGGGACAGCACGGCCATGGTGGGGGCAGCAGTTCAGGTCCTGCACTGCCCTGCTCATGGCAGGATAGCGCGGGACCCACAGAACCGCAGGGTCCAGGGCGATTGCCCCTTTCACCCCCCCCCCACCAAGGATGGTCCTGGAGGGATGTGATTATTCCCCTCTATTCAGCTCTGGTGAGGCCACATCTGGAGTCCTGTGTCTAGTTTTGGGCTCCACACTACAGAAGGGATGTTGACAAATTGGAAATAGTTCAGTGGAGGGCAATGAAATGGTTGGGGCACATGACTTACGAGGAGAGACTGAAGGAACTAGGGTTATTTAGTCAGCAGAAGAGAAGACTGAGGGGGGATTTGATAGTAACCTTCAACTACTTGAAGGGGTGCTCCAAAGAGGAGGGAGCTAGGTTGTTCTCAGTAGTAACAAAGGACAGAACAAGGAGCAATGGGTTCAAGCTGCAGCTGGGGCAGTCGAGATCAGATATTAAGAAAATCTTTTCCACTAGCAGGGTGGTGAAGCAGTGGAATGGGTTACCTAGGAAGGTGGTGGAATCTCTATCTTTGGAAACATTTAAGGCCAAGTTAGAGAAAACCCTGGCTGGGATGATTGAGGGGAAGTGCTGCTGCTTTTAGCACAGGGTCAGACTAGAAGACCTCGTGAGGTCCCTTCCAGCCCTATGATTCTATAAGATGCACTACTGTGCTAACTGCTTCTGATGTATTTTGAAACTAAATCAGATTTACCATGGAAATAATTTGTGAGGTCATGCATCCACAGAAGAGGATACCAATAACATGAGCTTACCCGTACAATCTGGGCCCCAAAATCCCTGGCAGCATTCAGGTTGCTGAAATTCCTTTGTACATATATGCCGACATCCAGGAAGAGACAAAGTGTAAGTCGTGACTTCAAGGTAATATCTGAAGACAAGAAGTTGGACTATGTTAGAGTATTTAAAACCTTCTGTGGGGACAAATGAAGTTTGTACCTCTTCTTTCTTTCTTTTTTTTAAAGCCAGGTAACAGAACTTTAAAATTACAGCCCAATTTTTTATTTTTCATGTAAAAGATGAGATTTTTCCCCCCATAGTTTATTGAAGTCCAAAAGCATCCTTGCAGCCATTTCTCTTAACTGCAATTTGGATACTCCACAGTTTTGTAGAAAATTTTTGGTCTAGATTATGATAAAGGACTGTGGCAAGATTCTTGAGAAGGGGTACCCCATTCCAGTTTTTTCCAGTATTTGTCTTGTAGAATTTTGGAGACTGAGGGTAGGTCTATATTGATGGTGGTACTGTTGGTGCTTCTGGATTCATTCTGTGGAATTGATTGAGCGGCAGTGAAGACATATTCAACCAATTCAGAAGTTGACACTGTTAATCCACTCCCGCAGAAAGAGAAATGCTGCACTGATGGGAGGGCATTTCCAATTGGTGCAGTGTAGTGTGACCTTGTGAAAGTTAGGAAGTCAAGGGGAAATATGCAAGCTACTCTACATATGTGTATCTCCTGTTGACTGCAGCTGAATTTCACCGGTAATATAGACCAGGCCTTTTTCTATCCATTCACACTTCCTGTCAAAAGATCTTTTGGCAGGATGTAATGGAGATCTCAGAGGAACATTAACTCTATCTGTAGATTGTAAGCTTTTCCGGACTCTTCTATTACTGTATATTTGGACAGCACTACCACAGTGGGGCCTTAATTCTAGCTGAGGCGTCTAAGCCCCAAATAGTACTGTAATAAAAATTATAATATTGCACTTACAGATTCTACACTTTCAGGAAGCTTCTGTGGTAGCCGTTCAAATGGGAGGAAGTAAGTGAGGCATGAAAGTAATCAATAACTTTTCTACCTCCTTTGATGTGAAGGAGTCCAAACACATATTACAAAAAAACTGTTGATATTCTGCAGTCCTTGCTTCAACCTCCTTAAGAAGTCTTTCAATAAACATCATGAGTGCTACACCTTGAAAGTAGGGTTAGGATAATGAAGAAAATATTTTACAGATTAGTAAAGCATAGGTCATTTCTAATGCTGATTAAAGACTTTCTGGTTCAAGATGAAGAATATTTATAATGAATAATTCTAACAGAAGATATACCTGCAATCTCGTATTCCAGATCCATTGGTAATTTTACTATAACCATCGGGGCATTGGATTTCAAGGTTTAGAGAACAAGATCGGCATTCGGTTTTGGTTGTAATGACCATCTTCTGATCACATTTATTCTTCACCTGTAAAAAGTCAGAAATAGATTTAAATCTGTAGGGTGGCATTTTCAAAAAACTCTCAGAGCTAGCCTAACTCTACTTCTACTGGAGTCAATGAGAAATCCTGCTTTACTTCTTGGTCTTAGTATGGGTACATTTTCACAATCACCCTGCCCCATCATTCTTCTCTAGTGATGGTGGGCTTATTCAGTTTTGCTATCTTACTCCTGGGCTTAAAACAGGTTGAGGAGCCAGTCAGTATCATATAATGGCAGGCTTCTCTAACGAAGAGCCTTACAAACTATGGAGGCTGAAAGTTTATATTTCCCTGCTATGGCTCATATCCCTGCTGGAATCATAATAAATCTTTGCCCTATAGCACTTAACCTGATGTCAATAAATGTTCTGTTTAGCAAGTTTGATGAAACTGAAAACAGCTTAGTAAAAGACCCTCAGTGAATGGTGTGTTTAACTCAGCTTTGTAATTTGATTTCCAAACAAGGGTAGAAGTCCATTATTTTCTAAATAGGGAGAAAATTTGTGATATTAGTGTACCAATTAACCAAAACTTACAACCCCTAAAATGCGATATGCAATGTAATAGTTTCAGTCAACTGGATGGAAACAATCTGTGATGGAGTCAATTCAGAGATGGGAATATAAAATAAGATCTTTGCTGAGGAAGTGTTTGTTGTTATTTAATCAGACTGCAGTATGCCCAGTGAAAATGCAGTCTCTGCATATTAAAATATTTACCATCCCCTTCTACCCTCCTCCTCTCCTTTAAAAACAAACAAACAACAAGATGGGCTAAGAAGGCAATATCTCGACCCGGGTTACGCAGAGTTTGAGTTACAGGTTGAAATAGGAGAATATTTGGGGTATGGATTTGATGGTACTGAAATTGTGAGATTGGGCAAATACCTTTTGGACACATCTGGAATGGAAGGTATTAAGTAGCTTTCTAGGTTTGGAGCTGATGTAGAACTGAAACTGCATCAGACCCACCAAAACCTCTGATTCTGGATGTAAGCTTGGAATGTAAGAATTTGAAAAAATTCAGATATAAAGTTCTAGTTTGGCTCACCATTTAAAATGACCCCAGAAAAACTCTAAAAACTAGTTGGCATGCTCAGACCATTAAAACTGAAGATGCTTGTAGGGTGAAGCAAAAACTATAAATTTATAACATTTTAGTTGAGGGCATAATTTTTGTGCTAGGATTTCCCCCAGTAATTCATTACATAACACAAACTGTTTAGTACAGTAATTAATTGATTTATGAAGCCTCTTATTAAGAATAATAATAATTATCCTCTGAATAATGCTTTTTCATTTTTAAAACATTTCATAAGCATTTCCCCATTATCCCCTGCAGAACTCCTACAAAAAAGATAGTCAAGACTTCATATTTTACACATGGAGGTTTGGAGACAGAGAGGTCAAGTGACTTGCTTAAGGGTACACAGAGGGTCAACTATAGAGCATAATTAAAAATCAGGAATCTACATTGCCTTGTATCCTTCCCTAACCTCTATACCTGATCTTTCCAAGCCTCTTATGGTCTTCTTTAAAACACACTGCCTTTCAAACCATGCTCCTCAGGTCTAACTCTGATAGACAACTCATTTAATTACATAAGGAAGACACTTAATGCAACTTCTTATGCAGTCAAATAAATCAGCTTCAAACAGCAAAATAAGATGCTCAATCAATCAATCTGTACTCCTACATGCAATCCCACTGATACAAATATACAAACTGACAAAGTAGGGCAATTGAGCGGGTACCTTAGGTGCCTATACACTAATGCGAGGAGCCTGGGAAATAAACAGGAAGAATTGGAAGTACTAGCGCAGACAAGGAACTATGATATCATAGGAATAACGGAGATGTGGTGGGATAGTCTGCATGACTGGAGCTCTGCCATGGATGGGTATAAACTGTTCAGGAAAGACAGGCAGGGAAGAAGAGGGGGAGGAGTAGCGTTATATGTAAAAGAGCTCTATGACTGCTCAGAGCTCCATTATGGAAGTGGAAGCGTGCCAGTAGAAAGTCTGTGGGTTACATTGAGAGGGGAAAGCAACAAGGGGGATGTTGTGGTGGGGGTCTGCTATAGACCACCAGACCAGAAGCAGGAGGTGGATGAGGTGTTCTATGGACAACCAGCGGAAGCTTCTAGATCACAGGCCCTGGTGCTGATGGGGGACTTCAATTACCCTGACATCTGCTGGGAGGCAAATACAGCAGTGCATGGGCAATCCAGGAGATTTTTAGAGAGTGTTGGGGACAAGTTTCTAGTACAAATGCTTGAGGAACCAGCTAGGGGCCTTGCGCCTCTTGACCTGCTGCTCACAAACAGGGAAGAATTGATCAGGGAGGTAGAGGTAAATGGCAAGCTAGGAAGTAGTGACCATGACATGGTTGAGTTCGGGATGCTGATTAAAGGAAGGAAGGAAAGAAGCAAAACAAAAACCCTGGACTTCAAAAGAGCAGATTTTGGCTCCCTCAGGGAACTGATGGGCAGGATCCCTTGGGAAGCTAATCTGAAGGGAAAAGGAGTCCAAGAGAGTTGGTTATATTTTAAAGAAACCCTGCTAAGGGCACAGGAAGTTGCCATTCCAGTTAGTAGAAAGAACAAACATGTGAGGTAGCCAGAATGGCTTAGCAGAGACCTCTGCTCTGAGCTTAAACATAAAAAGGAAGCTTACCGGAAGTGGAAGCTTGGTCAGATGACCAAGGAGGCATATAAAGATATTGCTAGGGACTGCAGGGATAAAATCAGAAAGGCCAAAGGACAAATGGAGCTGTGGCTAGCGAGGGATGTAAAGGATAACAAGAAGGGGTTCTACAAGTATGTTAATAACAAGAAGAGGATCAGGGATGGTGTAGGTCCCTTGCTGAATGGGGCAGGCATCCTCGTGACAGAGGATGAAGAAAAAGCTGAAGTGCTCAATGCTTTTTTTGCTTCAGTTTTCACAGGTAGGGTCAGCTCCCAGCCCACTACCATGGGTGTGGCAGATGGGAGAGAAGAAGACAGGCCCTTGGTGACAGAAGGTCAGGTTAGGGACTGCTTAAAGAAGCTGGATGTGCACAAGTCCATGGGGCCAGACGAACTGCATCCAGGGGTGCTGAGAGAATTGGCCAATGAGATAGCAGCACCTCTGGCTGTTATCTTTCAAAACTCATGGAGAATGGGGGAGGTGCCAGAGGATTGGAAAAAAGCAAATGTAGTGCCTATTTTCAAGAAAGGGAAAAAGGAGGATCCAGGGAACTACAGACCAGTCAGCCTCACCTCAATCCCTGGCAAAATTATGGAGCAGATTCTCAAAGAATCCATCCTCAAACACTTAGAGGAAAATAAAGTGATCAGGAACAGTCAGCAAGGATTTACCAAGGGTAAATAATGCCTGACCAATCTCATTTCCTTCTATGATCAGATGACTGGTTTTCTAGATGCAGGAAGAACCGTTGATGTGGTATAACTTGATTTTAGCAAGGCTTTTGATACAGTTTCCCACAGCATTCTCATTGAAAAAATTTAGGAAGTATGGGTTGGATAGGTGGACTGTAAGGTGGATAGAAAACTGGCTAGATCAACGGTTTCAGCGTGTAGGAATCAATGGTTCCATGTCTAGCTGGCAACCAGTCACTAGTGCTGTGCCCCAGGGGTCGGTCCTGGGGCCGGTTCTGTTCAACATTTTCATCAGTGATCTTGATGATGGAATAGACTGCACTCTCAGTAAGTTTGCGGATGACAGCAAGCTAGGGGGAACAGTAGACACGTTGGAGGGCAAGGACAGGATTCAGGGAGACCTAGATAAATTGGAACAGTGGGCCAATAGAAATCTTATGAAGTTCAATAAGGACAAGTGTAAAGTCCTGCATGTGGGACGGAAAATCCCCATGCACTGCTACAGGCTGGGAAACATTCAGCTGAGTAGCAGCAGTGTAGAAAAGGACCTGGGGGTCATGGTGGATGGGAAGCTAGATATGAGTCAGCAGTGTGCTCTTGCTGCCAAAAAGGCCAATGGCATACTGGGCTGCATCAAAAGAAGTATTACCAGCAGATCAAGGGATGTGATCATTCCCCTCTGTTCTGCATTGGTGAAGCCACATCTAGAATACTGTGTTCAGTTTTGGGCTCCCCACTACAAAAAGGGCAGGGACCTACTGGAGAGAGTCCAGAGGAGGGCAACCAAAATGATTAAAGGGCTGGAGCACAAGCCCTATGAGGAAAGACTGAAAGCATTAGGCTTATTTAGTCTGCAGAAGAGAAGATTGAGGGGGGATTTGATAGCAACCTTCAACTACTTGAAGGGGTGCTCCAAGGAAGATGGAGCTCGTCTTTTCTCGGTAGTAAAGGAGGACAGGACGAGGAGCAATGGTCTCAAGTTGCGGTTAGGGAGGTCGAGGCTGGATATTAGAAAAAACTTTTTTACTAGGCAAGTGGTGAAGCCTTGGAATGAGCTGCCAAGGGAGGTGGTGGAGTCACCATCTTTGGAGGTGTTTAAGGCCCAGCTGGATAAAACCATGACTGGGATGGTTTAGTGGGAGTGGTCCTGCCTCTGGCAGGGGGTTGGACTAGATGACCTATGAGGTCCCTTCCAACCCTAGGATTCTATGATTTTATGAAATATACATGAGCAAATGGTGCAGGATCAGGCCAGTTTACCCTAAGCTAGATGTACACGCTGAATAGATTTTTCTTCAATGTTTGTGTGTTTAATTTAATGTGCTGTTCAATTCTGATCTGCAAAGTCACTTAAGAGCAGTCACTGGGAGTCTGATATCTCAGGAATATCAGACTTGAACTTTCAACAGGTTTGCTTATGTAAAATACCTGGACTAGGAAATCAAAGATGTTAGAATGGCATATTTTACTAAAATGTTGTCAAAAGAACATGTTCCACCTTCCTCCGCAATGTTATTTTTGATGACATTTTTTCAAATATTTTTTTTTTCAAAACTTTGGAATATTTTTGTTTTGCAATAGTTGGAAAACTCCCATTTTCTCTCAGAACAAACAAGGAGTCCTGAGGCACTTTTAAAGACTAACAAATTTATTTATCATATGACCTTTTGTGGGAGAAAGTCCCACTTTATCAGATGCTTTGAAGATGGGGAATGTCTTTTCCTGTGCCTTCTTTTCATTTAAAAAAGGGAAAGGTAAAAGAAAAAGTTAGAGGCAGTGTGGTTGAAAACCCCACTTTTTCACACTTCAAAGCAACTTTTTCAAATGAAAAAATCAAAAGGCGAGACAGTGGGAATTGTTCTTTTTTCTGACACTTAACCTGTTTCCCAGTGTTTGAATCTTAACAACTGCTTTGATTTGCTGTTACAGTATGACCTGATCCTATGACTTACACTTTGCATTTATTTTGCCCCCATTCTGTAAGTTCGCCTGTCTTCAAAGCATCTGACAAAGTGGGATTTTCTTCCATGAAAGCTCATGCGATAAACAAATTGGTTAGTCTTTAAGTGCCACAGGACTCCTTGCTTGTTTTGCTGAACTAGACTGACAAAGTTGCCCCTTATGAACTTTCCATCCCCCATTTCTTTTGTTCTTCTAATATGTTATTTTAAACCCTTCCCCCCTAGTTCTGCTAGTGAGTACAGTAATCCAAAGCTGTATGCCACAAGGTAGTTCAAGTGAACACATTTTTTGCCAGTTCTCATTTCTATGGTTAATTCTATAAAACAGTAATATTTCTCACTTCTCTAACTGTATGTTACAAAACACAATCAATCCAGGAAATTTGTACCTGTTTGTGTTACATAGTGGCATGCATTAATTTCAGAGATGTTTACAAATCTCATGTTAGGTTTGCAACTTTTTGCAACTCTTAAAAATGACTACTATTTTCCATCTGACCAAAATGGCTTTTCACACAGGTGAAAAATTAAGTGTGCTGTTTGCTATGGTAAAAAAACCTGTTTTCATCTTCTGATGTAGTAAAAAATGCAATATTTTTCATTTCTTGCTTTTGGAGAATCATAATCAAATATCATCTACTGTCAGTTTCACCAATGCAGAAATTTATTGCACAGGTCAATTTATGATATAGTTAATGAGCCAGAGCTTTAGCAGGTGTAACTAGAGGTAGCTCCATTGACTTCAATGGGGATATGCAAATTTACAAAAGCTGGGGTTATCTCTATCTATGAGATAGTATCACATAAACACTGATGGACAGTGCAATGGGTTTTCTTTTTTCACAAAGGCACCGCGTGTGTGATAAACACACATCCCTTCTATACTCTGTCACAATACAATACATCATTATCTAAAAAATGTTTCCAAAAGAATATTTAAGACTTTTCTTACCTGTTCTGTGGGTTTTGGTGGTGAAGAGAGATTCTTTGCAATCAAAGAAAACACCAGGAGTAAAATAACCAGATTTTCTTCCATTTTGAAAAACTAACTTTTTTTTTCTTCAGAACCCTTCAATCATGAGTAACAATGCTCTGGCTGAAATTGACCCGTGGTTGTGGTAGTCTTACCACTTTAGTACATTCCAAGGAAAAGACTGAAGTGCCTCTTTGCTCCTTTTCCTGAAGAAAGCAATGAGATAAACCACAAAGCATAGGAAGCCTGCCCTTAGATAGTAAAAATACCAAGATGCATGGTTTTTGCTGAAAGTTTTCACTGCAAAGCTGAATAACCTCTTCCTAACTGAATGACAGGATATCCTGATAGGACTCTGCTCTGCTAGTCCCTCTTTCTGAAGCTGTTGACAGTACAATTTCAAGGACGGTGAATTGTGGTCAGAGAAGATATTTTTCTTGTTTTAGCTGGTTGTGAACTGAGGTTGGGAGTAGCCATTGATCTTGTTGTCATCACTTTAATGGGGTCAGGCAGAGTGAAAACTTTACAGAGCTGGGCTTATCAGGTCTTGAAACAGGAGGGTGTATCCACCAAATGTAGCTCTCATAGTAAAGTTAGAGGCTTATCAGAAGTGGCCAAAATAGCATCTTCTAGCTACGGTTAGCTGGATAACAAAGGGGACCTTTCCACTCCTTTTTTCAAAATCATCTTTTGTAGCATCTTTACATCAGTATGGCTAATCTTTTAGAATGGACAAAAAGAGAATTAATTCAGTCAACTTCGCTGTGTATGATTGGACAGAATTAGTGGTAGGTCATTTTGAAGGGTTAATGGAAGAAATTTTCTCTGACTGTTTTCAAAGTTTTTTCAGCTTCTTTTAATTCTTTCTCTTATGGGGCCCAGTCACTCCTACTCACAGAAGCAGTGACCTATATGTTCAAGAATAGCTAATGATTTTGGATGCCTCAACTTTTGAGTGCTTGACTTCATAAACTTAATTTGTTTCTAATGCTTTCCACAAGTCCAAGGCAGTCCTCCATATCACAGAATACAAAGTTTTGGTTTAATGCTAGTTACATCTATTACTAAAATAAACAACCAGACAGTGTCACAGTTGAGCAAGCTTCTTTTAGTCAGCTCACAAAAATATTCCTTCCTTATTCTCCCTTGTTTTTATTGCATAAAAAACCCACTTTAGGCCATTTGGTCATTTAAAATTTGATACAGAATTGGTTCTGAATCAACCTCTGGATCTGTGTCTGAACCTCCTCCAAGAGAGGCAGCTCACATCTATTTAGCCCAACCTGAGGGGCTGTGAACAAAATGGATGGGTAAGTGAGCTGAACACACCTCCCATTTTGTCAGGGATGCTATTTACTTTTTCGCTACGTATTAATAACCAGGCAACAGACATTGTGACTGGTGCCATCATGTGATGCTCATATCTGCCTCACCTCATGCATTTGGTATGAGATTTAAGGTTCATACGGAAAGGGGATTTGTTAGGCTTTCAGGACTCTCTCTGAAGTCTCAGGACTTCTGGCTGTCCAGCTGCAGCCAGCCTAACCATGAAAGTACTTCAGTGGGTGCAGGAAGAATAGATATTTGGGTCCTTGCCAGGCAGGCAGGAAGTATGACAATTGCCAAGTTCTCAAGTCTTTGTCTTGCAGACTATCTGAAAGACTATTTTGCAAATTAAAAAAAACACTTGATGTCATGTCAGCAGTGTACCCATGTTGCCAAGAAGGCAAATGGCATACTGGCTGTTTTAATAAGAGCATTGCCAGCAGATTGAAGGAAGCAATTATTCCCCTCTATTCAGTACTGATGAGGGCATATTTGGAATAGTGTGTCCAGTTATGGGCTTTCCACTCAAGCAGAGGTGTCACGCTCATTTGCTATGATAGGCATGATTTGACTTAAATGTACTTCAAGTGGGCCATAGATACAATAAATCAAAATACTAGGGCCTACATCCATGTTCCCTATAAGCTGTGCGTGCGCGCACGCAGCAACAATCACTCACCAGTGCACAAATCGCTGCTGGCAGCGCACAGCTCAGCCACAGACCCTAGCCAGCCGGAAGACACAGTGTTCCAGCTAGCAGGGGCCCACGTCAGGCTAGATCAGTTTAAAATTTCCTGCCCTGATGATGCTCGGGGTGGCAGCAGCCTGTGGCCAGGGAGCAGCTCTCGCGGCCAGGCAAGCAGGAAGGGGGGATTTTAGCAGGGTCAGAGTGGGGAGTGGGGGAAGTGTGGCAGTGGGGGTCGGCTGAGAAGGCGCCTGGGATTCGCGGAAGTGGTTGGGGAAGGAGCCCACCTGCAGGTTGGCCAGAGAAACCGGTGGATGGGCGGGGAAGGCTCTTGGCCAGGGGTTGGGTAAACTACCCTTGCTTGCAGGGGTCAGAGTGTAATTTGTTGGCCCCAGAGACCTCCAGCACAGGTGACCCCCCGTGCAGGTGGGCCACCCAATAACCACCCCCAGACACACATGCACAGCCATCCCCAGACAGATAGACACACACACAGACAGACACACACTGAGCCACCCACGGACAGACGGACAGACAGACACCCCCCCCCCCCCGACAGATAGACAGACAGACAGACACACAGAGCCACTGATGCAAGCACTAAGCGATGTCAGCATAGCAATTCAGCTTGTATCCAGTACGTTGTATAATAAACAAGGAGTCCTGTTGCACTTAAAAGACTAAAGATTATATTTATTGTATGAGCTCTTGTGGGAGAAAATCCCAGTTCATCAGACTTACATTCTAAGTTCCTTCATCTTCAAAGCATCGGATGAATTGGATTTTCTCCCACAAAAGCTCATGCAATAAATATAGTTGTTAGTCTTTGAGTGCCACAGGATCCTTCTTTGTTTTACTGAACTAGACTGACACAGCTGCTCCTTTGGATATTGAAAGGATGTTGTATTTCACCTGATGGACTTTCTTAAACTTCTTCATTCCTGAAACAGATGAGCACAATTGTGTAAATACACAGAATGTGTATCACTCTTAAGTTCATGTGAATGCATCTTTATTTCTTTAGTGTTATGTGTAAACATTCTGGCTCAATATAACTTCACAAAGTGCAACAATGCTCTCTATATACGGTTGTAAGCAGAATCCATTGCAGTAAATTAGCAGCAACATAGCAGAAAAACATATCCAGAAATTTTGTTCTTTCAGTCTATTTTTCCCTTGCTATTCACAACACTGTATAATTGTACTCCTCCTTTTTGCATATTCTATTATGGGCTTTGTCAGAAAAAGAAAGGAAACTACTTGCTCCAGTAAATGGCAGCTTGAATTTCCAACCTCTGCTAAACTGGTCATATGGGCAGGAAAATTAATAACTATGTACGGTAAAGACAGGGATAGCAATAAGTTCTCTGTTGATAAAAGGCTCTACAATTTCAGGAAGGGTTTCTTAAGACCAGGATGAATTCTAAATTAAGAAGTATGTTTAACTGAGGATTACTGTCTGGTTCTGACTAAAATTTATGCCAGTTTTTATTTGGCTAATGTTTGACATAGTGTAGGGGTCTCAAACTCAAATCATCATGATGGCTGTATGAGGACTAGTACGCAGGCCTGAGGGCTGCACCACTGAAACCTTTTGATACAGCAGTATTGCAAATACTGGTAACAATGGCATCATTGCAGGCCACAGGAAATAGCTTTAGGGGCTGAGTGTTTGAGACCCCTGACTAGTGTAACAAGAACCCAAGCACTAAATCTGCCTCTCAGGCTTCCAGTGAATTTGGAGAGTGGAAGAGAAAGATATTTCTAATATAATTCTATTTTCTTGCTTTTTGCTTATTTGCAGTTAGTGTTCCCTCAAAGCTGATGATGCAGCTGAACAAGTTGTTGGATGCACTGGGGGTGCTGGAAGGCAGCAGGGAAGGGGCCCAATGGGAGTTGGGAAACCAGCAGGGAACTTGCTCAGCGGCATCCAGAACGTGCTCAGCTGCATCATGGGCTTAGAGGGAACATTGGGCTGGGTATGTGAGCCTGTATTCTGTGGTATCATGTGAACACATTCTCTCTCTTTCTGTTAGGGACAGAGTATGGTCCTGTGAATGCACTTCTGAGCCAGATGGAAGGGGTTCACCCACTGGCCATATGTTTGACACCTCTACACTAAAGGAAGGATGTGTACGAATTGGAGAAAGACCAGTGAAGGCCAAGGAAAATGATTAGGGGGTTGGGCCATATGATTTATGTGGTGAGGCTGGGAGAACTAGGCTATTTAGTCTGTAGAAGTGGGGGTGGGGGAATTTGATAGTGGCTTCAACTAGCTGGGGGTTTTAAAGAAGATGGAGTTAGGCTGTTCTCAGTGGTGGCAGAAGACAGAACAAAGAGCAAATGCTCTCGAGGTTTAGGTTAGATATTAGGATCTCCCACACTCTGTCAACCTCCCCCCCCCCCCGCTGACTAAATAGCCCAGTTACCTCAGCTTGTCCTCAGAAATCATGTGGCGCATCCCCCTAATCATTTTCATTGGCCTCCACTGGACTTTCTCTAATTTGTCCACCTCTTCCCTTTAGTGCAGGGGTGCCCAAACCCCCTCTGTCTGGCTCATGATTGCGTTCCATGGGACCACACTTTCTCCCTAACAGTTTTACTAGGAGTGTGGTGAAGCCTTGAAATCAGTGGTTAAAGTATAATTTGATGGGACCTGGAATCCTCCTAATCTACAGGTCCCCTTCCCCTATTGTCTAGGCCCCCTTTATGCGTGTGCGGCCCTCAGCCAAGGTGGGCATTTTTAAGCCCCACCAGCTCTTTCCTCACAAATGAAGCACAGCCTCAAATCCATAATGTCACCCCAACCTCATCCACTAGTGCTCAATCAGACCCCTCCTTCCCCATGTCCTCCTCAGCCCCCATCCCCATTTCTTAAGCTTCCTGCTCCAAGCCCCACTCCAGCCCTCCTAACACCCTTCAGCCCCCCATCCCCCTCCACACCTCCTCAGCCCCCTTCTGTCCTCTTGCTCCCATTCCCTCACTCTACCCCTCTTCAGCCCACAACTCCCTCCACACTCCACAGTGACCTCCATCCTTAGCCCTCGCTCCAGTTTCCCAATCCCCTCCATCCCGCCCCAGCCCTCCACCCAGTCCCCACTTCAGCCCTTCATCCCCTCTACCACTACCCAGCCTCTACCAGCCCCTACCCAGTCTCCTTGTCCACATGCCCCCCATTACCCCTCTCCAGCCCCCCTAATTCCCTCCATCCCGACCTCTTGCTTCAGCGACTCCCACCCCTGATCTCCAGCTCATCACGTCCACCACCACCTCCCACTGGTGCAGCACCTTGTGCTTCCCCTTCAGGTTCTCCAAGTGGTGGGGCAAGCAGCAGCAGCTGCGCGGCCAGGAGCAGTGACTGTGAGGTGGCAGCGGGTGGAGAGCATGGGGGCAGGATTGCTGGGCTGGCTCGGAGTGGAAGAGAGGGGGAAAGTGTCTGTGCAGCGGTAGTAAAGGGGGAATGCACCAGAATGTTGTGTTCTACCCCATTATTCTATTTTTAGGGACCCTGGATTGCTGGCCCCTAAAAATTGTGGGCCCCGGAACAGCATTCTGGTGCTTTCCTCCTAACTTTAACTTCTGCCTAGAATAGGTTATTTAGGGAGATGATGGAATCTCAATCCTTAGATGCTTTTCAGGCTCAGCTTGATAAAACTCTCTCTGGGATCCTTTAATTGGGGTTGGTTCTGCTTTGAGCAGGGGACTTGTAACCCTAATCTTCTTTGATTCTATATTTTCCCAAAATGGCAGGGACAAACCTGAGTGCACAAGACAGTAAAGTCACAGGCCTCTCCATTTCTCAATACAGGCAGCTGTGACTTTGGACCTGGTTCCTGAAGTGCTGCCGGTCTACTACTGTTTTGCCTCTGCACGTTTGGTTATAAATCAGGCAAGAACATATTAATTGTGATTTCCTGTGCTGCTTGGTTCTGCCTGGGCTGAAGCAGTAAAAGAATAGATCCCACTATGGTATTTCAGCAGTTCTGCCTCCAGTTGAAAGCAGGAAACAGATTCTCCAGAGAAAACAGAAAACTAATGGAACTGCACTAAACCTTAAAGTTTCTGTTTTCCTGTTCATTCTGGGGCAGATACTGAAGTTATCCAAATGGTCCCCTATCTTCAATTATAATGTAAAGACAAATACTGTGGAACAGACATGACATGATCTCAGTTAAAAATGAGGCCGAATAACAAAATAGTTTCTTTGAAAAGAATATCCTTTCGATTGTGTGGAAGTTGTTCAGTTAATGTTGTTGTGCTTTCTTCCATATCACTTTCAGATGATCACTTATCTCTGTTGTAACCACATGTGTCTCTTGGATCTGCTGCAGATTCCAGATACATTGCCTGTGAATGGGCTCTGACTGAACAGTTTTGTTGATTCTTTTAGACATACTCTACCCCTAACACTTAGTTTTGCCTAAATTATGGCCTGTGTATGGAATTTACCCTGTTTGAAAAGACTGGCCTATAAATCTCCAAGCTGTCACCTGTCAGCTTGGACTCTACACTGTTTATATAAGAGTTCAGTTCCTTAAAAACAAAAAAATGTTGGTGGGGAACTGATAGGGCAAAGAGGTTTCCTGTTCACTCATCAGATCCTGTTCCTTTTCTCTACATGGTGAGGAAAGCAAACCATTTCTTGTTTATGTAGACAAGACAGCAGCCAGAGGTCAAAAATGTATAGATTGAGGGCACATATGATAATGTGGCCCATTTTTTTCTTTGTTAGGTCAAGCTCTTCTACACAACTTCATTTTGTGTGCTGAAATTATCGTATTTAGACTGAGCCAGAGACATGTCAAATCTTGATTAAGGGTCAGATTTTGTCCAGACCCTGTGTAGGCACAGAAGATCAGGAAAGCACTCCTTTGATGTCTTGCCAAGGCAGTGGTGCTCAAATTTTTCTGGACAGGTCCCTTCTTATCAGTAAAGGAATTTGTCTGTACTTCCCTCCATTACTGCACACTTGGCTCTGCAGAGGATTGCGGGCTGAAGGTGGAATAGGAAGTAGACAGGGAATGAGGGTAGCGGTAGACTCAAGGGAAGGTGGTGGAATAAGGAGTTGGGGCTGGGGTTAAAATTGGCTGGGGCCAGGACCACAGCTGAGGGCCAGAGTGGAGTTGTAGTCAGGAGCTGGGGACAGAGTGGGGCTGGATGGCCCTGTGGGTTCTGATCCAGGCCCTGCTGTGCTCCCCCCTAAACATTCTACCATGACCCCTAGGGGGTGCATAGTGCAGTTGGGGACCACTATGCTAAGGGGATGGCCAACAAATCATAAGCTGTAGAGGCACCAGAGCCAGAAGAAAGAACTCCAGCTGACAGTTCTGTTTCAGAGCTGACAGTCAGCTGCTATGTTCACACGTAAACTGTTGTTTAGAAACAAGTTATTTTGAAATAAAATCCTTATTTCAAAATAATTTAAATGGAAATAAGCAAATGTTAAATCGAAATAAGGGAAACCCTTAAAGTGAAATAGCATGCCTGTGTGTGGACATGCTATTTCGCTTCAGGAGAGGGGCAGCATGGGAGGTGTGGCAACATGCCATGTTGTCACCCAATCCCCTGCCTGGCTCTCACTTCTGTGAAATTGGCCAGAGGTTGCAGAGCCTGGGTGGGGCTGGGGGAGCCAGCACACCCCCTGGCTGCTTGCAGGTGATCAGGGCCTGGGGGACTGGGGCACCCAGGTAGTTCTGCTCCCGCTGGCCAGTGGGCAGCCGCCGAGCCTGGGCAGCGAGTCCAGTCGGCTCTGGCACCTGCTTCCCCCTGTGCTGCTGGCAAGCTGGGGCAGTGGGCAAGCCGGCGCCCTCACGGGCCACCCTCCCTGTACCCCCCTGCATCTCGCCTCGGCCCCCTGGCCAGGGTGCTGAGGGTGGGGTGGGACTTCATCCCAGGGTGCCATGCACCCTGGAAGGCAGGTCAAAGCCCTTATACGAAACAACCATTGTTTCAAAACAATGCATCCCAATGGCGTTGTTTTGAAACAACCATTTTGAAACAAGGGGTATTTCAATTACAAGCTGGGTTTTATTGTTCCAAAACGACGGACTTTATTTTGAAATGACGGAGTCCTGTTATTTTGAAATAAAGAATCATTGTTTGGACATGACAACTTTTATTTTGAAACAACCATGGTTGTTTTGAAATAAAAGCCTCATGTGGACATCCAGAGAGTTTAGGTGGAAACACATTGGACCCTATGTTCTACATCCTTGGCAAATGATGGATGAAGTGAAGTCCCAATTGACTATCTTCATCAAGCAAAACTCACTGTAAGGTTGACCTATTATTTCTTTTAAAAGGAAGGATTTCAATCCTCAATCCTTCTGCCCGTGATTGAGCTTTGTGGACGTTGCAGGAGTACAGCTGGGAAGTCTTCCCTCTCCCACCGAGTTTCATGAAATTGCATTATTGATTGTGAACACATGACAATGTTTTCAAGGGATGATTCTCCAAATAAGCTGGAAGTCTGGGGGCAGGAGGCCTACCGTCTTGCTGCAGCTAGGACAGCAGCCTAGTGTTTGAGCGCGGAAGAGGGGCTATCTGGGCTGAGTCAGTTTTACCTGAACTGTGCCCCAGATTACCTAAGCCTGGATGTAACATTGCATAGTAACATGTTCTCATAAACCAGCTGCTGTAACAATTTGAGGTCAGCATGGTTTGTTCCCTGTTGTCAGCTCTGACAGTGGAGTGATAAGAGCAGTGGAAATCAGGCACATCCCTTTCCTGTACTGCAGATCAAGGTAAAAACAGCATTAGTCAACTGTCTGTTGTCTGCTGTGGAATACCTCTTGTAGCAATTCAGAGGGAGTAAAACCTTTTTCACATGACTTGCTTTTTCCTCCTCTCCCACATGTCAGAATTCAACATTTGCACTTACTCCTTCAATTAAAGCATCTCCTACTCTAGATAACTTAACACCATGTTCTCTTATTGGGATAGTGAGATCCTGTGGACCACAGAGATTGAAGGTGAAATGTGTTAGATTGTGATAGAAAGTAATTATTTGCTCTTTTTTAATATTTCTGTTGCTAAATCCTGCCCCAGCCAGTGCAGTGACACAGAGCACAGATGCAGGTGAGCATGTCATTTGACAAATGGGACAGGTTTGCTTGGGAAAGGCTGGGACACCACACTTTTATGTTAATCTGAGCAGAAGCAGCTCCCAATGTACCAGATGGTATGTATCCTGCTGATGGTAACCTACAGATTAACCATCTTTAGGACTTGATCATGCTTCCTAACACACAGATAAAACTCCCTTGGTGATGTGATGAGTGAAGAAGTACACTAGATGGACTCCCATCTTAGCCCTAGTCTACATTGGGGTGGGTTTTTGGTGGCAGTCAACCAACAGTTATGCAAGGAACATAAAATTCCTTGTGTAAGCGCTGGCAACCTTTTTAGCCATGGGTGCACATTTGGGAAAGCTGACCGCAAATCCCTTGCAGTCGGCTTTCCCACGCACCCTTTGGCCCCCAGGACTTCCAGGCAGGGGCATTGCTGGTGCTGGGCACCTGGGGCACATGCCCCAAATCCCAGTGCCGGTGCCCTGGATCTGGTGAAGCCACCCCTTTCCCGGGCTCCGGCCCAATCAGGCCGGAGATCTGGGACCCAGCTGCTGGCGGCTGTGGCGGCCCCGTCCCAGGCCGGGGATCTGGGGCCCGGCTGCCCATGGGAATGTCGGCCCTGTCCACAGCCAGGGATCTGGGGCCTGGCCGGCCGCGGAGGCCCCATCCCCAGCCGGGGATCCAGGGTCCAGCTGCCTGCGGTGGGGAATCCAGGGCCTAGCCGCCTGCGGCGGCAGCGACCCTGTCCCTGGCCGGGGATTTGGGGCCTAGCCACCCGTGGTGGCGCGGTGGCTTCTGTCCCTGTCCCCGACCAGGGGGTGGGGGTGGGGCCTGGGCCCATGCCCTGGGTCCATCCCTGGGGCAGCAACACCCCTGCTTCCAGGGCTGACTTCTGGGAGCAGAGCAGCGCGTTCAGACTTGCTACTAACCGCTCCTGGAATGCCAGGTTGACAACATCAGTTTTGCTGTCGTCAGTCTAGACATACCCTGAATTAGTGCGGTTCTGTGCATTATGGAAGGATACCCCCAATGCTGTTTTAGTAGGAAGGAAGTTCCACATGTCAGTGTTCAGTCATAGATTTGTAGATTTTAAGGCCTGTGGGGATCATTGTAATCTTCTAGTCTGACCTTCTGCATAATACGGACCATAGAACCTCTCCCAGTAATCCATGCATTAAACCCACTTCTAAATCCTAATCCTTTTAGGCCCTTTCGAAAATGTTAAATGCACATCCTACACAAAACAGCAGTGTGATACATTCCATTTAGTCACACAGTGATACAACTGGAAACTTTATACAGGCTAAGAAAAATGAAAAAATGGCAGAGATGAGATTTATGTAATTCTGCTAACTGTATCCATCTGCTGGCACGTAGTTTTGATAAGAAAATAAAATGAGCAGAGTTATTTGTGGTGTGGTTGGTTATGCATTGTTCATGTTGTTTTTTCTCCCAGTCCCTGAACTTTTTGCAGCAGGAACTTTTTTTAAACCAGAGGCTGATGAATAGCAAAGGAACACATATGCTGGGTCTTCACTAAAAAAGAAAGACATCATGACTTAAGCCCTACAGTACAAAATATTATTTCAAATTTATCTCAAAAGGTAATTTATACACAAATATGTTAGTTTGCATGAAACAAACCTGTTGATAAAAAGAATAGCAACTCTCCAAACAAGTGTGTGAACAAAACTCCATGTGGAAATAAATGATAAAGGGCACAGATGTGGTCATGGTGCACAGTCATTAAAAACTGGAATAATGTTCATGACTGCTGCTTAATAAGAGGCAGTATTTGCGTAAAACGTTCCATCCTGTCAGCTGAGGAAAGATTCCTTTGACTCACTGAGGTATGTGGCTCATCACTCCATCCAGAAAGAATGGTGGTCGATGTGGTCATTTCTGAGAGGACCTAGAGTGTGGACTGAGCAGCCTTTCAGTAGGTACCTAAGGAACTGCCTTGCTTCAGGGTGGGAGTAAGGCTCACTTGAGCTGAACTTTGTATTTATTTTATTGTTAATAACTTTTTTTTGTTAATAAAGCTGATCTTCAGGAACAGGGCGAGTTTCTACCTATGCTGCATATAGACTTTGTTTTTGAGCAGATCAGGAGAGGAACCTGCTTTAATGAGAATTCTATTGGCTCATGCTTTAAGGTTCCACAGCTTGTTGGCTGCCCAGTGCTGTAGCCACCCACCCTGTGAATCCTGCAGCTGCAGAGGGCCCCAGCTCCCAAAGGGGCCTCCTATCTAGTCTGCAATTTCACAGTTATTTCAATTAATGCATAGCAGACTAAATATAGTGAAATTATGGCATACTTGATAATTTATATGGCCCTTTGCACACTGAAAATGTTACTGCAGCTGTAAAGTAAACAAAATAGAGAGGATACACCCTGGCTGAACTTCTTAAATGAATATATTGTGTTCCCTACAGAGATGGTACATTCCCTGGCCATGACAGGTTGGGAACTCACCCCAACCTTCAAATTCTGTTCCTTAGCAATGGTATATTCCATGTCATGGATGAGCTTTAAGTATTTATATTATTTTTGGGAAGGATTGCAGTGCTTTGAGGCCTTAGTCATGATCATTAGTTCAGAGAAGTTGAGGGACTCACACTACTTGCCCTGGGGAGGCTAAAAATTCGACTTTCAATTAAATATATGTATTGTCTTTCAATTTAGTTTTGTGTGTGAGAAAGAGACTGAGAGGAAGAGAGAGGGGGCTGGATGTGGTCCTCTGTGCATTGCTTCACTCCCATTTTTGTTCTCTAGCTCTAAACATTTGTAAACCCAGGCCCTGTTCCATAAGATGCCAGGAGTTTTTAAAAAATTTACATCAGGTGTGGCAAAAAGGAGGTCAAAAAGAAAAAAGCAAATTAAGAGAGGTAAAGTAGCACTTGAGAGGTTTGTATTCCTGGCAACTCTTTGAATGTAGAATCAGACCAGGAGATGGACCAAGAGGAAAGCTAAAAGGGGTATAATGAAAATAAGGAGCAAGGAACATTTGACATGTACACCGCTATATTAAAGGAAGCAGAAGACAATAGATACAGCTTAGAAGACATTCCACTTATTCCAATATCCCTTTTTTAACATCAGTGATCCTTCAACATGACCCAGATTCATAGATGATAAAACAAGAATAACCATTGTGAAACATGGATTGTTGCAAGTTAAAATTCCCCAAGTCACAATGGAAGAAAGTTTACAAAAGAAAATTAGATAAAAACAAAGAAAAAATGGAGAAAATGTACAGCTGTTTCATATATTCAGAGAATGTGAATGCAGTGTTCTATTTTTGTTGTAAATTATTTGGTATTGGGAAGTAGAGTCTCACTCACGGTAAATTTTGGGGATGCCAGTATCTCTGCAAAACTCTTGAAACTCATGAGAAAAGTCATCCTCACACTGGAAATATATTGAAGTGGTGAAAACTGGAGCTATGACTGAAAACAGAATCTGCAACTGACCAGACTTCAAAATTGTTGCTCAAAATTAAGAGACAACACTTGTGAGGTGCATTTCAAAGAACTGCGGTCATTTTTCCTCACTTACCTGAATGGAACCTAGCATTTCATGGATCAATGGAAAAGCTTGATGAATGTGGAAGTGGAAGGTTCTTAAGTCAAGTCAAGTTAAATACTAAATTTAAGTCTGTTAAGAAGGAACAGATATGCTATGTCTTCACTAAGATACCATGACTTAAGCCCTACAATACAAAATGATATCATTTCAAATTTATCTCTAAAGATAAAGAGGTATGATTATTCACAGAATAACCCAGATGAAGTATTATTCCATTATTTTGGATTGCACGTCTGATATTAGTCACAAGGAACAAACATAGAATCATAGAATCATAGGGTTGGAAGGGATCTCATGAGGTCATCTAGTCCAACCTCCTGCCAGAGGCAGGACCACTCCCACTAAACCATCCCAATCACGGTTTTGTCCAGCCAGGCCTTAAACACCTCCAAAGATGGAGACTCCACCACCTCCCTAGGCAGCTCATTCCAATGCTTCACCACTCGCCTTGTAAAAAGGTTTTTTCTAATATCCAGGCTCGACCTCCCTAACTGTAACTTGAGACCATTGCTCCTTGTTCTGTCTTCCGCTACTACCGAGAACAGTTGAGCTCCATCCTCCTTGGAGCATCCCTTCAAGTAGTTGAAGGTTGCTATCAAATCCCCCCTCAATCTTCTCTTCTGCAGACTAAATAAGCCTAATGCTTTCAGTCTTTCCTCATAGGGCTTGTGCTCCAGCCCTTTAATCATTTTGGTTGCCCTCCACTGGACTCTCTCTAGCATGTCCCTGTCCTTTTTGTAGTGGGGAGCCCAAAACTGAACACAGTATTCTAGATGTGGCCTCACCAGTGCAGAACAGAGGGGAATGATCACATCCCTTGATCTGCTGGTAACACTTCTTTTGATGCAGCCCAGTATGCCATTGGCTTTTTTGGCAGCAAGAGCACACTGCTGACTCATATCCAGCTTCCCATCCACCATGACCCCCAGGTCCTTTTCTACAGTGCTGCTACTCAGCTGAATGTTCCCCAGCCTGTAGCAGTGCATGGGGTTTTTCCGTCCCAAGTGCAGGTTTTTACACTTGTCTTTATTGAACCACATAAGATTTCTATTGGCCCACTGTTCCAATTTATCTAGGTCTCCCTGAATCCTGTCCTTGCCCTCCAACGTGTCTACTGTTCCCCCACCTTGGTGTCATCTGCAAACTTACTGAGAGTGCAGTCTATTCCATCATCCAGATCATTGGTGAAAATGTTGAACAGAACCGGCCCCAGGACTGACCCCTGGGGCACAGCACTAGTGACTGGTTGCCAGCTAGACATGGAACCATTGATTCCTACACTCTGAAACCGTTGATCTAGCCAGTTTTCTATCCACCTTATAGTCCACCTATCTAACCCATACTTCCTTAGTTTGCCAGTGAGAATGCTGTGGGGAACTGTATCAAAAGCCTTGCTAAAATCAAGTTATATCACATCAACAGTTCTTCCTGCATCCAGAATACCAGTCATCTGATCATAGAAGGAAATGAGATTGGTCAGGCATGATTTACCCTTGGTAAATCCATGCTGACTGTTCCTGATCACTTTATTTTCCTCTAAGTGCTTGAGGATGGATTCTTTGAGAACTTGCTCCATAATTTTTCCAGGGATTGAGGTGAGGCTGACAGGTCTGTAATTCCCCAGATCCTCCTTTTTCCCTTTCTTGAAAATAGGTACTATATTTGCTTTTTTCCAGTCCTCTGGCACCTCCCCCATTCTCCATGAGTTTTGAAAGATAATGGCCAGGCGTGCTGCTATCTCATTGGCCAATTCCCTTAGCGCCCTTGGATGCAGTTCTTCTGGCCCCATGGACTTGTGCACATCCAGCTTCCTTAAGCAGTCCCTAACCTGGCCATCCATCACCAAGGGCCTGTCTTCTTCTCTCCAATCTGCCATACCCATGATAGTGGGCTGGGAGCTGACCCTGCCTGTGAAAACTGAAGCAAACAAAGTATTGAGCACTTCAGCTTTTCCGTCATCCTCTGTCACGAGGTTGCCTGCCCCATTCAGTAAGGGACCTACACCTTCCCTGATCCTCTTCTTGTTATTAACATACTTGTAGAACCCCTTCTTGTTATCCTTTACATCCCTTGCTAGCCGCAGCTCCATTTGTCCTTTGGCCTTTCTGATTTTATCCCTGCAGTCCCTAGCAATATCTTTATATGCCTCCTTGGTCATCTGACCAAGCTTCCACTTCCTGTAAGCTTCCTTTTCATGTTTAAACTCAGAGCAGAGTTCTCTGCTAAGCCATTCTGGCTGCCTCACATGTTTGTTCTTTCTACTAACTGGAATGGCAACTTCCTGTGCCCTTAGCAGGGTTTCTTTAAAATATAACCAACTCTCTTGGACTCCTTTCCCCTTCAGATTAGCTTCCCAGGGATCCTGCCCATCAGATCCCTGAGGGAGCCAAAATCTGCTTTTCTGAAGTCCAGGGTTTGTGTTTTGCTTCTTTCCTTCCTTCCTTTAATCAGGATCCTGAACTCAACCATGTCAAGGTCACTACTGCCTAGTTTGCCATTTACCTCTACGTCCCTGATCAATTCTTCCCTGTTTGTGAGCAGCAAGTCCAGAGGAGCAAGGACCCTAGTTGGTTCCTCAAGCATTGGTACCAGAAAGTTGTCCCCAACACTCTCTAAAAACTTCCTGGATTGCCCATGCACTGCTGTATTGGCCTTCCAGCAGATGTCAGGGTAATTGAAGTCCCCCATGATCTAGAAGCTTCCGCTAGTTGTCCATAGAACACCTCATCCACCTCCTGCTTCTGGTCTGGTGGTCTATAGCAGACCCCCACCACAACATCCCCCTTGTTGCTTTCCCCTCTCAGTGTGACCCACAGACTTTCTACTGGCACGCTTCTACTTCCATAATGGAGCTCTGAGCAGTCATAGAGCTCTTTTACATATAACGCTACTCCTCCCCCTCTTCTTCCCTGCCTGTCTTTCCTGAACAGTTTATACCCATCCATGGCAGAGCTCCAGTCATGCAGACTATCCCACCATGTCTCTGCTATTCCAATGATATCATAGTTCCTCGTCTGTGCTAGTACTACCAATTCTTCCTGCTTATTTCCCAGGCTCCTTGCATTTGTGTATAGGCACCTAAGATACCAGGCCAGTTTTCCCTGTCATTTGAAGTATGTTAAGATCTAAGAGACACAAGTCAACAGCAAAGAGCACTTCCTATCATTTCTGAATGTGCAGGAAACTATTGAAAAGTCTCTGTCAGATGAGATGCTTTCAGAATTATTCAGGTATGATATGACATTTAAAAATTGAAGGGGACAGGGTGATGATATTGGAGCTAACATGAAAGGATATCATAAAGGTGTGCAAGACCACTTCATTTAGAAGAACAAAAAGGCATTTTTTTTGTTTCTTCCAGATGCCATTCCTTAAATCTAGTGTTGACTGATATAACAAATTCCTTAAATTGGTCAAAAACTTTTTTCAGCATTCTTCAGTAATTTACACTGTATTTTCAGCTTCAACAAGTAGATGGGCGATTTTGAAATCCTGTCTGAAAATGACTTTAAAGACTCTTTCCAACAGAAGACAGGAGAGTGGTATTGACAGTGTCAAAGCCCAGTGGTTTCAGACAGACTGTTCAATCAGTGCTGCTAAAATTGAGATAAATGACAAAATATAATTAGGTATATGCAGAAGTCAGATCACTGGCAGATGAACTCTCATCATTTTGGTTCATTGTTTCCCTTGTGGTTTGGCACAACTTACTGTTTAAAATGAACATTGTAAGCAAAACATCACAGAACTCAGTGCTTGGTCTTGATGATGTTAGCAAATTAATTGAAGCTGCTTGGACTGAAGTAGAGAATTGTCATCAAAATGTATTTGAAAAGGCATTGTTTGTTGTTAGATAGCAGAAAAAATGTTAGTGCTTGAAGAACTAAATGAACATGAGTCGACAGAAAAAAGAAATAATTAAATTATGAAGCAGAGGATCAAGTTATTGGCAATGCAGAAAAAGAGATTTAAATTTGAATTCTTCAAAACTGCTATAGATGCTGCTCTGGGAAGCCAGGAGGACAGCTTGAATTATTGAGAGAGCACATGAATGTGTTTGAAATCCTGTATGATGTGAAAAACATTGCAAACTTTTTTCCAACAAATGAATTGGAAAAATTGTGCAGTAACTGGCAAGCACATCTGATGAGTTCCAATGACAGCAGACATACAAACTGGTAAATGAACTCTGGAGTCTTCTGGTGTTTTGCCAAAGCCTGTGAATTCACTTAAGACACTTTGATTCATTTTCAGGAGCAGTTTATTCACTGCATACCTACATGTGTGTTGTTCTACTAATTTTTCTCTGAGCTCTAGTATCTGTGACTTCTACAGAAGACAGGTTTTCAAAGCTTAAATTAATAAAAACTTGTTTGAGGTCTACTGTATCTTAAGACCGCTAGTAGAACTGGCTACATTATCCATAGAAAGTAAAATTTGCAAGACATCAGATTTCAAGGACATAACCAATAAATCCATCCACTGAGCATTCCATTACTTAGCACAAACAAGGGAAGAAAAGCTTTTGTACTTTTTCTCTCAGTAGTTATCTACTGACAAGAGTAAAACAAAACAGGCAATGAATGTATTTATTTAATTTTTTCAAATGTATTTGCTGGCAGTTCCTAGTTGTGGATTTCTATACATTTTTTTGCATAATTGGATTAAATTGATAATGGAATATTATTAATGGAAAGGGGCCCCTCCAGGTTCTCTCAGAGGGGGCTACACATTTCTTGCTATGGCACAGTGGCTGCCCTTGTGTTCTCTGGTTCCCCTAATATTAAAGCAGAAGTAATTGAAGCCACTTTTGTTTCTCCTTCTGTTGCAATTCACCTTCTGTGCTGCATCTCTCCAGAGACTCCCATTAGAATCTAGCCAATCTGCACATGCTGACAGGTGTTTTAAATGGGAGTTATCACAGTGCCACCAAATCTTGATGGTTTAGGTCATGTGACTGCATCAGTATTTACTAGAATTTTTGACTGATAGTATAATCACCCAGGAGAACACACTTTGCACAGAATTTTGGATTACAGTTAAAATGTGATGAGCTGATGAATTACGTAATGCATGTGACCAAAGTAACCTGGTTATTTATAAAACAAACATGGGGTCCTGTGGCACTTAAAGATTAACAATTTGTTTATTATATGAGCTTTCATGGGAGAAAATGCCACTACATCAGATGTTTTAAAGATGGGGAACTTACAGAATAGGAGGAAATGGGGAAAAAGGGGAGGTTTTTTATGTAATATTTGTTTCAACTAACTTCTTCCTGTTGGTGCAGTGCAGAAATGTGAGAACCCCAGCTTTGTTAAATTACAGTGACATTTTGAAAAATCATGTTCAAATAAAATAAGAACTCAACTCACTTGCCCAAAGCCTGAAGCCATCTGAGGTTTTCCAAAATTCAGGACTGGGGTTTTGGGTTGTGTGCTTTTTGCACTTCTTCATTCTATCTAGCACAAGCTAGAACAGGGCCAAAATACCATAGGGTAAACTGTGAGCTTCCTATACTCAGTATGAATGTAAATTACGACAGCTAGTCCTCACTTAGTGACCTACTCGTTTAGTGACCCCTCAGAGTTATGACCGGCTCTCTGATGAGTTGGTATTATGGCAATGTACGAGAACTCGCATCAACTCTCTCAGATTACCTATATTTACAGTACACTATGCAAACTAAGTTCAGTACATTAGAGCTTAAAACATTTAAAATATATATTAAAAATGTTATAAATGATGCAAAGGTGACATTAAAACTATCTACCGATGGTTGAAAAACCCACTACCAGTAAAGTACATTATGCCTGAAATACCGGTAAGGGCTGCTCCTCGTTTAGTGACCAATTCGTTTATCAACCGGGTTTCAGGAACGGAACCCGGTCACTAAGTGAGGACTACCTGTACACATATGACTGTAACTGTAATTACTATGCAGTAATGCATGAAGATTTTGCTAATCTTCAATGATTACAGGATGGTGTGTTTTCTGTCCTTTATACTATAAATTACTGCAGGTATTAGGGGCAAAAAAATGTTGAGGTGTTATTTCCCAATGCATGTATTATACTAATCAGCACATCCAGTTAAATTCTCTTCTCGTGCTGGACTATAAAGAGAGTTTGCTAGAATTTTCAGTGGATTTATTGCTTTTATTCTTACATAGAAACTTTTTCATTTTGAAAAGTCAGACTTAAAGCTAGTTTCGAGTTAATGACTTGCTAGTAACAAAATTAAAACTCATAATTGATGCAAAGCAATCAACCTTCGCTCTGCTTTAAACCGCCATGCCCCAGCCGAGATAAAACTGTCTAGTGCATATTTATAACCATCCTGAATTGATTTCTGCTAATTACATTATCTTGAAGAATTTATGGCAAACTATATTGGAAAATATCTGTTCATAGACACAAACTGGCATAACATCCATATGATAGAATAGAGGAGATAAACCTCCCTGCTGCTCTGTGAACCCTGACCTGATCAACTGGAGGAGGTTAGAGGGTGAGTAAGCTGGGTCAGAGCTGGACTTAATAAGGGGAACTGGAACAGCTGTTGACCTGGCTAGGGGCCTATATAGGCCTGGGCAGGAAACCAAAGAGAGGAATGGTGGGGTCAAGTAGGACAGAGAGAAGCTGTTGGTAAGACTACCTGCATGCCTAAAGCTAGGGCAGAGCTCTGCACCTTGGAGCTCTTAGATGTCTTGGGCTGGAGCAGGAACTTGCTGGGGGCACTATAAACAAAGAGCCTGGGAGATGGGAAGCATAACAGAGTAGTGAACCTTTTGTGGAGGCCTTAACACCAGGGGAATGGAATCTGATGTGAAAAGTGGAGGACCACAAAATGGTCACTTTTAATCCATAAATGTAATAATATGTTGTCTTTTATAGTCTTGATACCTGTGAATGTGGCTTACACCATTTTAGAAAAACCAGTTATATGCTATGCAATAGGTTAAAATAGAATGGGAGTCTGTCTATCTAGTGCAAAGTAAAGGATAGGACACTGGACTTGAGTCAGGGGAGTTGGGCTTTGCTTCTGACACTACTGCTGTTGAAAGATCTTGGGCAAATGACTGAGTTATCTATACCTCTGGTGCACATTCTATCTTTGGTCTTGTCTATTTAGGTAAATTCTTTTGAGCAGGAGCTGTCTCACAGTATGTGTTTCTACAGCACCTAGCACAATGAGTCCTATCTTGGCTGGGGCCTCTCAGCACTATTGTAGTATTAATACTAATAATAATTAATACAATTTCACAGTAATGTAGTGGAGAAGGAGGTTCCCTGTGTTTATAAACAGACACTTGATTCATAGTATTTCACCTTCCTTGCTAACTAGACATAAAGTCTCCCTAAAAATGAGTTCAATGTTAAATATGGTGAGATGATGGTAAAATGCAGATGCTGGAGAGCAGAGGGAAAAGTGGGATGGGTGACAGCTGGGAGAGGCAGTTTGAAGGCAATGCTAGATCTGTCTTCCAAGAGGAAGTGTCTACAGAAGTCTTTTCTTACTCTCACTACTTTCTCAATCATATAATAAATCCTCACACTCAAAAGGATACAGTACAAATCAGTAACTTATTACAGTACCACTAGATGGCAGCAGAATATAAACTAAAGCCTTGGGCAGACCATGCCAATTTTAGACTCGTGCTAAAAAAAGAATAATTTGTAACTACCTCGAGTTAATTTGTGTCCTGCAGATTACCATATGAGATGGTTTGTGGGAACTATGCTTCCTCTCAACATAGCCAGTGTTCAATTAATACCTGCACCCACAGGGCATAAATATATACCATCTTGCTCTTAATGTGGCTTGCTCTGGCTGCCTAACGCTGACTTAATGCTCGTTAGTTCCAATCTGCCTATAAGTGTTGTAGAAATCTTGCAATGTACTCATAAAGGAACAAGTTCCTCCTGTTTTTTTTCTCCAGCTGCTCTGTCACCAACAGATTATACTGAAATTTATCTGTTTTATCTATGCTCAGTAGAAAGTCAACTTCAAAACATCAGAATACACATCAGTGATGCAATGCTAAAATATCTGGTCAGCATCACCTATTTGTCTGGCACAATAGCATCTTTCAGGACCCCTTAGCTGTTTGTGTAGCATGAGATTACCCACGTTGCATGGTATTTTTCTGCTCCTTGCTTGGACGACTGAAACTTTTATTTGCCTCCTCCTGCCAATAAGAGTACATTAGTGCAAACGTACTAAATGAATATCTGAAGCTTTCATTTTTTTTGTAAATTTTCTTAGGGACATGTGTTTGCTTATGTAAATGTGCATGGAGTATGACTTAAAAAACCTTCTCTCCATTTGATGATCAACTGGATATAAAGGAGTTTTTGCAGAATTCTTCCAGCTTCTGTTGAGGGGGAGTGAGACAGGGGGAATGTATCTGTATACAAGTGTGGACATAATGCAGTTTTAGAAGTCACTCCAGAAGGCATTTCTTTTTCAGGGAATAAATGTATGTCAAATGTCCAAGTGTGTGTGTGTGTGTGTGTGTGTGTGTGTGTGTGTGTGTGTGTGTG
>ML681994.1:14763246-14782798 GCA_007922195.1 Podocnemis expansa | reverse complement strand
GTGTGTGTGTGTGTGTGTGTGTGTGTGTGTGTGTGTGTGTGTGTGTGTGTGTAAAAAAAAAAATGCTGCTTAGTTTCATACTTTAAAGACCAGTTTATTCAAATAGACCTCAGAGGGTTGTGTTCACTTCTGTTATGAGACACTTTTTTGTAATGACTTATCCCCCACCTAGTCACAGAAAAGACACTAAAAATTACTATTGTTGAGCAATAAAAATTTTTAAAAAGCCCATGTAAACAGAGAGAAATAAGTTCAACTGGTATTGAAAATACCTTGAGTACAAACTGCTATGAAACTCACTAAGAACAATAGTTCTGTTGTTGTTTTTACTTGAGTAAACTTTGTAGCTATGTATTACAATGTTTAGGTTATGGGAGAACAGACAAGGAGTCCTGTGGCACTTAAAGACCAATAAATTTATTTGTTGCATGAACTTTCGTGGGAGAAAAATCTCACGTCACCAGACACTTTTGAAGAAGCGGGATTTTCTCTCACAATAGCTCTTGTAATAACTAAAATTTGTTAGTCTTAAAGTGCCACAGGACTCCCTGTTTGTTTTACTAAACTAGACTAACACAGCTCTTTTGGAACTAGGTTGTGGGAGTCTCCCCACATTCAAAACTAGGTTTGCTTGTTATATATGTTAAACTTAAAAAAAGAACTTTGTTAAAGATTGTGAGATTGCAAAGTCAAGCACTGAGAAATTAGAAAATGCAAAAAATAAGTTTGCCTGAGCCACCTTAATTTAGTCCCTTGCTACATATGCATTATGATACAGTCTTTAGTGACATGATCATGTGCTATTTTCTTCCATAGACCCCATGCACCATCCAGGGAGGGGCTAGTTATTCAATATTTCTTTTGTTTTTTGCTTTCACACATTCAACATGTGCCTCCTAGCCTTATTTAAAGCCCAAGCCCTGTTCTTTATATCAAATTATCAATTTCCTCATTAGAATCACTATGGTAAATGACAGCATCACAAATGACAGTTTGTTTACAACACCCCATAAGTTCAGCTGGGGATATTAGTCTCATTTTACAGAGGGCAAGCTCAGACACAGCAGGCTGAAGGCCAAGGTGTTAGATGTTCATTAATTTTTTGAATCCAGCTTGAAATATCAAGGCTTTGTTTATCAGACAAATTTATTTACCGCATAAGCTTTCATGGGAGAACCTCTTCTCCGAAGCTCACATGAAAAAATAAACGTTAGTCTTTTAAAGTGCCACAGGACTCCCTGTTTGTTTTGCTGAACTAGACTAACACAGCTACCCCTTTGGAACTTGTTTTTTGGAGTACTTGAGCATGTTTACAGCCAGAGGTGGCCTTTAGCAATTGGGGGCCCTAGGTGAAGGCCCTTTATGGGGCCACCTATGAACCCCCAATGCCGCCTTCACCTGGGCCCCTGTTGTCACCCTAACCACCCCCATGGGGGGCGAGGGAGAAGCAGGGGCCATGGACTGCCAGGTCCAAAAGCTTTGCTGCTCGCCGGCCAGTTTACTGGCCAGACCGGCCTCTCTCCAGCGGTGGCGGAGCAGCACTCCCTGCCTACTCCCAGCTGGCTGCACCTCCCCAGGGGGAGGGAGGAGAGCGGCCAGAGGAGTGCTGCAGCTTGCCAGCAGTGGGGGCCCCCTGGAGCAGCCCTCTCTGAAGAGTTTGGGCTGCTTTGTCCCCAGACACCCCAGGCCTGGGAGCAGCCAGAACTCTTTGGAGCACGCTGCTCCAGGGGCCCCACTCCTGGGAAGCCGCAGCGCCACACCGGCCGCTCTTCTCCCTCCCCCTGGGGAGGTGCAGCTGGCTGGGTGTAGGCGGGGAGCGCTGCTCAGCCCCTGCTGGAGATAGGCCGGTCTGGCAGGTGGGCGGCAAAGCTTTTGGACTTGGTGGTCTGCTGCCCTCCATTTCCCCACTGCCCCATGAGTGCACAGGTAAGTGAACCAGATGGCAGCTGTGGGGCCCCCTTATGGCTCAGGGGGCCCTAGGCCACCACCTGCTTTGCTTACCCCAAAACCTGCCTCTGTTTATGTAGAGTTTTAAGGGAGATTATAATCCAATAAGGAGGACAGCATATTCAGAGCTGTATAAGAAGTCTTTATTGAAAGAGAACTGAGAGAGAGAGAGGAGACAGGTTTTCCTAGCACCTAAACGGTTCTCCCATTTATCACTATGGCAACCCCAATGACCCTAGGTAGTCCAAAACACCACAGTTTACAGCACTTCATATGTGCTGAGCAAGCTTCAGGCAACCTCTGTTAGAGTTGTAATCATTCAATGCTTCTGTAAATTTGGCCCCAGAAGTCTCTGTTTGGGTATCCAGAAAGTGAGGCATATAAGAACAGCCAACTGGGTCAGATCAATGGTCCATGTAGCTGGCAGTCTATCTCTGACAGTGATTGGTGCCAGATGCTTCAGAGGGAATGAATAGAATGGGGCAATTTTGACTGCTCCATCCCTCATCATCCAGTCCCAGCTTCTGGCAGTCAGTGTCTTAGGGACAGACAGAGTTGCATCCCTGACCATATTGGCTAATAGCCATTAATAGCCCTACCATCCATAAACTTACCTATAATACATCCTTGTGATTAAAAAAGTCTTGTGGCACTTAAAGACTAACAGATTTATTTATTGCATCAGCTTTTGTGGGAGCAAATCCCACTTTTGTCAGATGCTTTGAAGAGGGGGACCTTGCGGAATGGGAGGAAAATAAATGCAGGGGAGTATAAGACATGGGATCAGGTCATACTACAACAGCAAATCAGAGCATTTATAAGGATTCAAACTCTAGGAAACAGCACATAGAGAGAGGGAGAAGTCAAATTACCTGTTACAATGTGAAAAGAATCAATAGCCATGATGAAGTCCTGCTTTCATACAATCTAATTTGCATATTAGTTCAATTTTGGCTGTTTCTCTTTGAAGTCTTGATGTACCATTTGATTTTCTTGAGGACCATTGTTAATAAATCATCAGTGGAGTGATTAGGAAGATGGAAGCGCCTAGCAACTGGTTTTTTTTCTTTTTTTGTGATTTCTGATGTTAGTTTTGTGCCCATTTATTCTTCTGTGTAGGTACTATCCTGTCCTGTTTGTCCAATGTATAAGGTGTTGGGGCATTTCCGGTATATGAGGGCATGAATCACATTAATGGATTAGCAGGTGAATGACACTTTGGAGTAGCTGGCTTGATTAGATCTTATGATGGTGTCTTTTGTGCGGATATGTGGACAAGGTTGGCAGCATGGTTTGTTGCAGGGATATGTGCCTGCTTTAATGTTTCTGTTGTTAGGTCTGTAGTTGCTGGTGAGTATCTGTTTAAGGTTCAGGGGTTGTCTGTAGGTGAGGAGAGGTCTGTTTTCCAAGGCTAGAGAGAGTGAGGGGTCATCTTTTAGAATAGGCTGTAGGTCCTTAATGAGCTGTTGTAGAAGTCTGACTTGAGGGTTGTATGTGGTGACCAGTGGTGCTCTATTGTTTTTCTTTTTTGGGCCTTTCCTGTAGTAGTTGACTGTGGGGTACCCATCTGATTCTGTCAATCTGCTTCTTTACTTCCCAGGTGGGTACTGTAGTTTTAAGAAAGCTTGATAAAGATCCTGAAGATGTCTGTGTCTGTCTGAGGGATCAGAGGAAATGTGATTATATCTTAGGGTTTGGCTGTGGACAATGGATCCTGTGGTGTTTTTAGGATAACTATACAGATCAGTAGGTTTTCAGTATAGTGGTGTTGATGTGTCCATCCCTAATTTGCACTGTAGTGTCCAGATTGTGGAGTAGAAATCATTGAAATCTCTATGGAAATTTTCAAGAGCATCCTTGCCATGGGTCCAGAGCACCTCTCCTCTACCTAGGCTACACTGATGACATCTTTATCATCTGAACCCATGGCAGGGATATTCTTTTGTTATGTGAAGGCGTAAATAAGACTTTCTCCATACTAGGCATGATTTTATAGATCTGTTATATACACTTAATTGGCTCTTTTCTAGACTGAACATTCTGATTTTTTTTAATCTTTCCTCGTGAAAACTGTTCCAACCCTGTTGTTAATATCATTTCTCTTCTCTACATCTTTTCCAATTCTAATTTCTTTTTTGAAATGGGGGTGACCAGAACTGCACGCAGTATTCAAGATGTGTTTACCATCCATTTATACTGTGGTATTGAGATATTCTCTATTTTATTAATTGTTCCCTTTCCTAAGGATTCTAAACATGTCGCTAGGTTTTTTGATTGCCTCTGCACACTGATCAGAGGTTTTCAGAGAACTCACCACAATGACTCCAGGACCTCTTTCTTGAATGGTAACAGCTAATTTAGACGCTATGATGTTGTATGTGTAACGGGTTATTTTTTTCTAGTGTGCAATGCTTTTCACTCATTTAATCCTATATTTTGTCTGCCATTTGGTTACCCAGTTTAGTGAGATCCCTTTGTAACTCTTCACAGTCAGCTTTGGCCTTAGCTCTTGTGAGTAATTTTGTACTATTTTGCAAATATGGCCAAATCATTGTTCACCTCCTTTCCCAGATCATTTATGAACATATTAAAAAGCACGGGTACCGGAACAAAACTTTGAAAGAGCCTGCTGTTTATCTTTACCCACTGTGAAAACTGACAATTTGTTCCTACTCTTCATTTAGAATCATAGGGTACGTCTACATTGCCAAGCATTTTCAAAAAAACTTTTTTTTGGGATAAGTATTTTGAAATAATTATCTCAAAACCTTTTTATTTCAGGACAACAGTCTGTTGTCCCAAAATACCATGGCTTTCTTTATTTTGAAAAAGAGAGTCTACACTGGACTTTCTTTTTCAAAAAAAAGAAAGTCAGTGGATGAGATAGGGAGGACTTTTTGAAAAAAAAAAAAGCCTTTGTCTCGCAATGGCTTTTTTAAAAAAACTACCTTGCAAAAGGCTTTTTATTTTTGAAAAAGCTGAGTTTAGCTTTTTTGCAAACACTAAACCTGGTTTAATATTGAAAAAAGCCTTTCTTGAGAGACCTTTTTTGAAAAAAAGCCATTGCAGGACACAGCAAAGGCTTTTTTTTTTTTCCTCATTAAAAGTCCTCCCCATCTCATCCATTGACTTTCTTTTTTTGAAAAAGGGAGTCCAGTGTAGGCTTTCTTTTTCGGGGGGGGGAGCCATTGTATTTCAGGAGAATGAGCCACCCCTGGACTGTTGTCCCAAAATAGCATTTTTGAAAAAAATTTTTTTGAGAATTATTTCAAAACACTTACCCTCAAAAGTTTTTCTTGAAAATGCTGGGCACTGTAACATAGCCATAGGAGATTAGAGATGAAAGGGATGGGAGGAGCTCTTCTAGTCCAACCTCCTGCTGAAAGCAGGAGCAACCCCAACTAAATTATCCCAGACAAGACTTTGTGAAGCCAGGCCTTACAAACCTCTAAGAATTGAGACTTCATCCTAGGTTTACCTCCCCAGGTAACCTATTTCAGTGTAAAAGAGTTTCCTAATATCCAGCCTAGATCTCCCTCACTGTTATCTGCTGCCACTGAGAACAGCCTAGCTCCATCCTCCCTGTAACCTACCTTTCTGGGTGAAGGCCACTATCAACCCCCACCCCTTCTCTTCTGCAAACTAAACAAACCCAGTTCACTCAGCCTCTCTTCATAAGTCATGTGCTCCAGCCTCCTAATCATTTTCTTTATTCTCTGTTGGACTCTCTCCAAATTTACCACATCCCTCTGTTACTGGGGGACCCAAAGCTGGACACAATACTCTAGATGTGGCCCCAGTGCCACATAGAGTGGAATGCTCACTTCCCTTGATCTGCTGGCAGTGCTTCAACTAATGCAGTTCATAGTCTGCTACCCTTCTTGGCAACAGGAGCACACTGACTCATTCAGTTTCTTGTACACTGTAACCCCCAGGTCCTTTTCTGTAGAACTGCAGCCTAGTCAGTCACCAAGCTGTAGCAGTGTGCAAGGGATTCTTCTGTCCCAAGAGCAAGTCTCTAGACCTGTCTCTGGTGAACCTGATCAGATTTCTTTTGGCTGACTCCTCCAATTTGTCTAGGTCATTCTGTGCTGTATCCCTACCCTCCAATGTACCTACCACACCATCCAGTTTAATGTAATCTGCAATCTTACTGGGGGTGCAATCCACCCCATCCTCCTGATCATTAATGAATATATTGAAGAAAACCAGCCCCAACTGCTTGATCCTGCCTGCCAATTGCATCACCTGTTCCAATGATCTAGCCAGCTTTCTATCCACCTTACAGTCCATTCATCCAGTTTATATTTCTGTAACTTGCTGGCAAGAATACTGTGGGAGTCTATAGCAAAAACTTTGCTAAAATCAAGGCATATCATATTCACTGCTTTCCTTACACCCACACAGCCAGTCATCTCATCACAGAAGGCCATAAGGCGGATTAGGCATGACTTGCCCTTGGTGAATCCATGTTGACTATTCCTGATCACCTTCCTCTCTTCCAAGTGGCTCAAAATGGATACCTTGAGGACCTGCCCCAAGATCTCTTCAGGGATTGAGATGAGGCTGACTGGTCTGTAGTTTTGCAACTTCTCCTCCTTCCCTTTTTTAAAAGATAGGCACTATAATTGCCATTTTTCAATCAACCTGGGACCTCCTCATTCACCACAAGCTTTCAAGGATAATGGACAATGGCTCTGCTATCACATCAGCCAACACCCTCAGCACCCTCCAATGCATTGCATTCAGTCATGGACTTGCGTATGTGCAGTTTTTCTAAACAGTGTTGAACTTGTTCTCTCATCACTGAGGGTTGCTCATCTCTTCCTCATTCTGTGCTGTGAAATGCAGTAGTCTGGGAGCTGACTTTGTGAAGACAGAAGCGAAAAAGAGCACTTAGTACTTCAGTTTTTTCCACATCATCTGTCACTAAATTGCCTAAGTTCAGTAAGGGACGCACACTTTCCCTGATCATCTTCTTGTGGCTAGCTGCATCTTCAATTGTGTGTTGGTCTTTCTGATTTCACTCACACATGCTTGAGCAGTATTCCTATCTTTAATCAAGTTCCAAAGGAGGTAGCTGTCTTCATCTGGTTCAGCAAAACAAAAAAAGGAATCTCGTGACACTTTTATAATATATAATTTATTAGTCTTTGAGTGCCACAAGATTTTTTTCTTTTAATTAGTTACTGATCCATGCAAGGATGTTCCTTCTTACCTGCTGACCACATGCTTTGCTTAAGAGCCTTTTCAAGGGAGGGACCCATTTAAAGTCTTGCTGAAAGTCCAACTACACTACATCCACAGGATCATCTTTGCCCTTATGTTTGTTGACTCCCTCAAAGATTTCTAACAGATTGAGGCATGATTTCCCTAGATTCTTCCCCATATATTGTGTTCATCTACATGTCTAATAGTCTTGTTCTTTACTATAATTTGAGTTACCTCTGGAGCTTTTGGGGGGGGGGGGACCAAAACCAAACAGCATTACATTAATTTCTCTCCAATCATCCAGTACAGAGGTTACTTTAAGTGACAGGTTACAGGCCACAGTTAGTAGTTCTGTAGGAGCTCAGATATGCAATTGAAGAACTCTTGGGTGAATTCCATCTGGTTTTGGAACTGATAATTAGTGGTCAAACTGAAAATATTGACTCAAGTGACTTGTCCAGCATCACACAGGAATTGTGTGACAGAGACCAGAATAGACTCCAGCTCCCCTAATTACGAGACCATCTTTTCTCTTCCTGCAGTCCCCTACCTCATTCACTGCATCTTTCAGCTTCTGCAACAAATAAGGCAGGGGTCCTGAAGGTAAGTCTCCTTTGCTGCAACACCCTGATTAGTTCCAGAGCACTAGCCATTCCTGGCAGAAAAATGAATAATTGCTCCATTGTAGTTGAAAACTGTATTATAATGCATACACACAAGGACCTAAATTACAACAAGGAAGGCTTAGGTTGGAAATTAGGAAAAAAACTCCTAACTGTCAGGGTGATTAACCATTGGAATAAGTAGCCTAGACAGGCTATGGAATCCCCATCATTGGAAGTTTTTATGAGCAGGTTAGATAAGTGCCTGTCAGGGATCATTTAAGAGGGTACTTGGTCCTGCCATGAGTGCAGGGGACTGGACTTAATGACCTCTCATGGTCCCTTCCAGTTTCTGTAATTCAAGGGGAGCCAGATTAATCCACAGAGGCATTGAAAACATGAGAGAGAGAGATAGACAGTGTCTTTGCTCTAAGTTCCTCTACCCAGGATCACAGTGGTCTGTAGCAAGAAAAGTCTTGCTGGACTCCTGAAAACACAGGATATGAGGAGTCAGCAAGCTAAAATTTCCATTTCAATTCTCCCAAAATAGAATTTTTCCAGCCATCTCTTCCCATGAAAAATTCTGAATTTGGATGAAAAAATTCAAAAAGAAAAATGATCAGAACCTCAATTTTTCTGAGCAAAGACAATAGCATTCCCGTACAGCTCAGATGAGCTGCTTTGAAGACACTTGAAAGGGACCTGATTTGCAGTGGGTATGTACTCGGCACATTCTGAAAATCAGGTCCTTTTTTTAAGTGTCTCAACTTTTTTCACTTATGGAAAACCTTGGCCTAGATCAGTGGTTCCCAACCTTTTCTTCCACTGTGGCACACCATGCCGTGTAGGCACTCGTGGCTCCCAGACACTATCACTGTGGGCAGCCCCCCAGCCAGGGCTGGATCCTGCTGCTGCCAGCCCCTGGATCATGGCCAGGGACATGTGCTGCCAGCGCTGGCAGCACATCAAAGTGGTTGCCGCAGCACACCAGTTGGGAACCACTGGCCTAGATACATGTAACTACGCAAGGAATTTAGGACAAGATCAGGGAAGGCATCATATTTTTATGAAAAAAAAATTGGGCATGAGATTGATAAACCTCAAGGGTAGGTTTTCAAATGGCCTTAGAAAACCTGGCCCCAGTTTTGAGAGCTTACCTTTCTGGAAAACCTGGCTTTAATGTACTTTCTATTAAACTTAGTTTCCATGTTCTTTATATATAATTTTCCTTTACACATACGCACAACTTAGGCTATTGTAAATACAGTTTAACAGCACAGAGCAATGCCTTATCTCCTATGATCACAGTTCATGTACTTATGCAGGACAGTCATATTTCTTTAACTTTTTTGACAGCTGCAACCTACACATACTTGAATGCAAGTCCAGATTTCCTTATGAAATGAATTAATTGTAGAGCACCGTGGCTCTAACAGCAGGAATCCGGACCAGGAGACTCTAAGGAGGGTTAAATTCTCTTAATTGAATAAATTTCAACTTTCCAAGAGGAGATATGACAGAACATAATGCTCTAGGGCTACGTTTACACTAGAGGGCTCAGTTAAGTCGACTTAGTCAACTTTATTAAGTTGACTTAGAGGCTATGTCTCCACTAGCCAATTAGTCCAGACTAAGCAAGGTTAGTTTGGACTAATTTAGTCTGGTAGTTTGAACTAGGACACACAGCTAGTTTGAACTAAAAAGCTGCGATTAGTCTGGACTAGCCATGACGAACCTCAGACTTCTTTAGTTCAAGATTAGCAAGTCCAAACTAAAAAAAATAGATGTAGGCATAGCATAACTATGTAGGCATAGTTTATTAAATTGACTTAAGTGGCTACCCTGGCTTAAGTTGACTTAATAAAGTCAACTTAATACTTAAAGTTGACATTAAGGGCAGGAGTAAAGTAAACTTAAGCAAGCACTTAAGTCGATTTAATAAATGCCAAAAGTGGCCATGGAGTTGCTTAAGTTTGACTTAAGCCAGGTTAAGTCAACTTAAATCTCCAGTGTATTTAGATATGCATCCTGAAGTAACACATCTGAAGGTTAAGGATGCAGACTAAAGATAAGGGGAAAAGAAAGTGTGGTGACAGTGATGCCGCTGAAGACACTAAGGGCAGCAAAGGAAGCAATTATTACAGTCATTGTTAAAGAATCCGGTCCAGAGCATTCCTGCCCATAGTGCTTAAGAGGCAATATGCCCAATTTTGCATTACTTAAGATTTTTGAGTGTGCAAGGATCTTGCCCTTAAATTAGGGGGGAAAAAACCCTGCTTTATAATCGCTAAACTTTTTAATGTATCTCTAGGTCAGGGAAGTCAAACATGTGACCCACAGGTTCTGGCCCATGATTGGGCTCTGCAGGACCACACTCTTTCCCTAAGAAGGGGAGTGGGGGGGAGAAAGAGTGGTCTCACATATTCAGCAGTCCATTGTGCCACAAAAGCATCGGGTCTTGCAACATCGCAGAGTACTGTGTATGCAAGACTGAGGTCTGAGACCACATTTTCTCCCTGACAGAGAGAGAGAGAGAGAGAGAGAGCAGTATTGTGGAGCACAGTTTCTCATGCGCAGCATTCTGCAATGCTGTGAGAATACCCTAGTATTTCTGTTTATGGTATGTGCAGCCCACTTGAAATACACTTAAGATCTTGCCTTCCATAGCAAATGAGTTTGACATTCCTGCTCTAGGTGTCTTAAGCAAGCTTAAGGCACAAGTCACAGTGGCATCTATCTGCTGTCTGACTTCTTCTCAGTTTGGAGATAATTGGGTTACATTTGTCAGGGCCAGCGCAATGCAATAAGCCGGGTAAGCGTTGCAGGGGGGCACTGACATTTGAGGGGAGCAAAAATGGGGACTGTGCCATTGTGCTTCCCTGTGACATCACTCGTCTGTGCCTGTGTCTGCTACACTGCAGGGGGGCCGCCATAAACGGTAGTGCCATTCCTGTAGATCGTCAACTAGCAGAGATGTGTGTAATATCACTGAAATCAATAGAATTAGGCCTGTTGACATCCCCTGAAGATCTGAAGCAGAGATGCCATGTATTTTTAATGTACAATTCTCATTACTAAGAGGATTGCTTCAAAAAACTATCCTTGGCCTCCAAGCTTCCATCTCAACTTCTTGGTTGAGATTCTCAGTTGCATCTTAATCTGGTCCTAAAAGTTCATTATTTTTGCTGGCACTTTTTTGTATACTGCTGAAATTTGCTACATTAACATTTCATTTTAGGCTGTGACATATTTCTTTAAGGGAAAGAAATTAAGTGTTTCAGGATTTGGGACCCATACAGAAGTAAGAAAAAATATGGTATCTGTAGCAGTCACTGCTACCTTATTTTTATTTGCAGTAAGCTAAGACTGAGAACTATACATTTCTTGTTTTGTTTTTAAAGTCAGTCTTGCTAGCAATATTGCTCTATCCTTCAGCAACAAAGAATGTACAATAGAGAGCACTACAATTGTTTTGAACAGGCTCAGGATAATTTGATTTTTGATTTAGTTGTTCTAACACTATGCATTCTCAGGGGCAACATCATAGATTGGTTGGAATGTCAGATGCTTGCACAGAGCTGCTAACACTATCTCCAAAATGTGACATAGCAATCTGTTTTGCTTTGAGTATGTAAGGAAATGTACTTTAAGAAACAACAAAATTGTAAAAGCTGTATTTTCCTCTCTTGATTAATTAAGCCGATTGAGTTTACCTCTCAAAGTAAAATCCCTCAGTTTATGGTACCCAATACTGCATATTTCATTTGCTATCTCCTAAATTATCATGTCAGTAACTGCTGCTGATTACTTTTCTGTCATTGTCTGTGTGATAGAATACTTTGGGTGCACACTTGTATTTCTGTTCACACAAGTGATGTAAACCTTTGTTGTGGTATTCAAACACCTGTCTCTTTCTGGTTCTTCCTAAGTCCTGAACGGAGCTGAATATTATAGCCAATGTTTTAGAATCCCTTTTAAGCATTGGCTATGTCTACACTGCCAAATTAGTCCAGATTAAGGAAGCTTAGTCTGGACTAATTTGGCCCATGGCCACACTAGGCTTTGCCTAGTCTGAACTAAGAAATTTCGTAGTCTGGAGTAGCCAAAGCTTAGTTTAATTTAGTAAGAACCAGTGGTTGTACCGGTGGTAGTCTGGACTTGCTTGCTTAGTCTGAATTTAACACATGAAATACTTGAAGTGGTTAGTTTGAACTAGCTGTGCATTATAGTTCAAACTAAAAAGTCAGTTTGAACTAAAAAGCTGTGAGTAGTCTGAACTAGCCTGAGGTTAGTTTGGGCTAACCTTGGACTTTTTAGTTCAGACTTGCTAGTCCAAACTAAGAATGTCATATGCAGACACAGCTCTTGACACATCAGTCAAGAACTCAGCAAAAGGAAGCTAAGAATATTATCACAGACTGCATGAGTGTTATCTCACACTGGGGATAACTGAGAGTTTCACTGATCTTTTTATTTTTTTTACATTTGTGCTTGTGCATCACTGTTTAATTCATGGGTCATGAGACTTTTATTGTTTGTCCTTGCATTTCGATATGTGATAAGAAGTTGACTGCAATGAGGGTTTATATAAACATACCTTGATTATATGATATATCTGTCATTATTGCATACAGTATTTTGGCTTGGCTTTTTATTGCTGTAATATTACTTTACACAAATAGGTTAAATAAGAGGAAGAATCAGATTTGTTTGACATTACTGGACCCTGCAGCTACCTAATATGATCATACCTTTTGTCAAGACCCAGTAATATATTACCCATTTTACAGAAGCCACAATGCACCAGAAAAGGTAGAAGCAAACAGGAAGAATTCCACACGCTGTTTGAGATATGAAAAAGCAGCTGCATATTTTCCTGTCTTCAGAAATATGTTGAAACATGCTAGTCTTTTGTTGTGGGGAATTTTGAAAACAAACTTTAAAAAAAAAAGTACAACAAAGACTTTTTTGTGAAAAACAACCCTTAAAACTGTTCATTTTCCAAAACCATTTTCACCAAAATTTGATTTTAATATATCCATTTTATTTCCAACACACACTTTTATGAGGAGCTAAATGTGATTACCAATTTTCTTTGGGGCAAATGAGATCCTTAAACTGGAAAATATGGACCAAAAGAATACTCATCACTCCAGGCCTTGGAATTGTTCCCAGCTTGATGGTAGTAACAAACTCCACAAGCTTTAACCTGCTTCTGCCTTGCTCCTGTTCCTTCCCCATTCCTTGTCTTGTTCCAGCCTTGCTTTCATTTTGATCTCTTTGCAAGCTATATTAATGAGTGGGTGATGGAAGTGGGTGACTTACACCACAATGAGATGAAGGCCTTGTTGGAACCTAGCACAGGAATGATTCATCAATGCACATGGTTTTCTTAGGCTCTAGTTCACTAGTTACCTGATGAATCACAAAACTTGACCATAAATAGGAAAACATCATCAAGTGAGTGTGTTTCTACTGGGATCTTGCAGAGATTGGTTCTTGGCCCTACGGTATTTAGCATTTTTTATCAATGACTTAGAAGAAAACATAAACTCATTGATAAAGCTTTCAGATCAAAGGAAAAATTGAGGAGTGGTAAGTAATGAAGGCTGTGTTCACACCTAAGCTGTTAATTTGAATTAACTTATTTTGAAATAAATTTCAAAATAACAGTTTTTACATTTGAATTAAGGGTAGCCCTTCAAATCAAAATAGCATGCCCTGTGTGTGGACATGCTATTTCGATTTTAGGAGAGGGGCAGCATGGGAGGTGTGGCAACATGGCCGGCTCACTGGGCCATGTTGGTGGCCATGTTCCCAGCCAGGTTGCCAGCCAATCATATAAAAGCATAAATGGCCATCCCCTCCCTGTCCATTGTGAGTCCCAAGCACTTGAGAGATGGCTAGGGCTGCTCCCTGGCTCCCATACCATCTTGAGCACTTGATAGACCCGCTGCTAGCCTTCAGGGTGCTGCTTTGCTGTGGGACACACTCTTCCCTGAGCCCGGGGCTGAGCCCCGGACCACCGTCTCAATAGTTCCCCATCCCCCTTCTGCGCAAAAGCCCATCTGGGCACTGGGTACCAGCAGAGGGTGGTGGGAATGGGTTGTCCAGTGAACCTAGAGCAACAAGTCTGGAGGAGGAACCTCAGGTTAGCAGGGAGACCATCACCCCTCATCACCAAGCTCACTCCAGTCCTACGCCACGGGCACACAGTGATGAGGGCAGGCATCCCTGTGGACAGGATCGTAGCCATCACTGTCTTGAAGATGGCCTGGCCCAAGTCCCACAGGTCCGTTGCCCATCTTGTCAGTATCAGGAGCTCCAGTGTCAGAGAACTGCTGCTTCAGGTCGCCCATGCCATCAGCCGGTCCTGTGGCCACGCCTTGTCACCCTGGGAGTGCTGCAGGACATCATCACTGGCCTCACTGCCTGGGGCTTTCCAATGTGTGTGGGGATAGCTGATGCCACCCACATCACAATGTGAGCCCCACCACACCATCTGCTCCCCCTTTCTGCCCCAGCCAGCTGCCACCTAACCCACTCACACCCTGAATCCAACCCAATAAAACACTCAGTAACAACTTATAATGTGGGTGAACTGGATTTATTTACATGAACAAGGGGGTTAGGGAAGGCGGAGCTGGGATGCAGGAAGGGTTGCGTGGGGGCACAACTGGGGGCACAGAACTGGGATGGGGCATGTGGGGTGGGGGCACAGAACTGGGACAGGGGCATATGGGGTGGTGTTTTGGAGAAAACTGGGGGGGGCATATTAGGGGGGAGCCACCCTGGGGCAGGGCCCACAGTCCCACGGCCTCTTCTCCAAGGCCACTCTGGGTCTGGGGATGCTGGCGACGAGGGGCAGCTGGGTCCCTAGGAGGGGCAGGGTCCGTCTCCTGCTGGGAGGCAAGGTGATCCCCAATACACCGGACCGCAGTCTGCGGATTTTCCAGGGCCGTTCATTGCCGGTCAAGGGCGGTCGCCTGCCATTCAAGAGCCATTGCCTGGTGCTCCATTGCTGCTGCTGCTGCCTGCCACTCCAGGGCTGTCACAACACAATCTTCAGCATCAGTGGCACGCTGGAGCTGCCGGATGGCGGCAACCTGGTGCCTGGCCTGCTCGATGTGCCAGGCCTGGGTCAACTCATTGGCCTGCTGGCTGAGCTCCAGCATGCTGGCCAGTATGTCGTCCCAGCTCAGGCGGGCTCTTCTCCTGGGCTGTGCGGTGGTCAGCAGGCCTGGAGCAGAAGGCTGGCATGTGGGTAGACAAGCTGCAGGGCAGAAGGGAGAACAATTAAGTGTCAGCTTATCAGCCTTGGTGTGTGCAGCCCATGAGCCGCAAACCCCTGCCCTGACTGCCAACAGGATTCCCAATTGTGTGCTGTATACACTGCACTCAGGGGGCACGGGGCCTCGTGGCTCACAGTACTGAGCTGTCCTTGGCAGCATGTGGCCCAGGCAGTCTCCTGAGGCCATGTGCCAGCAGTGCTGGCTGCAGGCTCTCTGCCCTGCATGCTGCCACGCCTGCTTATTGCCTCCCCTGTGTTGAGGGGCCCCCACCCTTCTTGGGCATGGGACCCTGTTTTCACATGCCTCTCTGCGGACTACATCCATGGGAGAGCCCAATCACCCCACCCCCCAGGCCCAAGCCTCACCATCCCAGGGCCATGCCCCCTTTGGGACCCAGTCCCTGCACTCCTGGGCCTCCCTGCCTGGGGGGTAGGGGGGACACACACCGACTGCAATGTCTGGTGTGATGTCCCCTCCTCAGTGGCTGCCTCCTCCTTCTCCTCTGCTTCCTCCTCTGGGCTGGTGGGCTGGGGTTCCCCTTCGGGAATCAGCTCCAGGCTCACAGGAGGAGCTGAGCTGGGCCGGCTGGTCTCACCTACATCGAGGGGTTCCTCGTGCTCCAAGGCAGTCTGCTCTGGCTCAGGGGATGTGGGACTGGTGCGCAGCTCGCTGGAGTCCTGGACATGGTGAGGTGGGGCACTGGGCTCCTGGGCCAGGAATACATCCAGCTCCTCGTAGAAAGGGCAGCTGGTGGCAGCTGCTGCCCTGTGGAGGAGCCTCGCATCCCTTGCTTGGGCATAGTCCTGGCACAGGCCCTTGAGTTTCAAGTGCACCTGCTCGGTGGTGCACTCGAAGCCCTCCTGCGCCAGGGCTTGGGTGATGTCTGAATAAACTTTGACGTTCTGGTGGTGTGCCCGGAACCGTGCCCTGATGTCCTCCCCGGACCAGATTCTGATGAGGGCAAGGGTCTCCTCAGTGGTCCACATGGACCCCTGGCGTTGGCCTTGCGCGTGAGCACCTCTGGCGTCTGCCATCCTTGCTGTGCTCAGGCTGGCAGCACGAGGGACCAGGCTGCAGGGCGCTTCCTGCCCCTGAGCACCCTGGGAGGAAGAAGGACAAACTGGAGCTGCTATCGACATAGCTGTTGTTTCAAAACAATGGTGCTCAGTCCCGTTGTTTCAAAACAGCCATTTCGAAACACATGTCCGAATGGCGTTGTTTCGAAACAGCTATTTCGAAACAGCTATTTCGATTTCAAGGGAAGTTTTACAGTTTCAAAATAATGGCCATTATTTCAAAACAATGAGTCCTGTTGTTTCGAAATAATGGAACGTTGTGTGGACATGAGAAATTTTATTTTGAAACAACAGCTGTTGTTTTGAAATAAAACTCTTGTCTGAATACGGCTAAAGAGGATAGATTATTGTTTCAGAGCAATCTGGATCACTTAGTAAACTGGATACAATCAAATATCCACTGTACTATAGGCAAATATATACATCAAGGTACAAAGAGTGTAGGCCATATGTATAAGAAGGGGACTCAGTCCTAGGAAGCAATGAATATGGAAAAGATCTGGGGGCTGTGTTGCATGTTCATACAAACATGAACTCCTGATGTCACCCTGTGGCCATAAGAGCTAGCGTGCTCCTGGGATGTATAAACATGGGAATCTTGAGTAGGAGCAGAAAGATTATTTTACCACTATAGCTGGCAGTGGAGACACCATTGCTGGAATACTGTGTCCAGTTCTGGTGCCTGTAATTTAGGGAGCACATCAGCAGAGTTCACAGAAGAGCCATGAGTGTGATTAAAGGATTAGAAAACCTGAGTTTAGTTATAGACTGGAGGAACTCAATCTATTTAGCTTAAAGAGATGGTTAAAGGGGGACGTGATTAGTCTAAGTATCTGCATGGTGAATACATTTTAATAACAAGCTCTTCAGTCTGTCATAAACCAATGTCTGGAAGTTGAAGCTTGGCAAATTCAGACTGGAAATAAGGTGTAAAATTTTAATCATGATGACAATCAACTATTGGAACAATTTATCAAGGGCCATGGTGTATTCTTCATCACTGACAACTTAAATCAGGATTGGATATTATTTTCTAAAATATCTGCTCCAGGAATTATTTTGGGGGGAAGCTCTATGTTCTGTATTATATAGGAGGTCAGACTAGATGAGCAGCCCGTTCTGCCCTTGAATGTATGAAATTCAGACTAGAATAAGACATACATTTTTAACAATGAGGATAATAGTCATTGGCACAAATACCAAGGTGTGTGATAGATTGTTCAGGGTTAGGGTTAGGGAGAATTGATTCTTTCTTAAAGAAAATTGCTCAAGTTTGACTAGAAGTTATGGGCTTGATGCAGGAGTGACAGGGTGAAATTCTATGTTATGCTGTAGATTAGTTTAAATGATCATGTTCATCTCTGTTGGCCTTAAAATCTATAAAATGCTGAATTCTTTGGGATTTTAATGAAGAGTGAAAGTGTGTGGGTATAAATACTGATGTGCTAAAGGCCAGCCTACAAATGAATGGGGGGTGGGGCTTGTTATTGCCAGGAAAGGATATGGCAGACAAAAATTTCAAAACTAGAAATGTGATGCTTATATTTCATTACCCTTTACATAATCCTACTATGTTTGACATGATGCAAGATGGTATGGGATAAGGAAGAATAAGGCTTAACTGACCAAGATATGATGGCTGTGTGCGATTTGTGGAAGTCATTTAAAATCATGCGGTAAGCAGGGCATGGTTAGTTATATGAAATTTGAATCCATTGAAGATGCAGAAGCATTGCAGCTCATAAATCCAGGAGGGACAGTTAGAGAAATTGCCATTGGATTTCATTAAAAGACGCCCAGCAAACAAGGGAAGAAACCCACTATGGGTTATCTGGATGATGAATTAGTAAGACAATTCTAAAATCCCTCTGTGGAGTATCTGAAGGAGAGACACATAGATATAATTTGATAGTAAGAGAGATTAAACCTTTCTTAATAAATAGGAAGGACTCCTTTACACACATGCAATGGGTGGGATTTTCTAAAGCAGTGGTTTTCTAAGCAGTGGCTGAGGCCCCAGTACTGGTTTGCAGACTGCTTGCTTGCGCCCCCTACCGCTGCTGCCATCAAAAGACTGGAATGCATTGATCAAAGGTGTAACTGTTGGGTCGGGGGCATAAATGATTTTTTTAAACTGGGTCCCAAATTTAATAGTAAAACTCATGAATCAGGCACTATACATCATAATGTGGTAGCCTTGGACAGCCACTAAAGGTCCCTGGTTATGTCATGAAGGGGAATATGGAATAGATATTAGATTAGGGGTTCTGGAAAACAAACCTGTAGCAGCAAGGTGTTCAGTAATTTCACTTTATTACCACTCTGAAAAATTCAAATTCACTGGCTGGGAAAATAGAGTAAAGGGATGCGAAATCCAGCTCTGTTGTGCTCTAATCTCAGTTTGTGGTTTAATCTTCAATAAAATATAAGTTTTCTAGTAACAGATACCTATTGGGCTAATGTAAATATATAATAAATAATTCAGGCAGTTTCTGAATATGGTGGTGTAAAAATTCTTCAAGATTATTACATATGGAACTCAAATCAGATAGAGTAAATACAGAATAGGCATTTCATATCCCACTTTAGCAGCAGATCCATGCTGATTACTGTTGCTGCCAAATAATGGTGGTAGTACTTTAACTCAAGTGACGGAAGTGTGCATTTTGGTTTTAAAGATCTCTGGTTCGTACCTTGTTGCAACATGTATGGTATGGGTCATTACAAATGCCCCTCTGAGAATCTAATTTAAAAAATGGAATCCCTTCAAGAAATTAACTTTGTTTTCCACCATGATAAATTACCATAGTACTCAGTAAATACAGTAACTATTGGGTAAGAGGCTACATCCATTACAGCTCTAAAAAGTTAATTTTCTGTACTAAATATTCATTTGGGTCAGCACAGCTATTAAATACAGTCGTAGCATGTTAAGGAACTGACTGTGCTTGAGAGAGAAACAGATTGGAAAAAAAATCATATTCTGTCAAGATAAATGATTGAACTGCTCAATGGATTCTTTGACTGGCACTGGTTCCAGTCATGCCAGCTGAAGCACAATTCCTCTTTGTATGTGTGGTCTTGTTTTCACCGTGCTTGTGGGGTGAAAGAGGTTTGATGTGACCTCCTTGAAGACTGAGGCATGAGTCTAACCCCTATTTATACCCTGTCATAATAGAGAGCTGGAAAACATAGATGGTTTTAATGGCTGCTGTTGCTATCCTAATTTTCTCTGTATTTTTGTCAGATAGTTAGCCATCACATATTCTAATAGCAGTCTAATTAGCGTATCATTACCAGATGATGCCATCTGAATGTGGTACAGTTTACGTTGAGTATTTTTGATTTTTGACAATAAATAAGAAATGGAAAAATAAGGTCATAGAATCATAGGGTTGGAAGGGACCCCACGAGGTCATCTAGT
>ML681994.1:14675019-14758246 GCA_007922195.1 Podocnemis expansa | reverse complement strand
CATGAGTCAGCAGTGTGCTCTTGCTGCCAAAAAGGCCAATGGCATAAAGGTCATTTGCATGTACTTAAGTATTGCATCAGCTATTGTGAACTAAAGAAATTTAATTGTATTTTCTATTTTAAACTTCAGTACACTTATTTCAGCATGTTACATGTATGACTTGGAGTGAGACTTGAAGGTTGATATGCAGTATCTGATGTCTGATTTCATCTTACACATTCAGTAAATATTTTCCAAATTGATTTTTTTGATAGATTTGCGTGTTTGTACTGATTTTTTACTCATTTCTTTTCTATAGCAGTGAAACTGTTGTTCAGCCCTTGTCCTTTAAGGACATATTTTATGTAACTTATATTTTTTCTCCTTTCTCACTATTCACCTATCACTTCTTGAGACAAGGGAAGCTGTCCTGTAGAATAACAACCGATACATAGTCTAATGGTGACTGCGTCTGATCCAGAGAGAGGCTGAGTTACCATAATTCATTGAGGACAAGCGGGTGCGCACCTGTTGGAAAAGGTTCTTTATAGGAATTTATCAGGAAGTTTCACTTCTTGGAATTGTCAGCAGAGAACTGAAATTTGCAATTTTGGTTTTCCAGTTAGTTTGATACTGCAAATTCTAACTGGGCCATTGTGACCCAGAATACAATATACACATACAGTAGGTGGTGATGATTTATCACCTTAATGTGAAACAAGTTTTGGTTCTGCAGCAGTGACTTACAGATACCCTGCATTTAGCCAAGATGACAAGACAGGCCTTGTTATACGTATGAAAGACCAAAATTACTCTAAAAAGAAAAAAAATTGGCGTTCAAGGAATAATTTGTACTTATCGCCAACTAACTAGGTTATAAATATGATCATAGTGCACGGACCACACTCTAATTACTGTGCTTGGAGGAAACCAGTTGAAAAATCAAATAGGGTAAAGCCTAGTTTGGTTTACAAACATGTGGTAGTATACTTGCAAATGTAATTGAAGATGTTATCAAAATGAATTGCTTGGTAAATAATCTGAATCAGACTATGGTGAATATTTTTTAATCCAAATAATTCTTCAAAAAAGAAAGACCCCCCCCCTCCAAATCCTCAACAAAACATTGCCATGGAATAATCTAACAAATGAGTATGTTTCTTGATGTGTCTTACTCAGTGTATTTGTGTACCTATACAGGGCCAGATCCAGGGGTAGCTGGTTGGAAGTACAAAAGTAACAGTGCATCAAATCTGAGGCCCTTGGAGAAGGCACTAGATTCAGGGCACCTGGGCTTAGATGTGATCTGTGGTTGCTACAGAGACTTGAATTCATTGTGATTTGAGCTCCTGTTCAATCTGTATGGATAGAGATGATTAATAGACTAAACCCTCAGCCGTGTTCAGTGACTCTTACCTTTGTCCTCCTTTTAACATGCCCAGTCTCTGTGCCCAGTACATACCCTATACTTAGTGATATAAATTCATCTGTAGTAGAACTTAGACCAGTTGAGCTTCTGCCTCAGTATCATCTTCTGTATTATACTACTTCAGGGAGATAAAGCTTCTGCTTCTTTTCTCCCCTTCATTATCTCAGCCTTGTTCACAAGAAGGCTTTGAGATAAATTCTTAAATTAAACCAGGGGTCTCAAACTCACAGCCCAAGGGCCACCTGTGTCCCCTGAAGTTATTTCTTGCAGCCCGCAATGATGCTATCAATATTTGCAATACTGTTGTATGAAATGGTTTCAGTGGTGTGGCCCTTGTGCTACTGTACTAGTCCCTATGCATGGTGTGGCCCTTGGACTAACATACTAGCCCTCATGCAGCCCTCATGGTGATTTGAGTTTGAGACCCTTGAATTAGACCATGAATCTTAGTGGGTGTTTAGCTCGGCTGCTATGTTGATATGCAATCTATTGCTCTGCCTTTACTTTTTTGGCTCACATTTTGCTGGTACATCCATGGACCACTAATGCTGGCAGAAGTGGAAAAAGAGTATTTCTCCTGTGCAGGTGTCCCCTGGTGCTTGGCTGTTACGTGGGCATTCTGCATCCCACTGCGCTGCGCAGCTCTCAAGCGGACTGCAGAATTGGGAAGTGGGTGTGTTGGTAATGTAGCTAATGGTATCAGGTACCTTGATGAGCCAAATGCCCATATTTGGGAAACAGTAGACCATAACTGCTACTTCCTCTGTACTCTGATATAGAAGCCAAGACTCCACTTTGTATTTGCAACTGCAGGTTGGAATAGTGGATAGCCCTTAAACTCTGGTGTTAGATCAGCTCTGTGTGCGGAGGAAAGTCTTCTTACATAGATTTTCCTCTGTTGCTCCTACTGAGATGAGCATCAACACATAGGAGTTAATGCTTACTGGGTTCCTGTCCCCAAAATGAGCCTATGAACTTAGAACACTGATTTCAATAATTTGTTTTCACACCAGCATATTTCCATTGAGCCTGCCATTATAGTCATGTAATGTTTCTTCTGTCCACTTTTTCACAGCTTGCTTTGCTGTGACAGCTCAGTCTGATTCCTTCATTCACATCTGCTAATGTGAGCACTGAATAGAAGAAATCTCTGCAATAATGATTTCAAAAGGGGGAAAATGAAGCTGTCTCCAAAAATAATTTCCGATTAATGGGTGGGATTTCATTAGAGAATTTAAATCAATTAGATCCAAACTGAGATGTTTCCAGTTATACATGGTAAAGTGCCTAGAAATTGTGTTCTTTTCTTTTATTAAATCTTTTACAGGAATAGGTAATGTCTAGATTTCCTTACTGGGCTTCATAAAATTTGCCGGGACAAAACATGCTGCCAAGTTGCACAAGACAAGCTATGCTGGGTATTTGCCCTATGCCAGTGTAAGGGGGGGGAATCAGGACTATTGAAAAGAAGCTGGTGCAGCACATGGGACTTTCCCACTCCTCACAAATGATGGCTGTTGTGCTAGTTAACCTTTCTTGAGACTCAGTCAGTTCATGCTGTGCAGCAGAGGAAATCTGAATGAAATAAAAGGCTTGCTGGCCCCATAGAAACTCCATAATGCCTTCATTCCCAAACACACACAAATGCTATCTTCCTCGTCTTTTGCTTCTCATCAAACTCTTAACAAGTCAAGCCATAGTCCATGTGTCAGTGACAGTTCAGATTCCAAAACATAATGGGCCAAATTCATTGCTGATATACTGCTAATTACTTCAGTTATGTTACACCTGGGTTGAATTTGGGTAACGTATCCAGGAATGTTCTTTAGACACACATTCTAACACTATTATTCTAAGGCCTGGCCTTTATACTGACACTATGCCAATTAAATCAGGGCAATTTCTATGTATAGACCAGCTCTAATTAGATCTTAAAAACAAATACAACAGCCTTGAACTTACTTCTACAATGACATTTGTCAAAAACATTTACAGCTGTGATTATGATCCTGACAGGTGGAGGAGTTTCTTCTTTATGCTCAGGAATGTACATAATTGATTGTAAAGTCCTGATCTAAAGCTCATTGGAATCAATGGAAAGACAACAACTAACTACAATGGGATTCAAATTAAGATGTAAATTTCCACCATGGATCCTGGCTGTCTTTGATGTGATTATCTCAAATAAACTGAAGAGGGGAAAGTTAGACATTTAAAATGCACTGTGATCAGCTGAATGTGATAAGCTAATACCTGATAATGCAGGAGAACCCTGAATTTCACAACCTACATGAAAGCAGACCTCTAGTATTCTAAACACCCCCAACAAAACAGAAAATTTAGCTAGGAAAATATCTAAATAAAATCTTTTCCTTTGATGCCATTAGGATAAAACAAATAAATGGTACTGTAGGAAAATGTTTTATACAGATTTTTTAAACATTCAGGTAAAAATTTAATAGATTTAGTACATACAGTTGTTTAAACTTCTCTGAATATTTTCCCCCAATATGTAGTAAATGAAATCTAATCCACTGTCTTGAGCCCCTGAAAAATGTATTAATGTTCCTGATACTCAGATGTCAGTACATGGTGAGTTAAGGAGTAGATTTCCCCCCCCCCCCCCCCCATTCTGGGTCATAGAATATTGCTCTGTTCCCTTGGTCTCTCTTCACCAGTTCCAAACTCTGGAAGATACTGTGTGCTTTGTTTTCATTGACCACAATGCTCTCTTTGGTTAGTCTACACTTAGAATCGTAGTTCGAATTAACTGAATTTGAACTAATCAAGTCGAACTGATAATGATTAGTTTGAATTCAGTCAATTGGTACTAATATGGCCACACTAGGAAAACCAATTCGAGCTGGCATGTCCGTGGGCAGGACTTGCTAGTTCAAATTGGAAGAGGGGCACCATGGGAGGTGTGGCAACATGGCCCCCTAGATGGGCCATGCCACCACTCAGTCCCTTGCCAGGCTCCAGCCCTCTGAGCCCTGCACAGGGAAAAGCATCCCCTGCCCAGCTTTAGCCATGGTGCGGCTAGAGCAGGGCAGGGGATGCTTTTCCCCACTCGAGGCTCAGAAGGCTAGAGCCTAGCAGGGGATGCTTTCCCCTCCCTGGGCTCTGTGGAGCCAGGGCACCCCCCCTCACAGAGCTGGGCAGGCGGGGGGAGAAGGGCTTCCCCCTGCCCCGTTCCAGCAGTGCTGGGGTGGGGAAGGGATCCCTGCACATGGCTCAAGCCATGCTACCGGGGCACGGGGATGAGATCCCCACACACAGCTTGAGCCCTGCTCGCTGGCATGGGGAAGGGATCCTGGTGCTGGGCTGGAGCCCTGCTCACTGGTGTGGGGAGGAGGGATACCTGTGCGAGGCTGCAGCCCTGCTCCCTGGGCAGGGATCCCTTCTCCGGTGCGGGCACCACAACTGCAGTCCCCTGTGGGGATCCCTTCTCCCCGCCCAGGCAGCGTAGTTGCAGCCCTGCGTGGTAATCCCTTCTCCCCACCCGGGGAGTGCAAATGCAGCCCCCTGTGGGGATCTCTTCTACCCTTCCAGGGGTGCAGGGGGGAAATCCCTTCCCTGTGCCAGGCGAGCAGGGCTCCTGCCAGACTGGGGGGGGGGTCCTGTCCCCGCACCCATGAAGCAGCTGGAGCCCTGTTCTGGGCTTTACTCACTGTGCTGGGGTGGTGGTGGGGCACCTTTGGGGCTGCTTGCCCCAGATGCTGGAGGGCTGGTCTTCCTTCCAGGGTCAACCCATGTTAATTCAAACTAATCTTAGTTCAAATTAATGTGGCTACACACTGTTAATTCAAACTAGAGGGTTCAAATTGAGAGTCGCTTCAACATTACATGAGGTTTTGTAACTTCAAAGTGTTCTCTTTTCAATTCGACTTAAGAAAAGCCTTAGGTCCAAATAGGATAACCCTGTTTAGCCATGCCTATTTTTAAATTTGACCTAATGTTTATTAGGTCAGATTTAAGTTTGTGTAGACGTACCCATTGAGATGGTAGCTATATTGTAGAGCTGCCCACATGCTCAATCGATATTGTCTCTGATGCAACTTCTACCTAGAGAAGCCCTGTAGGCCTATTATGCAATGAATGCAGAACTGGTAGAGGGATTTTTATGGCTGTGATGGGCAATTTGAAATCAACACCAAAAGCTATAGGCAACGGTTCTGATAATCTATTTTACTATTAATACAGAGGGCATGGGAGATGCCAGGGTGGGGAACAGTTTAGAGGTTAGCTGATCTACCACAGGAATGCAAAATGTGAAAATGATTAGTTTAATTTCTGTTTGTAGTGTCATTGTGGCTATGTTCATTCCAGGATATTAGACTGAGTGTGGCAGATAATATCTTTATTGGAGCAACTTTTTGTTAGTGAAAGAGACAAGCTCTGTAGCTTGAAAACTTGTTTCTTTCACCAACAGCAGTTGGTCCAATAAAAGATATTATTTCAATCACCTTATCTGTCTGGTTTAATTTCATCATCTAAACTGAAGGAAATGTAAACATTATCAGTGTCCCTAAAGGAAAAAAATAGAGAGAGAAAAGCACAGGGGCTTACTTTAAACTGGCTTGATGCCAGAAAGACCCCTTTCATTTAAGTTTTACTCCTGACTAACTCACAGAATAAGTGGACCTGATTCCAATTAGTAGATAGCATTCAGAAAAGACTGTATATTTTGGATAAGAAGATATGGTGCAAATTATGAAAGAACCCAATTGCCTCACACATGTTATATACAGTTTTCCCCGTTAAATACTTATCCACACACGCTATACATTACACATAGAATTGAGTCACTGTTAGAAGGATGGAACAGAGAGGCAGGGTTTCATAATATATCATATCAGCGTCAACAAAGTTTGAGTGGTACTTTTATAAATAATGTTCTAGTAGCTAGTATGGGCCATGTTATTAGCCATGAGAGTTGGAAGTAAGCACTTCTTAGATAAGTTTGACCTTGTTCAACTCTGAAAATTTAAATATATCATCATATGAAGTGATATATATCAGTTTCATTATAAAAACAAAAGTAGCTGTAATAGATTGTCATTGAATATTTGCTTAGTTGGGGAAACCACTTATGTTATAAGAAGTATTGTGCTAGCTTCATTTAAAAGAATATGTGCAATGGTTACCTTTTGTTTTCTGGCCTTGATAATATAGGCCAGCGTTCTACCCTCATTTACAACCATGCAACTTCACTGAATTCACTGTTATTCCATGCAACCACGTGAATGCAGAGTTGGTTCTTTATTGTCCTGCCTTAAACTGGATAACAATATATTCAATGAATTTGTAGTCATGAACTCATCCTGATGAATTATTAGTACTGAGTTGAACTGTTATCAGAGCAAAAGGGAACTATGAATTATCTGTCATATATGAAACTGGTGTATAGTCACAGACCAAGCAAAATCAAACAAAACACATGTAAACGTATCAGTAACATCAGTGAGTCACAACACTAGCGTGTCTGAGAAGGAGAATCTCATTTACAAAGGCAAATATGAAGCAGACAAATGTCATTCCTTATCACATAATCATTTCTGTTAATTAAATATCCCAGGGCCCAATCTCATGGCTGCTGAAATCTACTGGCAAAACATGCATTGACTTAAGTGGGAGCAGGCTTGGAGCCCAAAGTCTATTAGTATGAAACTAATATTGAATGTTGATAAAAATAAGTTTCCTGTTTGCATTATCTCAGTACGTTCTGTAAAGATTCAGTTAGACAACATGACACTGCACAGTTGCTAGTGCATTTGTAACATTTTCTAATGTCACTATTAATTTAATATAAACCATATTAAACTTCCACATAAAACACTACATTAAAAACATTAAGTAGAACATTCAAATCAAGAAATACTGAAGATAGATTCCCCACCAAACTTAATTCTACACCATTGTGTGTATGAGCTGTCATACAGTTTAAGGGCATGATCACAGCCCTTTTTTGCCTCTGAGCTAAAGACCTCACTCTTCATGTTTAAGGCAAACTTGGAAGTCAGGCATTTCTCACTGAAACTCATGGTACATAAACCAATATCACTAGGTCTGAATTGTTAAACTTCATTTCATTCTATGATAGTACTTAAAGATTGTAATCCGGGCTTGAGGCCCCATTATATCTAAGAAAAGATGGTCCCTGTCCCAGACTATCCACTGCCTAAGGATAATATGAAGGACAAAACCAAATGGGCACAACAAGCAGATTGACAGGGCAAGAGACACTGCTCTGATTAAAATGAAATAAGCAGGTCTTTTTGAACCAAAAAGATTTTTTTCATTAAAGGCCAAGAAGGTTAATTAGGGTATGGCAGAAATAGGCACTTACTGATTTGCCATTCAGTTTCCTGATCAACATTCATTAAGGAAAAATTTGCAAGAGAAGAGCATGATTCTTGCTCCTTATTCAAATTACCTGAGTAAGGGAATATAAGAGCCAGTCCTTTACCCACTAGTGCTTACTTGACTAGTGCGATGGCTCTTTAAATATTTGTGTTGCGTTTCCTAGTCATCCAATAACCTATCACAAGGCAAAACATTTTTTTTTGCTGTCATGTTTACAAACATTTCTATCAGCTGATGGATCAAGTGTGCTACTCATGTTAGTTCTGCTTGTTAAGAGTTATTAGTCATGAGGCACTCTGACAGGAAAGTGCCCAAGGCATGGTGACAGATAACAGCAAAAAGAAAACCAAATGTACTTAGCAAATAATACATTTAAATAAATAAAGATTGAGGAGTCCAGTACTGCAGACACCAAGCTGGTTTTCATTAGGCAATATACCAAAAAGACATGATAATAGCTGGTATTGTTTTGGCCTTTGATGCTGATACTCAGAGACAAGGCACTGGTTATAGTCATCTGGAGCACAGAATATTGTATTTTCCGGATTATAAGTCACACCATTATATAAGTTGCACTAATGAAAAAGCATCAGTTTTCTTTAAAAAATTCATATATTGATTGCACCATTACATAAGTCACACTAATAGAAAAGCATCAATTCAAAAAAAATTCATATATGGTCACACTGTTATACAAGTCACACTGCTATAAGGGTTGCGCTGCTACATTAGTTGCACCCTGTTGTGCGTTGACATCACTTTAGAATGCAGACAAATTGATCTCTGAATGACTGTGCTCACCCATAAATTAGAACCAACTGCGAGATAGTGCATTAATTAATAATTATCACATTTCTGAAATAAATTAACTAATTGTTACATTTTCTGAAATAAAGTAATTAATAAATAATTGTTACATTTTCTGAAATAAAATTCATTCCATTGTTGTGTGTTGTGTTGTTGTTAAGAAAGATATGATTTAACCTCGCCTCCCTCTTACACATCCACCATATTTAACCAAAGAACATACTGGTATATACACTAATGATAATGCAGTTGTGAACTATTAAGTAAGCCAGTAAAACTTAAGACAAAGACATTTATTGGGCCTACTGGAAGGCACTATGAAATAAGCATAATCCATAAAGTTCAATCATCTTCGTCATCTGCATCAGAGAAGCCATCAAAATCCTTGTCTTCAGTGTCACTCTGAAATAGCTATGCAATTTCAACCAGCAGATTTAGGCCTTGATCTTCCCTATCTGGGTATTCATCTTCCTCTTCGTTTTCTTGTACTGTGTTGTCATTTTCACTTTCTTGAACTCTGAAGTGGCTGTTTTTGCACTGACACTCATCCAGGCTTCACTAATCCAGTGTGCCACCTCCAGAAAAGTCATGTGATTCATACAACCGGTAGCCGTGAAGCTGCGTTCTCCATCTGTCATCCAGGATTCCCAGAGGCAGCACAAGATGGTCTTGAAACTCCAATTAACAGAGATATCAAGAGGCTGCACCTCCTTCATTAGGCATCCAGGAATTATTACTGGCACAGAATGTGTATTTTTTATTTGCATCTTTACCCTCTCTGTTATATGTGCTTTCATACTGTCCCTGATCAGTAGCACTTCTAGTGTTTTAAAAAAACCATCTGGGTGTCTGCTATAACATCGTTCCAGCCAAAACCCCATCATGTCTTCATCCATCCAACCTATTTTATTGTTGACGCTGGATGGAAATGAATCATGCAGTGTGGTCGTCTTCTTTAAAATAATCATAGGCAGAAGTTTCTTTCCATCCACACAGCACGCCAGCACAACAGTGAAGTGTGACTTTTTGTGCCCTGTTGTTCTGACATTCACTGTTTTTTCCCCTTTCTCATTAACTGTTTGGCCAACGGCAATGTCAAATGTCAGTGGAACTTCATCCATATTAATTATATGGCCAGGAGTCACACCATACTTTTCAGTCATGGACTTCACAAAGGCGAAAAAACTGTCAAATTTCTCTTGTGATGCAGCTGGAAGTTTCTGGTATATCGTTGTTCATGCCTGCATGCTAAGTTGATGCCTCTGCATAAAATGGAAGCACCAGCCTGGTCCTCCAACAAATTCTTGCGATTCTATTTCTCAGACCATTGCCTGGGCCTTCAGTTGCACCTGAACAGTGGGCAACCCGCATCCTTGAGCTCTTGGCTCCACTATCCATTGGCGAAGATGATCTTCCAGATTAGGCCACCTAGCTTTTTGTCTGCGGTTCGCTTTCTTTGTCTGTTTCATGACTTGAAGTGAATCTTTCATTTTTCACCTGTTGCAAACTAATTTTTCACTCACACCAAACTTTCGTTCAGCTGCCCTGTTGCTATTTTCTTCATGAATCTGATGACTGTTAGTTTGAATTTGGTGGCATAACTTCTTCGTCCGTTTGTTGGAGCCATTGCTCTTAAAAGTCACCTGCTTGTGGATTTGTCGTTGTTGAAGCTTGGCGGTTTTTCTTCACTGGAATGACAGCTGTGGTGAGATTGACTGGACTTGCCTTCGCAGGTACCCTATATATAATGATTTAGTGTATTTTAGTGGTCTTTACTATCAGCGATTACTTAATTGCCAGAGAGCACACACAAATTAACTGAGCCAGCCAGAGACTATGTCTACATGGGGGACTCTGCATATCCCGAATCTGTGTTTATAGAAACAGTGTTGTGAGAAGATGATTGGTGGAGGGAAACTCTTGCATATCCTTAGTCAGGGGTTTTAATACAAACAGGCATTTGGTTCAGGTGCTAATGGTAACTCAGCAGATCATTGATGATAGAGACATTATCTGAATGTTGTTTAGTTCTGTTCCCTTATCATCTCCATTTTCCAAAGACCACTTATTTCAGTTTTCTTGTAAAATATATATATATATATATATATATATATGTATGTGTGTGATCAATTCCCTTGTCTCATCCATGTATGGTTTGTTCCAGTAGCCCACTTACCATCAGATTGTTCTGGTTCCCCAACATCTGGTGCAGACCTTGTTAATCCGGGCAACATCCAAGCCAGCATGACTCTCCTAGTTCATATCACTCTCATATTCAAGGTAGGCAAGTGAGGCATTAGGGAGTCTTTTGCCCAAGGACCCCTACTGGAAAGGTAGGTAGGTACCAACCAGGATTTGAATCCCAGTCTCCCATATTAAAGGGCAGCACTCTTAACCACTACACTATCCAGTCACCACCTAAGGACCTTCCTCAAGAACTCAATGGGACTGTGGAAGACAACACTGGAAGTCAACTCAAGACAGCTTGCACAAGTGGCCATCAAGTGTGGCATATACCAAGGTGATGCACTGTCCCCGCTGCTGTTCTGCATTGGCTTGAACCCCCTCAGCCAGATAATCACAAGGACTGGATACGGATACAAGTTCAAGAGTGGAACTACCATTAGCCACCTCTTTTACATGGATGACATCAAGCTGTATGCTAAGAATGAACGAGACATTGACTCACTAATCCACCTGACGCGGATCTACAGTGAGGATATTGGGATGTCATTCAGACTGGAGAAGTGTGGCCGGATGGTAGTAAAGAGAGGGAAGGTAGTCAAGACTGATGGTGTGGAACTCCCAGCAGGCCACATGGCAGACATACAGACCAGCTACAAGTACCTTGGCATCCCACAGTCACATGGGAACCACAATGAGGAGGCAAGGAAGACAGCAACATCCAAGTACCACCAAAGGATAAGGCAGGTCCTGAAGAGCCAGCTCAATGGGAAGAACAAGATCCACGCCATCAACAGGTACGCCCTGCCAGTCATCAGATACCCTGCTGGTATAGTGAGCTGGCCAAAGGAGGACATGGAGGCTGCCAATGTGAAGACCCAGAAGCTCATCACATTGTATGGAGGTTTCCACCCCAAATCCAATACCTAGAGACTGTACACCAGCTGGAAAGAAGGCGGGCAGGGTTTGATGAGTGTCAAAGCCACTGTCCTGGATGAAACCCAGAGCATCCAGGAGTACATCAGTAAGATGGCACCCAAAGATGAGCTGCTGAGAGAATGCCTGAGGCAGCAGTAGACATGGGAGGAAGATCAAGCAGAAGAAGTGCCATGGCAAGACAAGACCCTGCATGGGATGTACCATTGACAGATAGCTGCGGTGGCTGACATTGGGAAATCCTACCAGTTGCTGGAAAGGGCTGGACTAAAAGACAGCACTGAGGCACTGATCAAAGCAGCACAAGAACAGGCACTGAGCACCAGATCCATTGAAGCAGGGGTCTACCACACTAGACAGGACTCAAGGTGCAGACTATGCAGAGAGGCCTCAGAGACAGTCCAACACATAGTGGCAGGATGTAAGATGCAGGCAGGAACAGCATACACTGAATGGCACAACCAAGTAGCTAGCATTGTGTACAGGAACATCTGCACAGTGTATGGGCTAGACCCTCCCAAGACCAGATGGGAGATCCCACAGAAGGTCGTGGAGAATAACAGGGCTAAGATTATGTGGGACTTCCAGATCCAGACGGCCAGGCAGGTACTGGCCAATCAACCAGGCATCGTGGTAATAGACAAGGACTAGAAGACAGCGGTGGTGATAGATGTAGCAGTGAAAAAACAACAAGGAGTTGTGTGGCACTTTAAGGCTAACAGATTTATTTTTTGCATGAGCTTTCGTGGGAGAAGATCCCACTTCCTCAGATGCTTCGAAGATGGGTGAACTTACAGAAAGGAATGAAACTAAATGCAAGGGGGTGTAAAACATAGGATCAGGTCATACAGGAACAGCAAATCAGAGCAGTTTACAGGTTCAAACCATGGGAAGCCACCACCACCCTATACCGAAAACCTACTGATCGGTATAGTTACCTACATCCTTCGAGCTTCCATCCTAAACACACCACACGATCCATTGTCTACAGCCAAGCTCTGAGATATAACCGCATCTGCTCTGATCCCTCAGACCGAGACAGACATCTTGAGGATCTCTATCAAGCATTCTTGAAACTACAGTACTCACCTGGGGAAGTAAGAAAACAAATTGACAGAGCTAGACGGGTTCCCCGAAGTCATTTACTACAGGAGAGACCCAAGAAGGAAAGCAACAGAACACCACTAGTCACCACATACAATCCTCAAGTCAGACCTCTGCAACAGATCATTTAAGGACCTACCGCCTATTCTAAAAGATGATCCCTCTCTCTCTCTCAAGCATTAGGAGACAGACCCCTCCTTGCTTATAGGCAGCCCCCTAATCTTAAACAGATACTCACCAGCAACTACAGATCTAACAACAGGAACATTGAAGCAGGCACACACCCCTGCAAAAAACCACGCTGCCAAGTCTGCCCACATATCTACACAACAGACACCATCATAGGTCCTAATCAAGCCTGCTACTCCATCAAAGGCTCATTTACCTGCTCATCTACTAATGTGGTCTATGCCATCATGTGCAAGAAATGCCCCTACACCTTATATATTGGACAAACAGGACGATCGCTCCGTAAGAGACTGAATGAGCACAGAGTTGATATCAGAAATCAAAGAACAGAGAAACCAGTTGCTGAACACTTCCACCTTCCTAATCACTCGATGATGGATTTGTTAATGACTGTCATTAGAGCTGTACCTGGGACATCAAGACTTCAAAGAGAGACAGCTGAACTCGAATTAATATGCAAGCTAAATTCTGTGAAGGCTGGTCTGAATCGAGACTATGGATTCTTTTCCCATTACAAAGGGTAATTTGACTTCAGGCTTCCCATGGTTTGAACCTGTAAACTGCTCTGATTTGCTGTTCCTGTATGACCTGATCCTATGTTTTACACTCCCTTGCATTTATTTTCATTCCTTTCTGTAAGTTCAACCATCTTCGAAGCATCTGAGGAAGTGGGATCTTCTCCCACGAAAGCTCATGCAAAAAATAAATCTGTTAGTCTTAAAGTGCCACACAACTTCTTGTTGTTTTTTCAATGGACTAGACTAACACGGCTATCCCTTTTAAAATTGACAAGATGTAGCAGTGCCAAGTGACAGCAACATCAGGAAGAAGGAGTATGAGAAGCTGGAGAAGTACCAGAACCTGAAAGAGGAACTAGAGAGGATGTGGAAATTGAAGGCCAAAGTGGTCCCAGTGGTGGTAGGAGCACTCGGGGCTGTGACTCCTAAGCTGGGAGAGTGGCTCCAACAGATCCCAGGAACAACATCAGAGCTCTCTGTCCAGAAGAGTATAGTGCTAGGAACAGCTAAGATACTGCGCTGAACCCTTAAACTCCCAGGCCTCTGGCAGAGGACCTGAGTTTGAGGAAGACACATACCACCCATAGGGGTTAGAAGGGAAATTTATTTATTGTCATGCCTTTCAAAATCTTTGTAAAAAATGCAACTTATAGTCCAGAAAATATGGTATATTCTTGGCTTTATGAACGAAAGAGGACACATGGAGAAACATGACTTTTTTCATCTTTCTGTTATGCAGTGCTCCTTAGGAAGAAGCACCCCCTTTTAAATGAAAGTTGTTACCTTCCTGCTTTGTTTTTATTTTTCTACAGGGCTTAAAACTATCCCATAGCACAGAAGAATTAAACACCTGGGGGTGTCTTCAGCTAATCTTCACAATAGGGAGGGATTTTTCTGGGAAGCCCCCTGTATTTTCTCCCAAAGATAAAATGGAGAAAATCTATTTGGATAGTGCTTATTAGAAGATTAAAAAGTTAAAACTAAAACAAGATTTGCAGCACGCCATACTTTTCAAAATAACCAATGGCTCTTTCCTTGATTTTGCAGCCATTCAAGGAAGGAGTACACACATGAAAACCGTAGTCATTGATTGTAAAGGCAAGGCAGCACCAATGTATTTAAACATTTAGAAACTGATTAATACAACATGCATCATAAGCAGAAAATATGGTTCAAGTGTAAAACTCGCTATTAGGGTTTGTGAAAGATGTTATTCCTTATTTGGCTGGGTAGCATCTTTGTGCTAGGCCATTAAAGTATCTTTCAAGCACTTTTTTCACCTTGCCTTCTGAAGAATTTGATTAAAAATTATTTGAAGTAAATGGCAGTTTTTTCACTGATTTCAATGAACTTTGCATCAGGCCTCATGGATTCTCTGACAAGACATGCCATTTCACCTCCCTGGTTGGACTATAGTAACAAAGAGCACCAGTCGCATCAGCACGTAGACTCTGATCTTCATTTACTTTCACTAGGTGCTGTTACTGTAGCCTATGGAGATGGTGCATGCTTACAGTTCTTGAAGTGTCTTGAAATGTAAGTAGGCCCAAAAGCTATTTCTGAAAAATAGCCTTGACAATAGTCAAGCGACACTGGTAAAATATGTGTAAAGTGAAATGAGGTAATTCAGAGGCACATTGAAGATCAGTTAGGATATAATTTCAGGTCATGTTGTAAATATGTGTTTGTCCTACCTAGTTTTAGAAGGGTTTTAGATAAAATGTTAGTTCTGCAAAATGCTATCTGTATTGACAGTTATTAGTATGCCATTTATGTAGATGTTAAAGATGAACATAATGTTAAATAGCCAGTGCAAAAGTAGAAGGTATTTAATTAGGCTAAAAAGGTGAATTTAATGCTAATTAATTAAAGGTTGTTGGTATAATTAATATAAAAAGGTTAATTTCAGATTAATTGAACATATTCTCCTCAAGGTACCATTAGAGAATGGGAGCTGATGATCCCTAACTGCATCATTTCATTGTAGAGTGAGAGAATAAATACAGCAAACAGTCACACTACAATGCCAGGTTTGCTTAATAAATTATCTTATATTAAATAAAGATTTTAATTTTGTAATTCTTTCTGTCATTCACTAAAGTAAATTATCTGTACTTAATACTGTTTCAGATGGGACAACATCAGCATATATTGAGTACTTTTTATAAACCATTATTAGAGCTTGCACAGGCCAGTTAGTGCATGACACTTCAGAGCAGTAGTTCCCAATCTTTTTGGCTTGAGAGCCACAGATATGAGTTTTACAATTCTGAAGGGCCATCGGCCTCTTCTAGCAGCCAGACAGAAAGCCGCCTCCTTCCCACTGCAGTCAGACAGGAGGAGGTTGCTGAGGAGGCCACCCGCGCTGATCTGTCTTCCTGGCTGCAGCAGGGATGCCACATGCATAACCCTGTGTCTTCCACCTGAGTCCCTAGGCAGTGGCTTGTTTCTGCAGCCAAGGGGATGGAAGATCAGCAGCTCCCTACTTCTAGCTCCAGTGGGGACCCTAGCACCTGTGGCCTAGAAGAAGGAGCACTTTGCTGTTCTCCCTGCTACAGAGAGGGAAAGGGGAGTGCTGATCTTCTATTCCCTCGGCCGCAGCAAGGAGCCTGCACTGGTTTTTTAGCCCCATGGAAACTCATTCTGCCTGGGCCCTTAGGCAGCAGCTCCCATCTGCAGCTAGTAGGAGGAGAGCTGTGGGGCTCTTTGAAAAGTCCTCCATGAGCCACGTTTGGCCCCTGGGTCACAAGTTGGGAACCACTGCTTTAGAGCATTCTACGATTTATGTCCTCTTGGCGTGAATTGCTCTACTGGGAAGACCAGCCCAGATGTTTTTTAAAACAATTTTATTTTGGGTTGGCTACTCTCTATGATAAGGGTATGGCTAAGCTGTTTCCTCTTACAACCTTTAAAAACTGGCTTAAATTTTAAAGTTTGCTGTGACTCAGATTGTAAACACTGCATATTCATCAGTTCACAATAAATCAACTCATTGTCCTGCTACAGAGTGCATAGAGGGTATTTAGCATATCTAAATAAATGTCCTCTTTGCTTACTCGTGATGAAATACTGCTTTCTGTGAACACTGCTGCAGCATTTGTTACATGCTCTCTTGCTCACATGAAAAATTTGTACTAAAGCCTGTTGTTTTTATGTATGAAAATAGGAGGCTTTATTAAAATTATATCTCTCACTGGCAGTTTACATGTTTTGACAACATCTTTAAAAGTAGCGGTAATCATCTTGAAGCTATGCTTTGTATTTCACTGATGCATGGCAGGAACAGTTTAGGGACTGAGCTTCACATTATGCCCAGGCTCACCTCCAATGGGCTGGAATGGAATACAAAGTACATCTCTGCATTCATTACCTCTTAATTATCTTGCTAAGTGTGTTTGACAGTCATTTCCCCCTGTCGTTAAATTTGGGCTAAGTATTTTTATTTAGCTGTGCTGACAGATTCTCATTTTTAAAAGAATTTGATGTCATTTCTCCTTTGCACACTTATTGCTTGATTCACAGAATAAGCTGCCACTGATTCAGTATGTTGTTCTTACACACAAAGAAGCTATGCTATCTGTTTGCCAAGCATCAGTAGTTTTGCAAAGTGAAATCTAATAAACACAGGGTTTGTGATAGTGTGTGGTGGGGTGTTCATATCTTTTTGAAGTTTGACTTGTCACATACATAAAATTAATATTCTTTCTCTTATTTCCAAATTAGCAAATTAATGAGAGAGAATCCGGGGTCATAGCCTAAATTTGGTGGGATGGCATGATAGGGTGTACCTGGCCTTTTGAGACCTCCTGCTGGAGGCTCATGTTCCTAACACACCCCACCTCAGGAAAGGAACTGTGAAGGTGAGTCCTCCAGGACTACCTATAGAGGCTGCATATATAAGTCCAGCAGGCTCAAATAAAAGGAACTGCAGAGTGTGAGCTGGTCAGTTCCTGGATGAGACCAGAAGAGCAAGGATGAGTGCTTCTTACTGGTCACAGATGCTAGTGTGAGAAAAAGAAGTTGGGGTCTAAAGGCATTTGCACTCAGTGAGGAAGCAGAGAGCCTGAGAACTTCAGCTCTGAGATAAAAGTGAAGAGAAAGAAGCTATATAGGAAAAGGTACAAGGGATACCAGCAGTGAACTAGAGGCAGCAGTATGCTGCTGTAGTTTATAGGGTCCACAGGTGGGCCTGAGTTCTTGTACAACTATTAGCAAATTTCCATAATCCCTGAGAAGGCAGTTCAGGCTCATTTAGAAGCCTGAGGCATGGATGGGATTTAAAGAGCCCAGAGATGGGCTGAAGACCCTGGTCACTTTGACAGTGTGACTTGCCCAGAGGGCTGAGCCACTGAAGACCACAACCAGTGAGGCTGGCAACCTACAAAGGTTGCCAAGAGCAGAAAAATTATTTCATTACCACACTTGGCTGTGAGGAGGCACTCGTGAAGTGAGTGTACCCATCACATATCATAACTGGACAGCTGTACTAGTTGATCTTCTGAACAGGTTACTGGGGTTGTGGTGGCATGTTTCCAGTTTTTAGCTCACTGGAATGAAAACTATTATAAGGAGGGCCTTGTTCTGCAATATTATATGTAGTTTGAAGTCCATTTCCCTCATGCAATAGTGGACATTGAATGTACTGGATAAATGGGGATTCTTGGTGCAAATGATGATATGACCCAAATTTATATGATTGAAGGGACTGGACTAAATGAAGTTTTACTGTATTCCAGTTCTTTACTACTGATTTTCCAGGTACTTTAATGGAATTTACTAAGCTTCCTGAATCTAAATCCATTCCATACAGCCAGATGTTACTCATGGCACAAAAAAGGCTCTACCATGCCTGTCTATCCTGAGCCATTCTTTGCAAGTCCTCTGTGGTGGTAAGTCCCATAAGTTTTCCATCTTTTAGTAATGTTTTAACAGAGGGATTCTTTTAGCTGTCTCATTTTACATATTCTTCCAGATGTCCAATGGAAGTCCTGCCATTGTAGATGCTCTGGCTTCATTCATAGCACATCCCAGATAGTTCCATCACCTTTCCTGAGTAATTTTATAAAGTGTTCTTGAACTCCCAGAAGCTTCAACTGGGTTAAGCTGGAGGCAGTTTTTGAAATTGCAATAAGGTTCAATACATTAAAGAGCTTTGTTGGACTAGGCCTATCATCCACTGACCATAACATATCAATGAATTATATGATTCATAGTAATCTACTCAACTAAGGGGCCAATGAGTAGAAGAATTTATGGAGCACCACTACCATTCCCTGAATACTGTTAAACATCTAAAACAAATGTCCCCTCCCATTCCACACAAATCATCATGGTTTCTGAATGATTGATGAGGGGGGAAAAACAAAAAAGGAAAAGGAAGACAATGCAAGACTTGGTGGTGGCAAATGCAAGCTGATCCAGACAGTTTCAGCCATAAGGAATTTCTGCAGACCTGTCATGAATGAAGTCTGTTTCTCCTCTGTCAGAGAGTCAACAAAGATACACCTGACAAATGTTTTCTGGACCATGAATTGCCTTATTATACCCAGACTGCCTCTGCTCAAACCCAGAACTGAGCACCTCTTCTTCAGAGGAATTACTACAGTATCTTATTTACCATGTCAAGGGTGACTTCACTGGCATCAAGATAAACATAGAACAATCACCCCCCATGAAGTACTCAGCAATCAAACTAATACTAGAGGAACCGTCACTCTTTGATAGTGGCCTCACACATCACCAATGTCTAAGTTACACTTTCAAAGCAAGTGACTTGTGTAAGAGGCATTACCACACTTACCCCCACACTGGTCTTATGGTCTTAGGAAAGTGAAGGCCAGACATATTTATCCTGCTGGATTTCTCTCCGGATAGTGATGCCAATGCCAGTATCATTCTTCCATGAGGCTGCAGGGGCAAATAGCCATGTGCTGAAATAGTTCAGGCCTTTCTTCTCAGACTGATCCCAGAAAAGCATTATAAACAACAATACTTCTACCTTTAGAGACATGCCCTGCTAAATTCTACATGGCTCAGTCCACTTGCATCATATTCATCAACATCTGTGTGAATCTTTTGCGAGAGCTGGCAAAAGCATTATGCAGATGACAACTCATTTACATCAATACTGAACAGCACCATCTCCCAGAATTCTCTCTGACTAGCTAAAAGCAACACTTACATAAAAAAAACTAGCTAAAATTGTTTGTCATGTGACAATAGTGAAGAACCATAGCTTTCTGCCAGCATTGACCAAGGAATATTATTGCAATAAGGAAAACACAACTGTGTTCAACACTAAAGGATGAAATTTGCAAAGCAGCCCAAGACATTTAGAAACAGCCACCTCCCCATTATTCAAGCCATGGGGATCATCTTTGGCTATGTCTACGCGGGAGGCTTAAGTTGACTTACGCAACTCAAGGGCCACCTTTGTAGTTCATTAAGTAGACATAATAACTCTCACCCTAAAGTCAACATTAAGGGTTAAGTTGACTTTATTACATCAACTTAATAAAATGTGGCCATTTAAGTTGACTTAATAAAGTTGACTTAAGCCAGGGGACCCATTTAAAGTTAACTTTATTAAGTCAAGTACTCAGTTGACTTATTAAGTCAACTTTAAATGGGTCCCCTGGCTTAAGCTGACCATATAAAGTCAACTTAAACAAATGTGAACTCGCTAAATTGACTTAATAAAGTTGACTTTAAGTTGACATTAAGTTGACTTACCTGAGCCCTTGAGTGTAGACGTAGCCTTTGAGTTCTCCCTCTTGCTTGCCTCACACATCCATTCTATATCCAAATCCTGCTGCATCTAGGGCATCTCTTAAAACTAGGCTTTTTCTTTTGTTTCACAGTGCAGAAATTCTCATCCAGGCCCTCATCATCTCATAACTTGATTCATGTAACCGTATCTTCTCTGGTTTTCCTCAGTGCTGGTGATGCTGCCCTTAAGCCCATACACAATGCAGCTGCTCAGATCACCTTCCTTCCCCTTTACTTTGAAGATATCACCCTCCTTTCAGAATCCTTCCACTTCCTACCCATATTTCAGTGCATCAGGCTGAAGTCACCTTGCCTTGTCTTAGCCCCAGATTTCATCCATTCTACCAGATGTGTGTCTGTGTGTCTGTGCCTCCAACTGTGCTTACGTTCATTTTCTCCCTTACACATGGGACTCTGACCCTATAATTTCTCCTCCCTGAAATCCCACTTCTGCTGTGATTTCTACAGGTACCTGGGTAATTAACTCATGGCAAATAAACCCAAGCAAAGAAAAGAACCTTCTAAAATGACTGAAGCTATGCTTATAGCTAGCCCGTGTAACTGTGAGCAGTATCTCCTCTAATAATGTAGCATTGATTGTGGGAATTTGATTGACCATCTGTAAAGACTCACTCAGTCAAACCTGGAATTAGCTGGAGGCTGATTTGTTAAGACCTGCCTGGCAAGTAGTGTAGGGCTGATTCAATGGGAAGGCATTTCCTGTCAACTCACCTCTGTGGGGACCTTGTGGTGAGTAGGTTTTAGGCAGTAGAAGGGCTATATGCAAGTTACTTGCATATCTCCCTTTGGTTATGTCTATACTGACAGCAGCAAAATCTCTGCCATCAGCGTAATCTTCTGGGCACAATTGAGTAGTGAGTATGAATTCACTGCTGCAGTCTGAAAATCGCTTCAGCAACTCCAGCTTTAACTGGAGTTGCTGAAAGCTGGCTGCAAGCCATTTGTGGTCGGCTTCCCTAGTGTGAATCAGTGGCTTAGAAAGTCATCGGCAGATACCCAAGTTATTCTAGGTACCTTGCGTATCTGCTGTTGACTGCCACCAAAAAGCCCAGTAAGTATAGACTAGGGCTTTGTTTAGAGGAATGGGCCAGACACAAATATTTAGAACTGCTGAAGACTTTTAAGTAACCCCTGCTGAGTAACTGGGGCTTTGAAGTAACTGAGGGTTTGGGAATGGATAAAGCAGTTCAGCTATCTGTAAATAGATTAATGAATACTTCTGACTTTTAAATATAGTCTGTAAAATAGAATCCATTAAAGTTAGTCCAGCCAAAAGTAATAACTTAATATAAGCTATCCCATCTGTTTTTTTAAGTCACATGGAGCCATATATGGTATTATAAGCTGAGGGGTGAAGGTTACTACAGACGAATCTTTCTTTACTAGAGTTCCACAGTGGTACAGCTCTAAAACTGAGCTAAGAAACTCATGTGATATATATATTCTACACAAATGCTGACAAACACCAAAGGTGTCAATAGAGATACTTCATGGTTTAAATTATACACTAGTGACCTCACATAAAGAAGTCTTTAGAAGGAGTTTGAATTTCTGCCTACTTACTTTGAATACAGCCCTTTAGGGTTCTTCTGTGGTTTCCATGTCAAAGTCACAATGATGTGGTGAAGCAGAAGATGGGACCTGGGAACCTGTTCTCTACTCCACTTTTGGTAATCCAGTGAATTCTCCAATGTTCCATTTTCCCACCATGGCTAAGAGAGCAGAAGTGAAGTTGGTGATCTTTGGTCAAGCTTGTGTGGGGAAATCAGGTATATTTGTTATTTGTTTTAATTCTGCAGGTGATCAGGTGACTTTTCCCTCTGTCCAGAGGTCTTAAAATGACCTTTTTTTTTGTGCATGCAAACTTGCACACACATACAACCCTAAACAGCTGGGCCTTGCTCTGATCTCATGTATATCAGTGAGAAATTATGAAGAGCATCATTAAAGCTAGTGGGGTGATATGGATATACAGCTTGTGTCAGAGAGATCAAGATAAGCCCCTTAGTTAGCTTTCCACTCTAACTTTTTTTCATGTTCCTGGTTCTGCAGAATAAAAGAACTAGTATAACTATAGAAGTGGGATCGGGCCCACTGTTTAAAGACAATGCCAAGACTCTCATTAATTTTTATGGAGATGGACTAGAATTGTTTAATTTGTCGTTGCATGGTTCACTCAGATTATGGAAAGCTGATTGTTTCTTAATTCCTTAAATAAAAGGAGGTTGGAGCCCATAAATAATACAGTTGTCTTGAAAGGTATTGAGTGCTGCAGCTCCTATTGATTCCAATGGGGATTTCTGGTGTTCAGCAATTCACAGGCTCAGACCTTACCAACGTGTGCTGGAAGCAGTGCTGCACAAACAGCCAGTTGTGTGATACTGAAGCAGTTGTCACAGGATTCTAAAGAGAAGTGGAAGAACTGACCCAGGTCAGGGTGACTTTTTGGCTGACCCAGCTTTTGACTGTTGCTAAAATCCCCTTACAACGTAGACCAGCCCAATGTGGGATCTCATTATTGTTACCCTTGTCCTTTTTATTTATTTATTTATTTGTTTGTTTTTACAGCCTCACTTGGTGCATATTGTCTTCTATTACACTGTAAGCTCTTTGGAACAGGAACTGTATTTTTCTATACACTTGTATAGCAGCTAGCACAATGGGGGATGTAATCTTGGTTGAGGCCTTGGAACTTTACTTCAATATAAATAATGCATGATCATTATAAATCTGAACAATCTCTACATATTTCCATCTTGAATACAGGATACATTCTGCTGGTAAACTGGTGCTTGGGAAGGATTAGAGGGAAGTCTTGGTCCTTCTTTCTGTGTGTGTTAGTAAGAGCTTGGCAATGAACTGGAAACAAAAATTGTTCATTATTCCCTTGAAATAGTTCCAGTCATTTGGGTAGTTGATAGTGTTACTGAAAATAACTTACCGGTAATTCGTTTGAATATCAAAGCTGATTTGTGTTCTCGTAGGTTGCTCAGCACTACCATGTGTAGTGCTTAGAGTATGATATGAGCAGTATGTGCAATCTTAAGTGACTGACAGTTTCTTGTCTACTTCTTTTCTTCACTGAAAAAACATAAGCAATGATAGTTGTTTTCTGGTCATGGTTAACTGCATCAACTTCTTTCCTATACTTATTGTTAAACTTTCAGGTAGCAGGAATAAGCAGGTAGCAGTGGAGTCATGATATAAATTGAGATGATGTGGTTTGTAACCAGTATAGTGTGCCCAAAATTAACTCACTCTCTGCCACCCTGACTGAAGTCTTATTAATTATTATGACTATGATTATTAGTAATAATATTTTAGAAATTACATTTAAACTATGTGGATGTGGTGTGGTCGTAGAATCATAGGGTTAGAAGGGACTTCATGAGGCATCCAGTCCAACCCCCTGCCAAAAAAGGAGGACCACTCTCACTAAATTATCCCACCTAGGGTTTTGTCTAACCAAGCCTTAAATAGCTCCAAAGATGAAGATTCTACCACTTCCCTAGATAGCCCATTCCAATGCTTCACCACCCTGCTAGTAAGGAAGTTTTTCCTAATATCCAATCTCAACCTCCCCAGCTGCAACTTGAAACCATTGTTCCTTGTTCTGTCCCCTATTACTACCGAGAACAGCTGAGCTCCATTCTCCCTGGAGCATCCCTTCAAGTAGTTGAAGGCTGCTATCAAATCACCCCCTTAGTCTTCTCTTCTGCAGGCTAAATAAGCCTAGTTCCTTCAGTCTTTCTTCATAGGGCTTGTGCTCCAGCCCCTTGATCATTTTTGTTGCCTTATGCTGGACTCTTTCTAATTTGTCCACGTCCTTTTTGTAGCGGGGAGCCCAAAACTGGACACAGTATTCCAGATGTGGCCTCACCAGTGCTGAATAGAGGAGAACAATCAAATCCCTCGATCTGCTGGCAACACTTCTATTGAAGCAGCCCAAAAAAGCAAGGAGTTTTGTGGCACTTAAAGACTAATAGATTAATTTACCACATGAGCTTTCGTGGGATAAAATCCCATGTTGTCAGACATGAAGAGGGGGAATCTTACAGAATGGGATCAAAATAAATGCAAGGGCGTGTAAGACTTGGGATCAGGTCATACTGCAACAGCAAATCATAGCATATGTAGGGATTCAAACTCTAGGAAACAGCACACAGAGGTTGAAGTCAAATTACCTGTTATAATATGAAAAGAATCCATAGTCATGATTAAGTCCTGCTTTCACACAATTTAATTTGCATATTAGTTCAATTTCGGTTGTTTCTCTTTGAAGTCTTGATGTCCCATTGATTTTCTTGAGGACCATTGTTAACAGATCATTAATAGAGTGATTAGGAAGATGGAAGTGCTCAGTAACTGGGTTTTTTTTGTGTTTGCATTATAACACAGATTTCTGATGTCAGTTTTGTGCCCATTTATTCTTCTGCATAGGGACTGTTCTGTTTGTCTAACATATAAGGTATGGTGGCATTTCTGGCACGTAATAGCATAAATCACATTAGTGGATGAGCAGGTGAATGACCCTTTGATGGAGTAGCTGGCTTGATTAGGTCCTATGATGGTGTCTTTTGTGCAGATATGTGGACAAAGTTGGCAGTGTGGTTTGTTGCAGGGATATGTGCCTGCTTTAATGTTTCTGTTGCTAGGTCTGTAGTTGCTGGTGAGTATCTATTTACGGTTCGGGTGTTGTCTGTAGCTGAGGAGAGATGCCATTGGCCTTTTTTGGCAGCAAGAGCACACTGTTGACTCATATCCAGCTTCCCATCCACCATGACCCCCAGGTCCTTCTCTACAGTGCTACTACTTAGCTGATCGCTCCCCAGTCTGTAGCAGGGCATGGGGTTCTTTCGTCCCAAGTGCAGGACTTTGCACTTGTCCTTGTTGAACCTCAAGAGATTTCTATTGGCCCACTGCTCCAATTTGTCTAGGTCTCCCTGAATCCTGTCCCTGCCCTCCAGTGTGTCTACCATTCCCCCCAGCTTGGTGTCATCTGCAAACTTACTGAGTGTGCAATGTATCCCATCATCCAGATCATTAATGAAAATGTTGAACAGAACTGGCCCCAGGACCGACCCCTGAGGCACACCACTCGTTACTGGTTGCCAACTAGACATGGAGCCATTGATTCCTAGTTGCTGAAACCGCTGATCTAGCCAGTTTTCTATCCACCTCACAGTCCACATATCCAATCCATACTTCCTTAACTTTCCAATAAGAATGCTATGCGAAACCGTATCAAATGCCTTGGTAAAGTTGAGGTATATCATGTCAACAGCTCTTCATGCATCCACAAATCCAGTCATCTCATCATAGAAGGAGATGAGGTTGGTCAGCCACGATTTACCCTTAATGAATCCATGCAGACTTTTCGTGATCACTCTATTTTCCTCCAAGTGTTTCCGGATGGATTCTTTGAGAACATACTCCATGATTTTTCCAGGGATTGAGGTGAGGCTGACAGGTCTGTAATTCCTTGGATCCTCCTTTTTCCCTTTCTTGAAAATAGGTACTATATTTGCTTTTTTCCAGTCTTCTGGCACCTCCCCCGTTCGCCACAAGTTTTCAAAGATAATGGCCAGTGGTACTGCTATCTCATTGGCCAACTCCCTCAGCACCCTTGGAGGCAGTTCATCTGGCCCCATGGACTTGTGCACATCCAGCTTCTTACGGTAGTCCCTAACCTGACCTTCCATCACCAAGGGCCTCTCTTCTTCTCTTCAGTCTGCCATACCCATGGTAGTGGGCTGGGAGCTGGCCCTGCCTGTGAAAACTGAAGTAAAAAAAGCATTGAGCACTTCAGCCTTTTCCTCATCCTCCACCATAATGATACCTGACCTATTCAGACAGGGACCTACACCGTCCTTGATCCTCTTCTTGTTATTGACACACTTCTAGAACCCCTTCCTGTTATCCTTCACATCCCTTGCTACCTGTAACTCCAACTGTCCTTTGGCCTTTCTGATTTTATCCCTGCAGTCTCAAGCAATATCTTTATATGCCTCCTTAGTCATCTGTCCAAGCTTCCACTTCCTGTAAACCTCCTTTTTATGTTTTAGCTCAGTGCAGAGTTCTCTGTTAAGCCATGATGGGTGCCTTCCATATTTGCTGTTCTTTCTGCTCATCGGAATGGTATCTTCCTGTGCCGTTAGCAGGGTTTCTTTAAAAGACAGCCAGTGGTCAAGTGGCTAGATCTCTAGACTGGGACTCAGGAAACCTGGATCCCTTAAAAGCTCTGCCATGAAGTTGCTGTGTGATCTTGGGTATCTCACTTCACCTTTCTGTGCTTCTCTTTCCCTTCTTATCTTGTGTCTTGCCTGGTCAAGTAGTAACAGAGAGTCCCTGACTCACCAAATTGTCAGTGGGCTTATGGAGCCCCTAGCACAATGGAACCCTGACTTCACTGCTGCCTTTGGCCCTGGTATAATGCAAACAATAAACACATGTTACTCTTCTTACACTTTTAATTGAAGTGTTGACCATTTAGTTACAGACTTCATGGTAAAGAGAAGTATGTGATTAGATTTGTCACATTTTCCAGGCATTATCATTCCCTGAAACAATCTAAGCTGCCCCCACTCTCATAAGAAATATTACAACTATTGTGCAGTGTGTGTAAAATTACCAGTTCCATGGCTCAGTGTTGGCTATAACATAAGCGTAAAGAAAAAACAGCCACCTATGTTGCAGTGAGCAATATGCATAGGCAATGTGTGCCAGGGATGAGGTTTAGCATTGTGCTATGAAAAGCCTCAGCTGAGAAAGTCAAGTAAGAAGAAGATCTGATTCTATCTTTCATACACTATTTTTCTTCAGAAGTCATATTGATGGCTCAGTGGCAGTTCCTGTCATCATTATTATAGTTCCTGCTTATTCCCATTAACATGTTAGCGTTAAAAGAAACTATCAGAGTTACTTCTAAGGAGTGGTGTGGAATAGGCTTTATGTGCTAGGCTATGCTGAAAAACTGATTTTGTAAATATCATTTGTAGTTAACACTACTCACAGTGAGCCGTGTTGATAAATTGGGTAGCCAGTTTCTCAACTACACTTTGGTTCATTGTGAATATGCATGAGACCAAATAACCAGTGTCAGTCAGGTTGATTTGTATGGTGCAGGAAAAAGATTCTATAAGACACTAGTGTCTGAAGACCATTCCTGTGCAATGATGTTATGTTCACCTTATGCACAGGTGTGCTCCCTTTCAGCTGGTATTAGTTATCTGACTTCAATAGTTGCACATTTCCTTACAAGTGATTAAAATATAACTCATCAGTTTATTCCAATTTCCTAACTTGTTTTTCTGTTCCATCCTAACATTGTTTTGGATACTAATATTCCAGGTGCAGATCCATGAAGGTATTTTTCTAGCTTTTACTAAGACATAGAACAACAGTGTCTTGATTCTTTTGACAAGTTTCCTATCTGCCTGTGCCAAATCCTTGTTTTAGCAAATGCATGGTGTTATGGGATACTTAGCATATGTGAATAGGATTATGGTATAGGCCACTTTAAGCTGTATTACTGTTACAATATTTGTACTTAGTATGCATTAAAAACCAATAACATTAATATGTATACAGTGTGGATAATACACACTAATAATATGATCCATATTTATATGCTAGCCAGTATATGTTAGAAAACAGACTAAAGCTGATGTGCAGGCAAAACTACAGGGAGTGCTGCATGGGTCTATTTGCAAGTTCTTAGTATATCTTGGAGGAGTGATTTTTATAATGCTATAAAATACTTGTTAAATATGGCTTATGTATTCCCACTTCACATCATTTTTTATGGAGGCACAACAATCTTACATCTGTGCTCCTTCCAAAACCTGCTGATTCTAATAATGTTCTGTATATAGCAGTGGATATCTACAAGCTGCACTTACCACCTCCTTCTCAAAATGTGCATGCAGGAAAGTCATGCCTGTATCTTCTTTCCATGTACACTGCATGGAGTGAAAGCTACAGCACAGACTCCAAGGGACAGAAAGAGGATTCTCAAACCTCTGAAGTTGGAAATAAATTTATTTGCCTGTTTCAAAGTTATTGCAACAGGTTGTTCTTGTCCCTGGTGCTAGAGAATCAGTTTGTCCTGCAGCAGAGGCTGAGGGAATACGGGGCTCCTGTCAGCATCTCTGAGAAATGTGAGTAACAGCAGCATCCCCCACTCCTCAGTACTTAGCTGTTTCTTCTTCCTTCAGTTTCTAGGCCTCCAGAAAAAGTGAATAGATTTAGTCCAGCCGCTTTTCCCCACATTCAGCCCAGCCATCCTCCTCCCCTTCCAGATCAGCCTCCCCCTGCAACACAAACTCGTTTTAATCCCTCCGCCCACTGGTTGCCCAGCCAACAGGCCAGACAAGCAGGTGATGCATTGACAGGGAGCAGATGGTCTCCTGCGGAGGTAAGTGAGGCCCAACAATGAAACCATATTGATCATATTGTTTCTTTTCTGTTCTTCGGGTTCAACTTTAGTCTTTGAGTCTTTTCCGCAGTTAACCCGTTTCCCTGCATCACTCTCAAACACTTCTCACTATGGCGTCTCCTTCTCCCACCCACACCAATAAAGGTTAATTATGGAGGGGAGGTAGAGAGCTCAAACACTTACTTGCCTCTTCTCCCCTCAAAAACCTCTTCACAAGTAGGAGGAAGAAAGGGGACTGCACAGTGTCTCTTTTCTAAAGTTGCACGTCTCTCCTTACCTCCCAAAACGGCCACTTCAACCACCTCATCCCCCGCCCCCATCTTCCAGTCACATCCCTCTCTCTTCAACCCCTTCTCCTTCAAATTCAGAACAAGAATCAGGGAGAAAAGGAGGGCCCTGTATTCTGTCATCCTTTCAGCTGCCCAGTTTATCCTCATCCCAACCCAACAGTCACAAAATAGAGCAGTGTTTCCCAACCAGTGTGCTGTGACACACCGGTGTGCCGTAAGGCCTGAGCAGGTGTGCCATGGCATTTTTTGAAAAAAAAACTACACAAAGAGTTCAGGATTGGCTCATGAATATTCATGAGTTCATTTGGAGACTATATGGTGTGTGCCTCAGGATAATTAAAGATAGTAAGCTGTGCACAGCCAAGAAAAGGTCGGGAACTACTGAAATAGGGAATAGTCTGTGTTCCTATTCAGAAACCTCAGGATTCTCCAACCTCTACTCACATACACACTTCCCAAATTCTTAATTCCCTCATTTCAATACACACAGACATACCTGGGCTCCACAGCTTGTTCCCCTTTCTAAAGCTGTTGACCTTCACCTATGCACTCTCCTGGCACCCTCATTACTTACCCCTCCCTTCACCAGTTCAATAGAAATGGGCAAAAGTAACTGAGGGATCTCAAAATTAGCTCCTCAAAATCCCATCAAATGCAGTTACATGTACACCTGGAAGAGACACTTCCAAAGCCTGCCTCCTCCTTAGCTATCCACTTGCATTCACATCTCACTCTCAGCTCACGCGTATGTATGAGAGAAGACCCAGGGTCTGCAACCTCCCATCCATGCTCCTCAGACTGGTTAAATGAGAGAGAAATCCATGGCCCTTCAGGCTGTACCCCCCATTGCTTTCATCCCATTTTCCTCATCTTCAAAACACTGGGTGACAAAAAGGGAACCCAGAATTTGTCCCCTGCTGTTCATTCCCACCCCTTCTCAAGCATACATTCACAGAAGCATGTGACAAGAAGAAAGAAAGGGCCCCACAGTGCACATCTCTTCCCTTCCTCAGCCCTCCCTGCCACAAACACTCCTGATAATAAGAGAGTACCAGGGCCCCTCATTCTGCATCCTCTGTCCCGCCCCCCCATCTCATTCATCAACCCCAGTCTAGCATTCACTGCTGTGTGGCAAATTGTGAAGATGCTAGTGCTGAGCCATGAAAACTGTTAGCCACTATTCACAATTTTAATACTACCTTCATAGCTGTCACATAAATTCATTGCCAGACTTGGGCTTATAATGGTAAGAGGCAACTGAAAAAGAAGCAGCATTTTAAAAAGAGAGAGAGAGAGAGAGAATTCCTACAGGTCCAGTTTGCTATGGTATCTGTGCTTGTTTGCAGATGGTTTTTGAAACCATAACTACAGTAGCTCCAGCCACTGTTTTCTAAAGTATCTGCCATGTCATTTAAAAAAAAAACCAAAAAAACAAAAAACCTCTCCTCTTTCTCCACACTTTTTTTTTTTTACAGTAGATTCAAATGCCTATAAAGGCTCCTTCTTTGTTTCTCTCTTCCCCCCTCCCCCCTTTTTTTCCTGAGAGAGAGGGACAGACAGACAGACAGAAAACAAAAAGAAAAGAAAGAGGCTTGTGAATGAAGCCCGGACAATACAGGGTCACAAAGCTGTCACAACTAATGTTATAGTGGCACTGCTGGGCAGGCTTACAGAGGACTTCTTGTTTCTTGATTTTTATGGTGGTCGGTAGAACGCATGTAGCCCTTTGCAAACAGGGTTAGGACAAGTGGGGAAGAAAAGACTCCTCACAATAAACTCTTTGCTGCTGTACTGGGAGCATTATGCCCACAAACACCTGTGGTTTTAGTAAAAGGGAGTTGCAATAGACTAAATAAATAAATAAAGGAGAGGAGCTATTGTTTTCACGTTACACCCCATGTACATAGTGGACACAATAGGTTTCTTTTAACAGATCTGAGGTGATGGAGTCTAAACCCTTAGAAATACTATTAAATACAAATACCAACATTTAAGGAATGTTACGTTTGGGGCAGAAGAAAGCAGACAAAAGAAATACAAAGTTCTGGCTGAAAGCCTGTGCCGTTTTGTGAAGATGTTGCAGGCAATGAGTCTTACTCATGCTTTCTGATGCGTGTTTCTAACGCAAGCTTGAGAACACAGAAAACAGTAGAGGTAATGGGGCCAGATTCTCAGTTGATGTAAACCAGTGTAGCTCTGAAATCAATGGAGCTAGGTTGATTTACACCAGTTGAGGATCTGGCCTAATAGTGATATTATCCCATTCTTGAGCTTTGGATTCTTACAGTAGCTGGACATGAAAGTAAATTAAAGGCAATCAGATTAAAAACAACATAAAATCCCTACTCCTAGTTAATAATGAACTATAACTAGAAGACATTGTTACAGTTTATTTTCCTCAGTCCATGGGTGATGTCCATGCGCCTGAAGTCATGGATTTCCCAAGTTTTGTGACAGAGGTCACAAAACAGAGCAACCCCATCAGAAAGAGTCTTGAGGTAAGTATCCCCTTCCCAGCTTCAGAATATTAATCAGGCCTGGGAGGGTTCCTTTTCACATTCAATAGGCTTTAAAAAGCAAATTGAGGGTGATCCATAGTATCCAGATAGTTGGGTTTAGGGAGAACCAGCCAAAACTGGTCACAATTTCAGAGTATTTCATAAAATCAATATTATGTCAAATAAACTTTCCTTACATTTTTTTTAATATTGTCCCCTTTTCAATGTTTCATCTTTCCCTCTTTTTCTTTTCTAAGTCTCCAATTTTCAGTCCAGACATGTTTCTTCAAGGTGCTTTTTTGATCAGGTTATTCTCTCCCTATATATATTGAATCTTCAGTTATGTTCTAAAAGAACGCAGAGGTCTTCAATGAGCCAAGACAGTTTCTATTATGTCAACAGAATGCATAAAGCCCAAAGCCTCCTATTTAAAAGCCTGGGAAATGAATTTTTATGCAAAAGCATTGGTAAGGTTGAATTGCTTAAGCTGAGATTTGATGTAAATGTTTGCAATGAATGTTTAAAAAGACAGCAGTATTAAAAAATAAGGTTAGTTTATTCTCAGGGCAATCAGAGTTTCACAGTAAAAAAGCAGGACAATCTCACCTTTCAAATATAATATTTCCAGGAATTTTTCATCCCATTCCCTTCCTTACCTGAACCGTTGCCCAGTGTCTTGTCTCAGTTATCTTGTGTTGGAAGGTCTCTTTAAGGTAAGCAAACAACCTATCTGTTTTTAACCATCTGTGGGCATGCATGTAACCTTAATGTTGGTGCACATATATTGCTTTATCTTGTTTTTCTAAATACTGGGTTTTTTTCTGGTGCCTTGATGAATTCCTTAAGGATCAGATTTGTACAACGTTTACATGAAAACCACTGTGGTCCATTGGTTAGTCTGGTGGGGTAGGGCTCAGAAGACAAGGTTCCTCTTCTAGGCTATGTCTACACTAAAGGACTCATTTAAGTCGACTTAATAAGGTCTACTTAAAGTCAACTTTATTAAGTTGACTTAGTGAGGTCCCATGTGTGTAAGCAACTTTATAAAGTCGACTTAAGCCAGGGAACTTAATAAAGTTGACTTTAAATGGGTCCCCTGGCTTAAAGTCAACTTTATAAAGTCGACTTAAAAGGCTCTAATGCCCTAAGTTGACTTTATTATGTTGAGTTTAATGGGTACATTGCATTAAATTGACTTTGTAAATTTGACAACCCTTAAAGTCAACTTAAAGGCAGGAGTTATTAAGTTGACTTAAGCAAGTGCTTAAGTCAACTTAATGAACTCCAGGTGTGCCCAGGGAGTTGCTTAAGTTGACTTTAGCCTCCGTAAGTCAACTTAAGCTCCCCGTGTAGACACAGCCCTAGGTCTGCCACTGAACAGATGTGTAATTTTGGCCAAGTCACTTTCCCTTCCACCATCTATATGTCTTGTCTATAGAGTATAAGAAGCAGCATTATCTCTTAATATGTGTATCCACAGTGCCTAGCTTTTAGGCACTAATGCAATGAAAATAGCTATAAAAATAACTAAACAGCCTCCATATAGGAATGGAATGGATGAAATACTCTGGAAAAATATTATTTTTTATGTAGGCTTGTTATTACTGGTCTAAGTTGCATTATTGTAAGATCATCAGTTGTTTACTACAGGACTGACATTGCAATCTTTAAAAATTAAATTAGAACTTGTGGGTCACTTGAAACAGTAACAAAACTTTCAAAAGTAGAGCAGCATATGGTTATTCCTCTTTTTAAATAGTTAAAATAATTCTCTTCTCTATTCTCTGTACAGCCTGAATATTTTTTCATAAGGAGAGCTTTGTCCTCTACTTCTGAGACAGGTTAGTGGCTTTTTTTTTTCTTTTATCTAAGTAGTTTGAAGACATTAATACTAGACTTTCAATGAGAAATGAATGGAGCATGGGAGCTCTTATGTTGTAATTTAACCTTGCTGGGGGCCTGTGTGGCCTATTAAGTCTTTTTCAAAGGTTGTAGTTCAAGGCATCAGTTTCTGGAGTAAAATTCCGCAGTTCTAGAGATTCTGTAGCAGGAGACCTTTGAGTTCATTGTCACAGAAAGAAGAATTTTTACCCCTGTAAACACAGATCCTCACTATGGACCTGATCCAAAGTCCACTGAAGTCAAAGAGAGTCTATTGATTTCTGTGGGCTTTGGATCATGCCTGAAATGTGCAGCTGAGTCAGAGTAGATCCTACTCGTTCGGTGATGTAAAGTCTGTACAGTACAGACTTTACTGATTGTCACAATTGCTGTACAGTGTTTAGGCTGGAGAATGTTCAAAACATGTGGCTGCAACTCCAGGCTCTAAGGGAAGAATTAAAGAAAATTTGAATGTACATTTCAAATCTAGTATGTGCACAAAAGGCACTGTTTAATAGACAGTTTATTACTCAGGGTTGGATCACTAGCTGGTGTAAATCACAATAGGCACATTCATTTAAATGGATCTACTTTATACCAGCTTAGGAGGTAACACATGATACTGAATGCTAATGTTGTTAAGTGTTCTTCTGTGAAGCTACGCCCTTTACCAATATGTTATATTTAGGTTGTTGGATTAATGGCAGAGCTTCCCTAATATGATTGACTGAAATTTTTGCATTTTGTTTTTCTAGAATTTTCCATAGCTTCCTTTTCTGTCTCCTGCTGAAACAGTCTGTCAGTGAGATAAGAGTTGCTCTGATGCTCTTGAGTTTTTGGATATGACATTACACTATATCCACACTAGAGTTTTTGGTCATGGTAAAACTCAGGCTGACTGACTGCCAATTTACTTGAGTTAACTAACACAGTTATCATAGCGTGTAGACTATCTACAGAAGGCTTGTTTCTGGGTTAAAACTTAGGGTGGATCACAACAAATGACAAATATTTGCAGGTGGCAACTATGCGCCGGTCTTCACTGATGGCAACCAACTCACAGCCATCAGTTTGAACTTCCTGGATTGATTGAGGGGTCTGTGAAGACCTGCTCAATCAATCAGGAAGCCAAGCTACTATCACCACCCTGGCAACTGGGATATTGCTGCGTCAGATAGAGGTCCCTCTCTTTGACTCAGTGGAATGGCTGAGCAGGGCACCAGGCAGTCAAACTCAGAGATGCAAGCTATTTTAAGTAACTTGCATATCTCCACTTGACTACTGCCAAATACCATGGGCAGTGTAGACCTGTCCTATGTTTGCACTTACAAGTGTTTGTCTACTGTAAACTCAGTTACCTTGAACTAAGTGGTAATCAGTTTACTTGAGTTACTGCACAACCAAAAGCTCCAGTGTGGACATGTCCTTGGAGAACTGTGTGAGAAAGCTGGGCTGGGTTATTATTATTATGCAGATAATAGATTGTCACTGTATATTTCTGCCTCATCAAGCCCTGGATGGATGTTGGGTATCTTGGCACTTGTATCAAGGCATTTCAGGATCACATGGCTTAGAACCGCTGAGGTTAATCCTATATTATATTGTTTGAAATAGAAAGGAACTGGGAGTAGAGAGCATTTCCTTGCAAGGTATTATGAAATCACATATGGAGGGAGTGTGGGTTCATATCTGGGCACAGCTGTTGATTTAGATCTGACTTTAGAAGACAGCATGTCAGCTATGGTCAGAGATTTTTACCACCATATAAAAGTCACCACCAAATTCTGATCACGTCTTTCATCTGCTGAGGCTGTTGCATACTTGCCTTTGTGACACTGAGGTTAAACTGCTGCAATATGAGCAACTGCCATTACTAAACAGAGTGATCTTACACCTCTAGCTACTTTAAATTGCGACACCTTGGTTAGTGATTGGATAGGACCTGGATAACTGGCTGCTGTCTGCATTTCTCTTGTTGCTTAGATGAGCACGGACTGAGATTAATATTTGGGTTTTGTCTTTGGGATGGATGCCAGATATCCTTCATGGCTGCCCCAGTACCATCCACCTTTCAGAGGTCCAAGATACAGTTCCAAGTGCAACAGCCTAACAGTGGTGAATTGAAGTGTCTGATGAAGTAGGATTTTCTCCCATGAAACCTCATGCCATGAATGTATTTGTTAGTCTTTAACTGCCACAGGACTCCTTGTTGGTTTTACTAATCACTTTGCTGATTGATTGATAATAGCTGTGCTCAAACAGAAGGGCAACACATCAGGACTTCAAAGAGGAACAGCAGAACTGGAACTGACATGCAGGTTTGATTGTGTGAAAGCAGGATTAAATTGTGACTATGGATTCTTTCCCCATTACCACAGGTGATTTGACCTCACCTTCCTCTATAAACTGTTTCCCGTGTTTGAATCTTAACAACTGCTTTGATTTGCTGTTACAGCATGACCTGATCCCATGGCATACACTTCCCTGCGTTTAATTTAGTCCTATTCTGTAAATTCCCTCATCTTCAAAGCATCTGACAAAGTGGGATTTGCTCCCTTGAAAGCTCATACAATATATAAATTTGTTAATTTTTAAGTGCCACAGGACTCCTTGCTTGTTTTGCAGAACTAGACTAACATGGCTACCTCTTTGGAACAGTGCTGAATGGATTTCTTCTAAATTGAGAGTGACCAGACAAGAAGTCTCTTAAGTAGGTTGAAAAACCTTTTATATTAACCTTTTTTTGGATAGCTTATTGTTTTATTATATATTGCCTTACAGTGTAATGATTTTAAGTTATTGAGGGTGAGAGCCACAGAACAACTTCTTCAGCGTTAGATGTCTAAGTTCCTATGCACAGCACCACTTTGGTCCACGCCATACCTGCATGGCTGCTCTCTAACCCTGTAGGCAACCTAAACTCACTTGGCATGTAATTTTCCACTGTAAAATTTCTCCAGGCAGCAGAGTTTCAGACCTTGGGGCATACTTACTGCTGTCTCCCTCTAGGCATTCAGATGCCTATCATTCATCCAAACCCCAGAGTGATTTGTGAACCAGAGAAGATAGGTGTTCAGCTGTCTAAATTGTATGCGGAGCCTGATCCCATGGATGGCCTCTGAGCATACTTATTGGCTTGGGTCCCTTTCAGACTCCAGCCAGGGGAGGAAGTGGTGCTGCCTAACATATAACTTTTAGCCTAGTGTTAGAGCTTTCACTGGGCATGTGGAAACCTAGGTTCTCTTATGCTCTATCTGCCAGAGGCAGGAGCATAGACATGAACAGATGTCTCCCACGCTCAGACTGCTCTAACCACTGAGCTATGGAATAGTTTGACATGAGAATCCCATCTCTCCAGCTGAAACTGTTCCACTTTGGATAACTAATGAAAAGAGTGATTGGCACAGAGAGACTGAACTAAGGATCTTCCCCCTTCTATCATGGTGCCCTAATTATTGGACTACAAAATCATTTTTTCTTGGGTGGTGGTGTGGGAGGTTTTGCAGGCTTTGGAATCATGAGCCCTGAAGCTGAATGGACTTACATGCTTAACTTCGTACCTGAACAGATGACTCACATATATAAAGTTAAGCCTGTAAGTAAGTGGTTGGGTCTTTAATTTGTATTTATGTTTCATTATGGGACTTCAAGGATAGTTTGGTGCATATGTGGTACCTTAAGAAATATTTTTCCCTCCCACTAATACCACCATGAAACTTTGCTTTCTGAAGTAGAAAACGAGGATCAGCTCAAACCCTGTAAACATGGTTGAGTATCATTAATGGTATTTTTAAAGGAGTTTTGTTACATTTACATGAGACACACATGTGCTCCTTCCTAAACCTCCACTCACCGTGAATTAGGCATTGATGATTGTGTAAATAATATTCTGACTGAGATAAAGCATGCACCCCACTCAAAATATAGCTTTTGCCCTGCGTTCTCCATTCTCCCCCTAACTCCTCCTCTTCTTCTTCTTCTTCTTCTTCGAGTGCTGCTCAGATAGATTCAGTATTAGGTGTCTACGTGCCACAGCGCACGATTGGCTGGAACTTCTTTTAGCCTCAGCCTGTCAAGACAGGGCTGGCAGCCACTACCCCCTGGCCATATATATGGCCCCAGCCCTGCTCCTCTCCAGTTCCTTTTTTCCGCCCTCAGCGACGGTTACGGAACAGCCTGTTCTTGCTTTATGCAAGGGCCTATCTCTTTGTTTTGTTTTACGTATATTTTCACTGGAAGATCTGCCTGCGGAGTTCACCAGAGCTCCCATCATGTCCTTCCAACAGAAACCCGAACATGCTGGGAGGGTTTCTTAATGCCCGTGTGAGTGTCACCGGGTGCATTATGCTATATTTTCAGGTCTTAAGCAAAGGACTCAGCAGGGGGCAAAGGCTGCATAGCGCGCCCGGGAACCGGCCCGCAGCTGACGCCAGGAATTTGCGGGCTCCGCTCAATGATCTCCAGCTCTGAAGATACTCTGCGACCAGACCCAGCACCGTGTGCTTGGTCGGCACCAGAGCCTTCTTGGTGCCGCTCTCTGGCTATGAATACAGCCGCGATCGGCCTCCAACTTGGCACCCTGTGTTTGGTGGACACCGGAGCCCTTTCGGCACCACTCTCCAGCTATGAATACAGCCATGATCGGCCTCTAACCCGGCACTATGTGCTCAGTTGGCATGGGATCTCTCGAAGCTGCTTCCCAGCAGAATCCAGGTAAGCATGCTTGGGACCAACTCCGGCACCAAGAGCCGGCGCCGTGTCTGGTGCTTCCCCTCGGGGTGAGTGTCTGGAGCATATCATGGTGCCAACCACACCAGAGGCCTTTGAAGTAACAGAAGCCCTACGGCCCCTGAATACACTGCAGGCTGCCGAAACAAGTGGTAAGTCCGTTTTCTTCCTTCCTCCACTTTACCCAGCACCAGGGGGAGCTGCTCATTACTTGGGCCCGCGCCACTGTGTGGCTACGGGCCCTAGTGCCTACGGCCCTGACAACCTTGCCTTGGCACCGCAAGAGATCTGAAGTGCATTCCTCAGGCCTGGCCCCTTACTGAAGTTCTTCCCGGCACTGTGCTTGAAACTGACTACCTCCTACTGAGGGCCTGCAAGGGGAATCCCTACTCGGTGCCATGGCCCCAGTGAGGGCACCCCAGTACTGAGTTTGTCCCTTCTCCTGAATACAGCAGACCAGGGACCAGGGCCTTACAGAAGAGACCCTACCACACTTGAATACCTTCAGCCTGGGTCAGGGTCACACCCCTCGAGGGAGCCCAGAACCCCTTATCTGACCTGAGGTTCAAACCTCTGTGGCCGCCATTATATTTCCTGTCCCCATAACTGTGCCCATGACATTGCTGTGACACACTGGCTGAGCCTACTGATTCACCCAGGGTTCTCCAGGAGTCCCAGAAGGTTTGACCTCCTGGCTAAAAAAAAAAACAAAAAAACAAAACCTACTCAGTTTTCAACCTTTTAGCTGAGGGATCCTGGCCATGAGGCTGTGGTAAAAAGATTCCCCAGACCTCTGAAATGCTATGAGGAGTTACAGCAGCCTCCTCCTACAAGAATACTTAGGGAATTTGAATGCCTTCGTCAAGGAAGGTGCCCTGGCATCTCACCATGGCTTTATAGTGGCTCTCGATGCCTTGAACATGGCTACCCGTGGCATTGCTAGGGCCGTGGTTACACGCCGGGCAGCCCGGCTTCAGGATCTTGACTTCTCCCAGGCCTTACAGTAGGCCATATTAGACTTCCCTTTAGAGGGGCAGTCTCTTTCTCTTTACCTGTCCACTGACTCCATGATCCATGACGTCTATGTACAGGGGTCGGCACTCAGAGCTCTGGGTACACTCACTCCCCAGGTATCTCAACATCCCCAGGCTACCGTGACCCCTTCAATGCATGGGGGAAGGGTCCTTGTTGTACCCCCCACCCCCACATAAATGAAATCCTTGGGGCAGGAGCTACATACCGCGTCCAACTTGTGTCTTGCCTAAGGTGTTGCCATTCTCCTCATCAGGACCTATGCAAGGTCCCTCATAGTTGGCCTTTTGTAGCTGGGACCCAACATCTGCACCCACCACTAGAATGAGTCATTCAGCTATGTTATGAAGCTTCACTGCCTCTCCATAGAAGTGAGAGATGAGAATGCCTTCCGAGCTGCATGCCCTTTCCAACACTCTGATTCTGGAGTTGGAAGCATGACCTTTGAGGTGGACCTGACCCATCTGCAGAGATGGCCAGATACCCCTTCCCTTGATTCAGCACACCTCTCCCTACGTGAGTCTGCGTACTAGAAGAGTAGAGTACAGGGACAGGGGACAGAAATGCGCACCAAGTGCCAAAGTTGCATAAACCCTTCCCGTCACCAGAATCCCATGATGTTTTCATCACCCCTGCCTCAGGTCATTGCCCCCTTTTTTGGCTGGGGACAACCTAACATGGAGAATTCAATCACTTTTCTGCTAGTTTCTCTCCTGATACTAGGATGGGTGTTTCTAAGGCTCTCTTTTTACTACAATAACCTGCTTAAGAGTTACCTCCTAAGGAAGGGCCCTTCTGGGATGTCCACGTCTCCATTTACGATGACCTCCCTGAAGGAGTGTCTCTGATGTTTCTGGGCCCCAGAGGTGGGTCTGCCAAGCATCTAGAACTTATTCTGTGGCCCTCCCTCCAGGCCTTCCATCCCCATGCATCAACGGATGGAGGGGTAGGGGTCCCCACCCGCTCTTTCCTCGTACCCCTCTTCCTACATTAGCTTCCATATGGAGCTGAGACGCCTCAGTTAGGGCCCCCTTATCAACCCTACCCATGGCATCTCCTGCCAGTACAGCTATGGAGAAGGCATTTTGCCTATCACCCTTTTGGCCAAGCGGCAATGTGCTCCCTGCCCCAGTCTTGGTTAGTACTTAACCCAACTCACCTCCCCCTTTTGGGGTTGAGGCGGCAAGGGCAGCAATTATTCCACCCTTGCCCTTCACCTGCAGCTGTGGGAATCTGTTGCCCTGGATCATGACTGCCTCTCTCAGGAGTCGATTCTTCTAGGAAGGGGCAACCATCCTACACTAAACGGTCTTGCTGGTGACAAGGTTCTTAAGGCTATTATGACATAGCAAATTCCCTGACAACGAACCAGGGACTGCCCCATTAGGCTTATAATCCTCTGACAGAGTGGCAAATGACCCCTCGGCACTCTCATGCATGCCTCCTCCTGAGGATCTTGCACTTGGCGGTGTGTCCGTAGGCATGTGCCTGGTGGCCCACTGCTTCTTCACCCAGTTTGGGGGTTGTGCCATTTGTGGGTAGCTGTGCTGACGGTGAATAAAGTCTAACTCTGCCCACCTTCCACAGTACAGCTAGCAGTCACCTAATACTGAATCTATCTGAGCAGCGCTTGAAGAAGAATGGTAGGTTACTTACCAGTAAATGTCCTTCTTTGAGATGAGCTGCTCGGATTCATTCAGGCCCCTCCTGCCATCCCCGCTACTCGGAGTTAGCGATTAATGGGAACTGGGGAGAAGCAGGGCTGGGGCCATATACATGGCCAGGGGCACTGGCTGCCAGCCCTGTCCTGACAGGCTAAGGCTAAAAGAAGTTCCAGTCAATCGTGTGCTGTGCAACGTAAACACCTAATACTGAATGAATCCGAGCAGTCCATCTTGAAGAAGGACATTTACTGGTAAGTAACCTACCATTTTTGTTCGTGGGAAAAATATGAATTAAACAGCAGATAGTTTGACACTTGCTGCTGGTCAGAAGCATCATCTCATTTTTATTCTTTCTAAAGTGAAAGGCCTGAGAAACATGAGGGCCTGTTCTTGTCACCTTTATGCACTCTGAATTTTGCCAGAATGAGGATAATCAGATTGGATCTTATGGCGTTACCCATGAGGGGTATGTTTGATTCAGTTGGGTTATTCAGCAAGTGCTCGTAAGCAAATAGAATATTCCAAGGCGGCATTGACATCTAGGCCTTCCCTCTCCAACCAAGATCTGATTCTGGAAGTTACCACAGTGACTTCAGGGACCTTCACACTGAGGCAGAAGTCTGCTAATGTAGACTGCCTTGAAAGACTGGGGCCCAAATTCTCTAACAGTTTTTCCCCTCCATAGGAAAGGGAGCCTATAAAGAAATCAAGACTGATATCCTATCTTAGAAAAGACATTCAGTAACCTTCAATGATTTCTACCCAATGCATGTCGACATAGGGTCCTCGATATTAAGTAGAGATTTCATATGATTGTCTCCATGTTACTAATAACATAGATGCTTCCTGTAATTTGACAGCTCCAGGCTCAAATATTTCATACCTACAGATGATGTATTCTAGTTTGTGGAATGGTTTTCCACTCATTCCCGTTTCCCTTCAGTAACTTAGCAATGGCTAATTAAGGTATGCACACACCATATTGTTTTACATGTTTGACTAGAACACTGACAGATTAATAGAAAGGGTAAATAGCAGCGCACTCTGTAGCGTCTCAGTGTGGGCTGGAGGGATTGACTGCTGCCAGACTTTGTTGTATTTGCACAGAGGAAGCTGCAGCAAAAGCCTGCTGGGCCAATGTGACCTGGGTCAGGGGTATTTGTTTCTCATCTCTACAGAAAACAATTGTCTTCTCAATGGAAGTTGGCTTTTTAAAGCTACGTGACTCTACTGGTGCGGAAGCATTTGTACTCCCAGCATGCCTACTAAAATACAGCTATACCTTAGGAAAAGGCAGTTAGGACTTGGCTATGTTGCCTCACCGGCCATCAGCCTACTGGGGTGCGAACAGCCGTGCACATAAAGGTGCTACTCTGTAATGTCCCTATATGGATGTTTGGAGCACAAACTAAAAGATTCTTAGTTTGTCTTAATGGAGTCCTCTTCAAACAGGACTGCAATAATGCAAACTTGGAACCCTTTTGTTTATATATGCAGTGTCCACACAAGGAAGTTACAGCTCAGCACTCTGATACACATGGATTTTCCTTCCACCATAATGCAAACTGCAGAGCTGTGTAGACATAGCCTAAGAGCCCTCTACCTACTGTATGAAGATGTAGGTTCATACATAAAGAATGCTTTTTCCGATTCAGTTATTGCTTTTAATTGCCTGTTTTTCAAAGAAAAGGAGAACCACTGGGAATCTTAAGTGACATTGCTGTTTCTTTATTATAAGAAAATTGTTATAAATTTCAAATTGAATGTGAAGGCCAAATTCATTCATGGTGTAACTGCTTTTATCAATTTTGTACTATGGAAGCATCTGGAGACCTCACCTGAGTTCAGGTCCCCAGTGTGTTGGGGGCTGTAAAAAAGCAGTGTAAGACACAGTTTCTGCTTTAAAGAGCTTACAACCTCAACAAGACACATACCAGGAGTAGCAGTATTCCCATTTCACAGATGGGGAAATGGGTATAAGAGAGTGAGTTTTTTTAAGGTTACATAGGTAGTCTGTGGCAGTGGCGAAATCTAATCACAAAGAAGTGTTGACCAAACTTCTGTTGTGAACTTTTTCTGTGTAACTGTAAATAGGACTTTCTGGAGGAAAGTCTAAACTTTCCATTGTGCTATTAGAAAGGACTTTGTTCTAGTAAAGCAAGAGCTGGCTGTGCAAGAGCATTGTTCAACTATCATGAGTGCATGCCCCACATGATAGAAATATACACTCAGTGATTGTGTTTATGGAATATGTTTTGTTTCACTCCATTATGATTTGTACTCTTCGTACAGAAGAAAGGAGGAATGTTGCTCTGTAATACACTTATTAGGAGTTGATGACGCTTGCTCCCATTTTTCTGAGTGTACAGGCAACAAATGTGTTCAAAGCCCGTGTATAAATCCCAGCACCATTAATATCTGAATGTGTAAACATCGATGGAAGAAACAAAAAGCAGTTAAAAAGGGAGAAGGCAATTCTTGCCCCTGTAGGAGCCCCATTCACCAGTGACCTGCACCTTATTTAGTCATTTACCCAGAGCAAAGCGGGCATAAATTACTGTAACAGCATTCTAATTTGGTAAGGTTTTCCAGTGACTTTGTACTAGTGCAACTGCAGAGCATTAGTGGATTTGACCCTAAATATTATTTTTTCTTCAGTTGAATCCATGAAAGAGCTAGTAACTAGCATAATTCTGTGGACAGTACAGGCCCACATCAGGATGTGACAGCAATTAGCTGTGCCACTGGGAATTGGAGATAGCTTTCCAGTCCTCATTTTTTCTCTTTCCTGCTGTTGTGATCACCTCTTTGGCAACAGATGTCAATGGTCCTTTCCTTTTGTGTGCTGGATCCTGTGGAGGCATCTGTGTGATTGAAGCTACACTTGATATTTCTGGGGCTGTTATTTCAGTTCAATTTAAATGCAAGTCAAACTCTAATAGAAAATATATTTAAATCCAGTCTGTTTCCATGGGATACGGTACTAGGGAACCGACTAAGGCAGTGACTAAATTTACAGAGTATGTCTACACTTGAAAGTTAGTTCAAATTAAGGAGGCTTTCATTAGTTCGACCTGAGAAATTCCTTAATTTGAACTAATGACGCTTAGTTCGAACTATTGAGACCTGCTGGTTAGTTCGAACTAAGCCCTTAGTTCGATTGTTTGTTCAAACTAAGAACAGTGAAGACTAGGACTAGCCCTTAGTTTGAACTTATTAGTTCAAACTAGGGACAGTTAGTTCAAATTAACAAAGTGCACTAATTTGAACTAATGTTAGCTCGAATTAGTCCATATCTTTTATCTGAAAAAATAAGTTTGAGTTTAGTTTGAACTAACCTTGACCTTATTAGTTCAAATTAACAAATTCAAACTAACTTTTCCTAATGTAGACATAGCCATGATGTCTGTATTTCAGAGAGTCTGGGCTCAACAAAACAACACATGTACTAGGCTTGTACTTTAGGCGCAGAAGAACAGCTTATCAAAGTATCTTAGCATTTAGGAGTTGATACATTGCACTACAGCAATGTGAAGGAAACACTCTGAAAATGTCATAAATGAGAAAAGCTATATGTGCATAGTGTGTTTTGTTTTCATTTTATAGCTCATAGAGGAGCTGAAATTACTGCTTTTCCCTCAAAAGTCATTGTCTTCTTGCTGCTCTGACTTCATGAAGTAGGCTCAGCCAGTCAATGAACTGAGTATGATCCACTTGGGACCAATCCCAACCAAACCAATTGAAAATTCAAAACTGGAAGGCAAAATATGCAATGACAGTTCCCCAGGTACACAGATTGGAGGTGGGGAGGAAGGGGAATCGCTTGCCCCACACAACTTGCCTTGCATTTAAAAAAATCCATGCAAAAAATTCTCTGAAGAAGTACAAACTAAAAAAAGAGCAAGTTTCCAAGGTTTAGTTTCACTGCAGATATGTAGCACTGTAGTGTAGACAGAAAAATAAATACACATCAGATCCCTGACTGGTATAAATCTGCAGAGCTCATTTGCTGTTTTTGGGCAGAGGATCTGACCTTTAGATTTGAAGATAGAGGCTAAAAATCAGTCAACCCCCAGTTCAGAGTAAATTGTTTTTTCTTGAAGAATTGATGGCATAAAGTTCTGAGTCACTGCAGGAAATTCTCTGTTTTGTGGGACTCATTGAAGTCATGGCTTGCAGGTAACAAAATACTATCAGTTAATTTTTTTTAACACTCCTTCTGAAACATTGAGATGGCAGGGTGCAATTCACTGCTACGCAGATAGCCAGCACAAATCTGTGCCACTGGAGCTTAGGTGTAAATAGTCCACTAGGCCCTGGTGCCGGCCCTCTGCCTAAAGGTGAATTTAATACTACCTTTTTTTTTTAAGCTTCTTTGAAAATTGCATCATACTTTGCAATTATAGAGCAAGACTGGCACAGCCTTTGCTTAGCTGTGGAAGGGAGGAAGTCCTCCCTGCTTAGGTTGTGAAACCAGCTCCTTGGGGTAGTGCAGGGAGAATCCTACTTCTCTTTGTCTTGCAAACAAGTGATCAGGGCAGGGAGAAGTGGGCAGGAACTCTAGCTCCACCTCTCTACCACCCTCTGACTGGAGTAGCTGGCTGGGAGTTTAGGGGAGGAGTGATCTGCTCCCTGGAATGGGTGAAAATAATTTACTTCCTCCCCTGCAGCTGGGTCACAGGAAGAAATGGTGAGTGAGTGACAATTCCTTCTCCAGTCTGCTGCACCTGGGGCAGCCCATCTATCTCCCACCACTTGTTCAGGGCAGATTGTGAAGATACAATTTAGTTGTGAGAGTGCAACAATTTGTGAATGTACTAAGCTTTTAGCATGTGGCTAGTCCTGATGACTTCAGTGGGACTGATCATATGCTTAAAGTTAAATGTGTATTAATTAAGTGGTTCTGGGTTCAGGGTTAAATTATTCTGTCATAACTAGTTGCTTAAAGACGCTGCAGCAATGATGGGGGTAGCTGTAAAACATATTCCTTTAATACAAGACTTTGAGCTGTTGTGTGACAGTTCCTCACCCACTTTTCTGTCTTGCCAGCAAATTCCGCAGGGCTTTCCTACCCCTAATCTTGATTAACAGTCAGTGAGCTTCAGTTTCTGAGCTCCTCAGAGACCTTTCTCTGCATGTGCTGTCCCATCACTATGCATTTGCAGAAAATACTGTTTGCTGCTCCTTTAAAGAGACAGAAACAACTGCTTGTTTTCTTGACTGCACTTACACTTCAGTTCAGCCAAAGCAGTGGATTGGTAAAACAAGTTAATTAGAAACAGGTTTTAAGTGAACTCCAGTATCAAGAGGTAAAGATAGAAAGAGTTACAAACAAATAAGTAAAAATATGCTTTCCAGTGACAAAAACCTAACTTAACAAGCCACTGCCTTTGTTCTAGGTTGTTTCCTCACCAATCTTCCTTTTTCAAGAATGGTTGACTAGCATGTAAGCAGGACTCTCACACAGTCCAAGATGCAGGTTTTCTTTGCCTTCTCAGGTGTAGGATAACTTAGGGGTTTGTTTTATCTCTCTAGTCCCATAATCTTTTGAAACATCTCCAGAAAAAGTTTATTTTCCTTGTTGGGTGTGGACACCATGCTGTTAGGCGTAGATTCCATGCTGTCTTCTCCATATGCTTGCTGGTGATTTTTTTAGTGTGCAAATGATCTCTTTGTGCAACGCCAGTGCAAATTAAAAACTGGTTGAATTTGGGCACACCTAGTGTGAAGCGTTGATCTTCTGCCTTTATCTGAAGACAACCTCTTTAATTAGCTCTCCCTGACATAAATAGTTTAACCATATTGTAGTTATAATTTTATCTGCATAATCCTTTGTGAGATGACCATACATACCTCATACAAAAATATTAATGATCCATGTGTTATTTTTAGAGTGAGCCAATGTCCTGATATTATGGGGACAGTCCTGATATTTGGGGCTTTGTCTTACATAGGTGCCTATTACCTTCACCCCTGGTGCTGGTTTTTCACACTTGGCATGTGGTCATGGTGGTTATTTTCCAACTAGCTATAACTCGTCAAAAATGGAAGGGAAAAATCAAAAGAGAATTTATGAAATAGTTTTTTATTCTAAAAACTCTTCAGGAAAACTTTTCAAAATATATGAATGCGTCACTCGCTCTTGTGTTCCTTGATCTTGTCGGCTCTGGCGATGATTTCTCATTTGTTCTTCATGTTGACCTCAATGCACAGTGGCGTCTCCACAGATTCATGTTCTTGGTCACGTCAATCTGCTCGATAATTTCTCATGTATGTAGCATCCAAAGGGGCACCGTGTCACCAGAGTGAACCATCCCTGGGTTTCACTGGCTGTTACTGTCCAGTTTTTAAATCCTCAGCCGTTTTGCCTTTGTTAATTACAATGAGGTACACAGCTACAATAAAGTTTATTTCTGTGCCATGCCAAGACTCCTAGGCTATTGTGATGTCAGAGGTGACTCATATTACACTTCACATCACACAAGCACATAGCAAATTAGGAGATTTGATGACATGTTACATGATACCTTTTAGATAAAGATTAGAACAATAGTAAATTGGGGTACATGGAGCTGGTCAAGCCAGTTGAAACCTGCTATTAGATACAAGCGATCCCCTTACCTTGTGTTACAGCCATCAACATTATAAGTTGATGACGAAGTAGGAAGAACATTTGTCTGATGGAAATAAAGCTCTCTCACTATTTGGCTTTCTTTACATTTCAGGGAAATATTATAAAGCGCACCTTGCAATAACTAAGATCCAAAGGGGTAGCCATGTTAGTCTAGTTCAGTAAAACAAACAAACAAGGAGTCCTGTGGCACATAGAGACTAACAAATTTATTTTTTGCATGAGCTTTTGTGTGAGAAAATTCTGCTTTGTCAGATGCTTCGAAAGTTCCCCCATCTTCAAAGCATCTGATGAAATGGGATTTTCTCGTACAATAACTGAGTTCATAAAATATTTACATCCATACTTCTAAAAGACGTTTTCATTTACATTTTGACAAGTATATGGCATATTATGTATATAAAAATATAGCAAAATTTAGAAATTTCAAAGGTGCCTAAAGAAGTTAGGCACCTAAATCCCATAGAACTGGGGTGTCTAATATCCAGAGGTTCCTTCGAAATTTCAAAACTTTACTCTGTGAACATGCATTTCAAAAATACATGTGTTTAAACTGTCAAGCATTAACCAGTCTTCTTTAACACAAACACACTTTAATTCAGTAATACAATCCAGAACTGAAAATCTCAATACAGTGCCTGGCATAACCACAGTAATGACATTTGAATATTCCATTGAATAATGTAGTTCTTGAACATTCACCTGGCTTTGACGGGTGGGTTTTGCACCTTTATACAGGGTCGCATACTTCAATGGGACTCTACATGTACACTTGTTGTCTGTCTGCCCAGAGCTAGTCATCATGATAATTAATCCTACCATCACTAATGCAGCATCTTCACATACTATATGCCAGGCAAAAAAAGAGAAAGCAAAGTTGATGACCTACTCAACATTTCTTAGCTTATCAAAAACATAGACTCTTACATATTTACATTATGACTTAAAATCAAATCAATTATTAAATATATACTACAAAATCACACACACATATTAAGGGGTGGGATTTTCAGAAGTTAAAGCTACCTTTATATCTATCACAATACCAGTCTCCAAGCACTAGCGCACACCAGTCTACTTTTCAGGCCTTTCATCCTGCAAATGGACATGTACCTAACTTGAAGTATGTGAATAGTTCCATTAAAGCCAAAACCACTATTCATGTGTTTGCAGTTAAGTGTTGGAGGACTGGAGCTGATCACACTAACTTTCAGATCCAGAATACCATTACCCTGGGTACACTATTGAAGATCTGAAAATCACACTATGGAGTCTGACCTTAATTCTGACCTGTTAATTGTGTGTGTGGGCAGGGGCAAATACTGGAAGATACGTGAGAGAAATCTGTGCAGCACTGGAGAGGGATGTGGGGGAAATCAGTTTGAAGGGGAGCTAAATGATATGGTGAAGGAGTGGAATGGCATATGTCAGGGAACTTAAAGTGCAAATACAGAAGAGGGATTAGCCTGAACTGTTGGAGAATGGTTACAGTTTGGATTTGAAACTTAATTTATTTTGAGTCTTAGGTGATTATTAATAACCAGATTAATTTAAAAAAAAGCATTAAATTCTGCTAGTCTTGCTCACATTGAGGGTTACTTTACTTGCAGATTGACAAGTTCCAAAGCGGTAGCTGTGTTAGTCTAGTTCAGCAAAACAAACAAGGAGTCCTGTGGCACTTAAAGACTAACATTTATTTATCTCATGAGCTTTTGTGGGAGAAAATCCCACTTTGTCAGACTCTTTGAAGGCTTCGAAATGCCACAGGACTCCTTATTTGTTTTACTGCCAGAGTATGCCCACAGGTGTGGAGTGTTTCTCAACATGAGTAAAGGTTGCTGAATCTGAATCTAATTTAAAGTGCCCTTTTCACATATTTCCTATATATTTGGTAAGTGGATTGGTATAAATTAGCCAGCACTTGAATTACACGTTTACCCTCAGGAGCAGAATGTCTCAGGCTTGATTAAACCATCACAGGTAAACATTTTAGATAAATATTATACTTTTGATCAGAGGTCTGTTTTCCTTTAAAAATATATTAGGTGGATCTTTACCACTCGTCTTTGGGGAAAAACTTCTCCATGAACTTGTATGTGAAGGGTTTAATACAGCAACTATAGCTGCCCTCCCCCACTTCATCTCTTTCAGCCTGGATACGGCACAGCTGTTTTGTGATCTCATCCTCTTTCAAAAATCTGCAATGCTATTGGCCTGGAGTTTCAAATACATAATTAGGGCATGATAGCTATCCCTTTTACCAATAAGACAGCCAATGTCAATGCCAGAAACACTTGTTCTTGGAGGTGGGTTTTTTTTGTTTGTTTGTTTTAGGGTAAAAGTAACCCTGCTGCTTCTATAGAGGAGCACAGGCAAACAATATAAAAGATTTTCTATCAAATCAGGTTCTACCAACTCTCCTGAGAGGATTCAGATTTTGGCAGGGGTAATGTCGTGGGTTTCCCTTATTTTCTTTAGAGAGGTTTCAGTCACTGTATTCATTGCACCATGCCTCTAAGAGAGAAGGCAAGACAAGTGATTTCTCTGCAGTTGACTTTTAAGGTAACTGCATGGAACAGTGAGAACACATACTGTTAGTGATGTATCTACCCCTTCCCACTAGTGATTGACCACAGTGTTCTTGTCACTGTACTAAATCCTGTCTTTGCCCTACCCGTTAGCCATAAAGTATAAAGTCGTCATCTATAAATATGACATACAGGTTTATTTCAGGCTGAAATTCAGTGGAAAGAAAACCAATTTGGAAATTAACTTATTTTTTCAAAATAACAAGACCTTTTCTTTTGTTTGTAAGTGCTAAAAATGGAGGAAAAAATTAGGATTTTTTTGATGTTTATTAATATTCCTTTAAATGGAAAGTGTTTGGAAGTAAAAAGAAGACACAATTTAGGAAGTAATTAGTTCAGAATTTCTCTTTTAAAGGCCTACATCTACCATGAACTGTAACCCCGATCTACTGTATAGACTTCTGATGATATGGCTATGTGCGTCAGGGCCGTGAAGAAGTTTGGTTCCCTGGCCCACAGGGATGTGATGGCAGAAGTCCCTAGTATAAACCCAGTCATATTGGTCAAGCTGTGCTTTTCCTAATAGAGTTGGTTATGCTCATGGGAGTGGTTTTACTATACTGCAGTGGTTCTCAACCACTATATCAGGACATGTTACTGTGTCACTACACAGCGGTATGTGTGTCATGGAGAGCTAGGGAGATGACTGGATTTGGCCTGGATAGAGTGGGCTGGTGTGTCCTGTAGAGTTGCAATATGCTGCCAAGTGTGTCGTGTCACACAAAAGATTGAGAACCACTGCTATACTGGTACAAAGCACAGTTGAAATACAATGTTTACACTGGGAACTCCTTGCTGGTGTAGCATACCTATATTCCTGTACCAGTAAAGCGCTCTTAAGGTGGATATAACCTTAGCACATGCTCACTGAAGGGTCTGATCCTGTAATTAATAGCATGAGAGTACGCTGCTGTCCCCATACAGAAGCTCAGTGGAGGTATTTGTGAGCACAGCAGTCTGCCCCATGCTCTCATATTCAGGGTCAGGGTCACAGACCCCAGTCTTGCAAATGCAACCATAAAGTCCATCTGTGCAGAGGAGCTAACTGATCAGAGTCACGCAAATCATTTTTCTCCAAAGTAAAATTTCTCAGCTCTTCTGGATTTTTCTTCCACCGTGTTCTTGTTAGCAAAGACTTTTCCCGTGTGAATTTAAAAGGTAATTGCAAAATACACAATGAAAATAGCTGGTCTAAAACAAAAAACCCTGCTGAAAATGTTCATTTTTTGTCAAACAAACAAGCAAACAAACAAACCTCAAGAAACCTGAAAACTTAAATATTTTCAGTGAATATTTGCATTCAAAAATTGCTGAAAGCTGAAAAGTCTTAGAAAATCAGTCTTTGGGTGTTGGTTCCTTCAACAAAAAGTTTCAGTTTTTAAAAAGAAAGCAGACACTTTTTGTGAAAAATGTTGTCTAGCTTAAAAATCTTATTTTCTTATGTAAAAAAGCAAAACTGAGGGAAATTTTTGACCAGCCCTACTGCGGATGTTATTAAATTGGCATTATAAACTCCAGTTAGTTGTTTTCTCTTTGTTCTTTTTCAATAAGAACAAAGTATTTGTATATGCTAAATACTCTTTTTCTCATAAATCGTTATCTTTAACTGTCTGCATCTTTTTCTGATCTCCTTCTAAAATACACATTTTGGAAATCTGTGTAGCCCCTCATAATTAATCAGAAAATGATAATTTAATTCCTTAAATAGAGGACTTTTTCAACAGTCAGCTAATGAAATTTTAGCTGAAATGTATATGCAAATAGAACACATACACAAAAATCATTAAAAGTCTTACTCGTGTTCTAATGTTGTAAGGCTTGATAAAAAGTTCTCATCTCCCTGTGCTAAAGAGAGCAAAAACACTTAAAAATTCAAGATCAGAGGGCCTGATAGAATCTGCCGTTTCCATAGAGCTAGGCCCTAGATTTCCCTTTAATGTAATTAAGCCTCAAGATTTATGAATACAACAGGCCAGAACTTGATCCATGTTCATTTTCAATTACTGCAGTGAAAGGGCTCCATCCAGATGTCTCTATTTACAGCATTCAAACAGACAGGAGTAGGGGCCTTAGGGGGAGGGACCACAAATTGTCACACTTGTTAATTCTTCACTGAGGACACTCAGCAGAGGTCTTGGCTTTGACCCTGCTACAAAAGGCAAGGGTCTGCTGGAGCAAGTGCATCAATGAGTAGGGGGCTGACCTGCTGACCTGCAAGGGTCGCTCCCTCTGCTTTGTAGGTATTTGTGCAATAATGGAGGTTCATTCCTTATTTTTATTTCTGTTACAGTGCTGGGGCATAGAAAGAAAGAGGCTAGCTCTGATGTGAAAGACAAACATACATAATGAGAGGATCAAGCTTCCCTTGGCAACAGTAACTACTATGAAATGCTACAGGGGAAATACACAGTACTTAGTGACCCACATAATCAGGCCTATTTGAGTAGCATTGTTTTACTTTTCTTTTGAAGGTGTTTTTTATGTTCCCAGATCTGTAATTTAGTTCAGCTAGGAATATTGGAACATAGTGTCTTTTCTATGTTTTCAGATAGTCTTGTGCCCTGCATAGCCTTTCAGTCACCCAAGCCCTCCACTGCTGGCATCATATTAAATACGTCAGTGTTTGTATTCTTTTCCTCTACGTTTTAATTCCCATTCTATGAGGCGTCTTCGGAAAGATGCAAACTAAGCATTTTCTTGCTTCAAAGTGCATTTTAGAAGGTTGATGTATTGCTACAAAATAAACTGGTCTTGCACAAATGAATAAACATAGTTTATTGCAGTGTGATCTACAGAAATGGTAGCGAAACAGATTGTGTGTTCTTAAAAATTAGTGTCCTTTTCCCCCTCTGATGGTGTTTTTTATTTTCACAGCTTGGGGAACATGGCTGTTAAAATGTGACATTGTTTTAGTTGAACCATAACTGCTTATCATACAGTAAATATGGCTTTTTAAAATGAGCTCTTTTCAGATTTTGTTAAAGATGAGATTCTTTCTTGAACGGTTTGAAATTGCTCCATTTAGGTGACATTTCAGACATTTTTCTTTTGCTTTTGAAGTGCTACCTTTTCAGTATGGAAACAGGTTCAGTGAGTTTAAGAAGATCTGAATGAACTTTGCCAATCTGGAATTAAGAACAAAATGAAAGGCCCAGAGCACCTGCTTCACTTCTGGGCACAGAAAGGAATAAAATCTGCGAGAAGACTTCCCAGGACTTTGGCTAGTAAGTATATGGGGATGAAAGATGGGTGGAAGAGACACTGTTCCTTTTAACCCCTTCCATTTGAAGAGCTTTTCTTTTTCTGTGTGTTTCTTTATGGGAGGGGATGATCCCTAAACTCTTTCTCAGGTTTGATCCTCTAGTTTGTAAACTAAATAGATCTTTCACTAAATATCTTTTTTGAGGCAGGCTAATCAAGGTGGCGGTATGAGCTCTCATCCTGCAGTTCTCATATAAGCAATCTTTACCTACTTACAAACAGTTCTACTGAAATCGTGTTCATGTGACAGGATTTGAAGGATCAGGGCCTGGCCCAATATCCAGTGCTCCCTGCTTGGTAGGGAAAGAGGGTGCTACACAGTAAAGGCAACCCAATGTTTTTTCTTTAAGTTTTGGATCAGGTCTGAAGTCTTCAGGAAGGATTTTTTGAAAGCACTCAGGTTGGGCCTAATTCTGCTAGAATAAGTGCTTTTAAAAATCCTGCCTCTGGTGCATGTTATAAATCACTGCTATTAAAATGATCATGGAAGTGAGTATTCAGTTTTCGGTTATGTGCTATATTACTTGGTTTGAATTAGTTTTCTGCTGTGCTCTGTTTAGGTAACTAGCTATTTTTGCTCTTTCTCCCTTTATAATAGCTCTAATTGGTTGCAGGAAGAAAGACTCTTTTGGTTTTTATCTTTTTATTTTTGCAAATTATTATTTGCATCCAATATTACTGATGAAAAAAATTTCTCTGGTTAAAGGTTTTGAGTGTTTTGTTGTTAAATTAGCACATTAGGCTACCATATTTTCTAGTACATAAAGCTAAGGTTTTCCATCCAAATCAAACTTTTTGTTGCAGAGGTGGTTTAGCAGAAAGCATGACTGTTTCTTCTGCTAAATGAGGATCCATAAAGACAAAAATAGCTAGAGTGAATTCCAAAAGACCCATACAGAGTAAAACAGAAAATGAATTTAAACCAAACAATAGTGTATAATACCTATAACTGAACACTCACTTTCAAAATCATTTTGACAGGGCCTTGTGCATTCTCAAAGCAGGATATATTTCTTGCCCCAAAGAGCTTATAACATAAATATGTACAACTGAAAAAGGATGGGAAGAAGATTATTGTTCTTGCTTTACAGATTGGGATCTGAGATGCAGTGAGATGAAATAACTGGTATAATGTCACATGGTGCAGTAATTGAACCCACCTCTCATCTCATGTGAGTTGTACCACAATAAGAGTCCTCAACAGTCACCCTAGTCCAGTGGCTGCCCACCTTTTCTTTGCTGTGGTATACCTTGACACCTTAAATTATTTTGAGGCACACCACTACAGAGTCTCCAAATGAACCCATGAATATTCATGAGCCAATCCAGAATTCTGAGAAATTTTTCAAAAAATTCCATGGCACACCTGTGCAGGCCTGACAGCACACCTGTGTGCTGTGGCACATACATTGGGAAAAACTGCCTAGTCAATATTTGCTTTACAGAGTAGGAGAAAATTTGCAGTTCCCTGGCATCCACAACATCACTGCAAGTTTGAAAAGGAATCCAGAATAGTACTAAAGCAAAAGTTGGGGCTCATTTACTCCCTATAAATGATAGTATCCTTTTGCTTTACAGACTCCTTCCTAAATGGGGGAAATCAAGAAATCAAAAAAGCCCCTATGAAAACACAAATCATTATTCCTCTTTCCCTCACCTTCATGTATAGATTTTGAACTTTCATGGCTCCATGGCACTGTCTTTCCTCCTTGCGCCTCCCTAAGCCTTACAAATTCTCTAGAGAGTGCTTCATTTGATCCAAGGTCTCTATGGGCTCAGGGAATACTGAAGTTCAGGTAAGTCAGGGAGGAGTGGATGAGGGGAAAGCACAGTGTTGCCCTCCAGGCCTGTGGAAGAGGCTGCTTGGGAATGTACTGGCCTAGCTGAATGCTATCTTTTTCATGAATTTCTCTATACACCCCTTTCCTTGGGAGCCATCACTTCCTCAAGTGATTTGAGATAACCAGAGCTGTACTGTTAAGAAAAAATGAATTCTGCTCTAGAGCTGATTACCTTCCCTATGGAGAAGAGTCAAGTTTTCTTGGGTTTTAAATAAAAGCTTGGATTCTGCAAAGATCAGCAAAACTAGCAGTAAGACCTGAAAGTCCCAAGAACTGGAAATTTTCTCTGCACTTCTGATCCACAACATTACATTTTCTGATTTTAAGTGTTCATCTCTTTTTCTTAACCATGAACAGTAGTACAAACTTGATTTTTCTCATACTGAACAATTTTGCTTTATTTTTCTAAAAATTGATAATTTAAGGCTTTTAGTGTTGCTTAACTTTAAGGCAAGTAGCTCTGATGCATTTGACTGTACTCCTTGACTTTTTCAGGCCTCAAGAATTTACATTCCTCCTTTAGTTTATCATTTACAGGATGAGCTCATACCCGTGTGGAAAATATCTGAGAAAACTCTCTTGGCTACCATACGCAGTGTGTGGATAATTTTCAGGCTCGCATTTCCCCCCGTCCCTCCCCATTGCACTTTGCCTCTTCTCTTCAGGTTTTAAATTTTTTATCTGGAACCAAAGTGAAGGATAAGATGCAAATATGAAGCACATGGAAATGAAGGCAAAGACACCTGTTCTTTCTCAGACAGACCAGACCAGTTGCTCTGCCACAAAATGTGTAAATGACTTCACATGCAACAGAAGGCAAAGGACACTTCATTTTCATGGGAATAGGAAAAACTTTAAATTGACCAGCTCTCCATCATGGCAGCCCTGCCTAGCTTCCCAGGAAAATGTTATGAATAAATTTATGTTAAAGAACTCAGCTTTATGCAAGGTGAGTGTGAGGTACAATACTTTGGTAACTTAGTGTTTAAATTAATTACATAAAAAAAGGCCAAAACTTTGTAAGGCTCTTAAAAATAGTCTTGAAACAAATCAAATGCTAACTATGAACACTCATGAGAGCTGCTTTAGATGGCCTTTATCTGGATTTTAGTGAAATGTAAAGCATTGATTGGGCTTTAGTTTGTATTTTTTCTGACTGAAGTGAACTGTGTGATTGTTTTCATGTTTAATTTTTTGAAGTTGTAATGACTGTAAAAAGAAAAACAACAAAAATACATACAGGTTCTCTTTTGGATTTATACTGTTTGTTTAGTTATGCTGTTATTAAAATTTTATTTCTTTGCTTTCTCTAACAGGGCTGTGAGCTAGTTTCCAATGTACTGTATTATTGCATTGTTGAGACGTCCGTACTAAATTCAATATTAAATCTTACAGAGAAAATAAGAAATTTAAGGTAACTCCCCCCAAAATTGTTTTTATTCCTGCAGATTTTAATAAATGAGTAGAGCTCCACACAAGTTAAAATTTAAAACTGCATGTTTTTCTATGAGGTTTCAGACTAAGTTTATTTACTTCCTAGGTAACAAATCCAGATGTGGCACTTGTCTGTGTATTTTACTGAATTATGTGGACCAAGATGAGGACAAACACAGTAGACTGTAGTCAGCTAAAGTGTACACTCTGGTATCCCAGCACGTTACCAGGCAAAATAAATATTGTTCTCCTTCATGTCACTTGGATTTGACTGGAAGAGAAATTAGAAGCTTGGCATTTAGCTATCACTAAGAGACTGTATGATTGTCCTTATCTTTAGTTGACTAAGGTTTTTTAGAAAGTAATTGCTTTGTGTATTGATTAAAGCATCATGACTGCAACTAGTTTCTGCAAAGGAGGAAATGTACAGCACATCAAACAAGCCTATTCTTTTGAGTTGAAGAAAATTAGCAATAGTTTTTTTTCTTGTTATCCTTTGATACCTTTCATCTCAAAATCTTTCTAATTCATTTTCAATCACTTTCAAGTTTCTGGTACCGTGCTGTAAAGCTGTTGTTAGTAGAAGTGATGCAGTTGTGGAGAAAGGTATTTTCAAAGGCTTTGTGTCATCTATTATAGCATCGCTGTGTTTCGGAGGAGCAGCTACATTTTCTGAGGGAGGAAGCTCACAGGCAAGTGGTGACACTGCATTGCTAAGTGGATGATTTCAAAAAGATGCCTGTTGTGTTGTAATTATTTAGCTGTTGCGGGTCAGTGGGATTGAAGACTGTGATGAGCTGAGATCAATTCATGTAGTTTATTTTTAAAAGGATTTAAATGTTTCCTACATTTAATAATGTTTTTTAAAAAGTACATAGTCTGATATGTGATTTGTTGGTTCCGATGCAGACAAAATTCTCAGTGATTTTAAAAGGAGTTTTGCTATAGCAAAGACAGAAAACATTCCTTTATTCCTCCACTCTGATTTTCCCCAACTCCAAGTAAACTGCTTTCCCCAGGAGATCTAGGAGGGGGAAAGAATCCTCTCTCTCCAAGCTAGTGACTTGGAACAGCTGCTCCAACATCTTTATTGCATCTCATGTGCTGCAGCAGTAGCAGCTAGAGCTTTTGTACACCTTGTTTAGAGATCTACTGATTGTTCCCTCACCCTGCTCTTATATTCCCTTTCTGTATTGAAACTGCCCTTTCACAGGTTGCTCTAATTCCCCTCCCATCTCAGTTCCATAATGGGAACTGCAGTGGTTCCATTGTATTTAGGGTCTTTTCCACTTGTGAAGGTGGGCAGGCAGGATCTGTCCCTGTGTGAAGTATGAGTTTGGGCCTGAAACAAATAATAGGTAATATCCTGGTCCCACTGAAGTCAATGGGAGTTTTGCCATTGACTTTGGTGGGATGAGGGGTTCATCCAATGTATGCATTAGCTGTCTTGATGTGGAGAATGCCATCCTGTCCTGGAGGCACTCTACTTCTGAAATTTGAAGGGTTTTGCTGCTGAGTTTTTCAAGACTGAGAAATCCAGTGGAAGGCATCTCATGCTGAGTGGATGAAATAGGAAAATCGTCAAGGTGATGAAGCATAATAGCAGACAAATTAAGTAGGGAGAAAAAATTTAAAATTTCATGGTACTTATTATGTAAATAGCTTAATTGAGAAAGGGGAGAGGTGTTGCCTCATGAAGATAAGATACATGTCTGAAGTTCCAAAGGGGCAGCCCTGATAGTCTAGTTCAGTAAACCAGACAAGGAGTCCTGTGGCACTTAAGGACTAACACATTTATTTATTGCATAAGCTTTCATGGGAGAAAATCCCAGGTCTGAAGTTGTCTTAATATAAAGCACTTGAAAGATGCTCAGAGTATAACCAGATCAGTTTGTTTTAGTTTACTAAAAGAGAGACTGAATTTCTGAGGCAGTATTATTAATGTTGATGGTGAATGTGTTTTATTCATTATTAAGGCACCAATGTAAGAATAGATGCTCAGAAATCCTGAAGCTTTATTAATCTGCACAGTTATGCAACTTTTGCATTAGATGCTTCCGGCTAAATCCTGCCCTTCTTACTCACTTGTGTATGGGGTGACCAGACGTCCCAATATTAGAGGTTTTGTCTTGCACAGACACTAGTGTCCTCCTTCCTTTTCCCCTGAAAATGTTTCCCAAGTTTTCACACTTGCTGTGTGTTCACCCTATTTGTGTAGCCCCAATGCCTATGATAATAATTGTCTATGAGCAAGGGGATATTGAGAATGATGTTGTCAGAGTTTGTTTAGCGTATTTCACAATTATATTTACTGTACTGACTGTTTTTTAAAGCTATTTTTGGTGTGCATGTGCAAATATTGTCATGATGACTCTACCATAAATGATCAAAGAAATACTGACAATACATTCTTTGCACAACCCTGATTAATAGACCTAATTTTCTTTAACTTTTGAGCTAATTATTTTAGTGAACATCAGTTGTGCATCTGCAAAGTTCTACGAGGTAACATTTAATTTTAAGAAGCGCACATCTGTCTAGTTTTGACAACAATGAATCTTAAGTAGATTTGCACGTTATTTATGTGTATCAAAGTGACACTGCTATTGTAGATCAAGAGTCGTCGTGATCTCCACTTGTTTCCTATCTTACCCCTTGTGGTGCTGTAAATCTAACTTCTGCACATCCTATTGTTAAAAGAAAAAGCAGCCATATTGTGCTGATTGTTATTAAGTTAAAGCAGAAAGGGAGAGGAACAAATGTGGAAGCCCATTTTACCAGCAGGGGTGCCACTACCTTTTATTTTGCCTTTTGGAGGTCACAAAGTCAGTGCAGGCATTTGACCTGTGATAACCTCTTCAGTGCCATGGGGTGCACTTTTTTTTTTTTAAGGACTTAAATTAAATACAAATGAATTTCCTTGATAATATTTGTTGCTGAAAAGATTCTTTGGTTGTTTGGTGTTTGCAGGTGAGGGGAAAACAAAGATGCTGCTTTTGTTTCCCAGAAGAAAAATTAGCACGTTAGTTAAGTTTGTGATTCCTGTAGCCATACAGATTCCTCCCTAAAATTACACAGGATTCTTTCATAATGCAGAGGTATCAAAATTATGGAGCAGAACAACACACAAACCATTTAAGACATCTTTTTCTTAATCATATAAGAGCCTAATGCTATATTTTTGGGGACACTCTGCAATTTGGCATAGTCCTAAATGAAACTATGTCTATGCATAACCAGGGTCATGTGTTTGTGACAGACAGTAACTTTACAAACCACCCTCCAATAAAGCTTTATTACTTATTGAATAAGAATAACAGAAAATAGATGTGATATATTTATTTTTCTTGTGTCATTCAAATTAATTTTGTACAGAAGAGAGAACATTAAATTCTCTGTGATGGTACACTGTATTTATTTGGATTGCTGATTAATTTTAAATATCTGGCTAGAGATTATCTCTTTGCCTTCTAGTTTGGTTACGCTTAGCTTTTTAAAAATCAAAATATTTCAAAATGGAATTATTGGCACAACAGTTGACTCTAGAGAGAGGCTGTTACTGATTCTCAGAAGCAAAATATTTGATCCAGCTGGAAGAATGAGCTTAGTTTTGAAGGAGCTGAGTTCTTCCCATCTTCTTTATTGAAAGTTTTTGAAATAGTAAAACTCATTGAAAAGTTTCTTGATTGGGGTGGGGGGAGGGTGTGTATAAGGGAGGGAAAATTTTAAACCATAGGGCTACTGCACTGAGAATACTGCCCTGTCTCTCCAGGTACCATGGGTAGGGCTTTTTCTCACCCCTTAAATGCCTGCGTGGGAATTTGAACCAATCGGATCTCTGACACTGGCACCAGGGTAGGTGGGTCAGAGGTGTTAGGGAGTGAACTCATGATTGAAGGGAAACCTGCATCTGTTTTTGGATGATGTGGTGTGTGAAGAGGCTCCAAGGTTGCAGGAACACACCTTGCTTCAAGTATTACTGTGCCACATCTGTAAGTAGATCAAAATAGGAGTAGGGAGCTCCCTAGTTTCACTGTCCGTATGTGGTAAAACATGTTGATTTCATGTGGTGAAGTGACACAGCATCATCATGTGTGATGGGACATGACAAGAATAAGGGAACAAATGTATCTGAAAGGACTCTATGTCCTCAGGCCTGTGTCCACCCATGCTAAAGTTTCATCTTCTTTGCAATTAATGTTTCACTTACCTCTGATCAGCAACATAAATATAAGTCCTGATCCTGCAAACAGATGCTCTGGAGCAGATACCTGGGCCTGTGCAGAATTCAGCTGACGTTAATAGCTCTCTGTCCAGGCCTGGGATTTCATATTACTGCATCTGTTTGCAGGATTGAGGCTACAATGAGCAGAAATGATGTGGTCAAAACCTGACTGGAGAGATAATGTTCCCAACTCATTAGAGGAAATACATCCTGACAACAGTAAAACAAGCTTTAACATTCACTCATTGCTTGCCTCCAATTTGCTAGGTGGCTTCATTTATTAGTATACATTCAAGTATGTGAGCACTTGCTGGTCTTTCTTAAAGAAACAAAAACATTAACCCTCTAGTACACCACCTGTTTGCACTTACTTGTTAACTGTGAGGGATTTTTTATTAGCTGAGTTGTTTTACTTTTTGTTAACTTTTTTCTTTGTTAACATGCAGGCTGCAGTCCTATTTCTTTTTGTTAGAAAAGGACTCTCTCTGCCATTAATATCATACTTAGTATGTCGCTCTCTTATAAGGTATTTTAAAAGAAATAAAGCTCTTCTGTTCTTTTATATCTGTATACATTTAGTTTGTGGCTCTCTGTCCTGTGGTTTTCCAAATGTACTTGATGTGGCTTTCAATATGCAATTACTGCCAAACAAGTTAATTGTTTTCTAAGTGTCTAAAATTCCTTTGTTTCATTTGCATTCATTTCTCAACCTTCATTATACAGCCACTGTCCCACATAAACACAAATGGTTGTTAATGAATGCCTAATATCATATTCATTAGAAAATCATGTTAATGGCTAGCAATGAATATCTGAGCTACTGGGTACTTTCAATCGTGTTTTCTCTTGTTAATTACAATATCTTTTTATGTATAAAGAAATCTTACCTATATCTTAGTCTGACTAAAATATCCTGAGATTAAACTTTTGTGAAAGCCCTATAACTGCTTCTCTGCTGCAAGTTCTCTGACTTTAAAAAGACACATTGAATACCTATTAATAATAAATCTAAGTTTGTGGCAGCCAATTTGTTAGTTTATGTTTAACGTAGTAAGAGAGCTATGCATACTTGGTTTCACTGATTAAAGCCATTTTATTTTAGTAAGAGCAACAGAGAGCACTACATGTTAGTTCAGAACAATCATTAGAAATTTGGAGATTATTTTCTTTAATAGGCTTCTGTCCATCCTATTAGTACATATGAGAGTTTCAGATGTATAGGGTAATAGTTCTCTTTGAGGTAATATGACACATAAATGTTAAAAGCTTTTACTGTCACTTTAAGTGCTGAGGGACAAGTAGGAGGAGACGATAAAGGTAAATGAATTAATTAGTTATGCATAACCTACTGTGTACATATTTTCTATTTCTATTTACAGATTATAAATGAGTACATGTGTGCATATATACACACCATGCTGTAGCTATTCAGCTGGTGTAAATTGCCGCTGCTCTGTCAATAAAGCTGTGACAATTTACATCAGTCGAGCATCTGCCCCTATGAATTTACAAAGCAATTTTTGGAAGAAAAAATGTTCACTCTTTTTTAATATTTGCATAACTTCAGATGTTGCTGTATATATAGCATTGAAAGCTGGCATTTATTGACTGAAGCCTAGATTGATTCAGTTTAGATGCAAAAATTGCAATTCTGCTTTGAAGGCATGGGAAGGACATGCCACTTTCAAAATAGTATTCTGTGGGAAGGATCAGTCTGGGACTAGACATAAAAACTGAGGTCTTAATCATTTTTGGTCGTGTAAAGACCCCAGTACACTTATCACAATAATAAGTAAAACAATTTGCCTTGGTGTTCTGATCCAATTACATTGTCTACCTAATGCCCCTTCTCCCATAGGATAATATGTCTTCACTTCTCTCTAAATCTGTAGTATTGTTATGTTAGTGGGATATTCATGGTTGCAGTCTTCCACCTCAAACGTGGCTGTATTTTCCTATGGATGAGGTAATTCTTATATGTGTAATATTTTGTACTCTTTTTCAGATTTTATATTTTGACTTGCAGTAGCTTGGTAAGCATAATTTTCATAACTACTTTCCAAATGCCTGCAAACTGTACATGTGTGCATGCATAAGCCTTGTATATGAAAAATGTAAACATTTGGACTGAGGTGGAGGTAGACATAGGAGATGGCCTTTTTGAAAATCTCTGGAAAAAATAAAAGGGATAAAAAAAATCCAAGGGTTATGTCCACTATAGACCACCTAGCAGAAAGAAAAGATGGATGAGGCTTTTTTTTTTTTTTTGAACAATTAATAAAATCATCAGATCGACAGGACTTGATAGAAGTGAGGGACTTCAGCTACCCAGTCATATGTTGGGAAAATAGTATGATGTTGAACAGATTATCCAACAGTTCTTGTAATGCATTGGAAGCCATTTTTATTTCAGAAGATGGAGAACACGGCTCTGGGAGAGGCTGTTCTAGATTTGATTTCAACAAACAGAGGGGAATTGGTTGAGAATTTGAAAGTACAAAGCAGCTTGGGTGACAGTGATCATGTAATGGTAAGGTTCACAATTCTAAGGAATTATAGAAAGGAAAATACCACAATAAAGATAATGGATTTCAAGTTGGCAAACTTTTTAGCAAACTTTAGGGGGTTGATATGATCAGGGCTGTCCCTAGGGGGGAGTGGGGCCCAGGGCAAATCAGTTTGTGCGGGGCCCCCCCATTTTAAACTTTGCAGCTCAGTGTTCCCTCTAAGCCATTGGTTCCCAGTCTGTGGTCCGGGGACCCCCAGAGGTCCACAGACACTTTGCAGGAGGTCTGCGGAGCCTTTCCCTACCCGGGGCCAGAATCCAGCTACAGCCCTGATGCTCCCTGCCAGGGCTGCCTTTCCCCGTCTGTGGCTGTCTCCTGGCAGGGGAATGGAGCCACAGCAGCTCCCCGGCAGGGGCAAGGGCAGGGGACCACAGCTGCCATGGCTCAGCTCCCCAGTGGCGCAGGCAATGGTGGTGGCAGCGCTGCTCACCAGCTGTCCCACTGGTGCGGGCCAGAGTCTGCCCATGCAGGCCAGATTACATAATCAACCAGGGGGGTCCGCAGAGTGGTGTGTTTTTTGTTACAAAGGGGTCCCCAGCCTGAGAGAGGTTGGGAACCACTGCTCTAAGCTGATGATGCAGATGAGCAAGTTCCCTGCTGGTTCTCCAGGCCCCAAAAGGCTTCTTCCCTGCTGCCCACTGGCTCCCCAATAACTTGTGTATCCATAACTTGTTCAGATGCATCGTCAGCTTAGAGGGAACACTGGGCAGTGTCGTAATTTTTCTTTAATAAAATCATAAATTTCTAGCCCTCAAGCTAAAAAGTTGCAGAGAGAAGCAGAAAAACATGACCTGACTTTATCCTAAAGGCTCAAAACCCAGAAGTCAGAGAAAATAGCTCCCCCTCATTTATTATTTCTTTAAACGTCTCTTTATTTTTAAGTGAGTTTTAATGATATATTTAAGCCAGACTTGTGACTATTTTTGATGTTTAGGGTAGGCAATACTGAATGTGTCATGGTGATATTTCATCAACCTCACAGCCAAGTGGACAGGAGCATCTGGAGGTACTCTTCTTTGTGGTTCTGGTTTTCTGTTCAAGATGGGCACACAATTTTACAAGTTTAATAATTTTTCTTAGATCAAGTTTTTGTTAAATTGAAAATTCAGAGAGAGGGAAGCTATTTTTGGATGATAACAAGAAATAAATTCAGGTCCTCTCTCACCTTAAAGCACTGGATTCCAATTGTCTAATGCATGTTATTTGCTTTATGCTGCCTGACTCTCCCCTTTTCCATCTTATTTTAATATATGTATTCATACATTCCTCACTGCTTTGCAGGTGATCTAAGTAATGAAACTCAGGTATTGTTTGAGGATGAGAGGACGAAACAAGGGACCTTTGGCCTCCTCTCAGATACCCTGATTTAAAACAAACAAGGAGTCTTGTGGCAGTTTTAAAAGCTAACAAATAAATAAATTTGTTAGTCTTTAAAAGTGCCACCGGATTCCTTGTTTGTTTCGCTAAACTAGACCCACACGGCCACAGCTGCTTTCCTCTTTGCCATGCTTTGGGACTGGTGCTCTGACTGCACTCAATGACAATGGGGCTTATTTACAGTGCAGAAGGAAGGACAAAAAACTTCTTTATTGTGTTGATTGATGTCTGTTAACCCTAAAAACCCAGTATTTCCATATGAGCACTAGCCTGGGGTTTTCTCTCAGGTATAATAGATCATTATCTGCACAGAGAAGTTTGCTCAAAAAGACATCCCTCCCTGAAGACTGAAAAGTCTTGTTAAATGTAGAAGGAAAGAAGTTCTTTAATATCTGAGAACACTTTCTGGAGATGCTGATGTAAATTCAAAGAGAAGGTCCTGTTTTGTAAAGGTTGGGGATGTGACATTCTCCTGACTTTGTCCCTGTTTGCTTGACTGAGGCTGGCTCCATAAGTTTTATCTCAACACTTGCCCTTTCTCTTCCCCTCAGGGAGCAGTTGTGGGAAGGTGGCTACTTAAGAGTTACTGTAAACAAACGCTGCCTGTCTGAAATCCCTTCTCTCTTACCTGACCAGCAGGAGCTGCTCCCTAGTCCCACAGCTTGAAGAAGCTCCCTGCTTCCTTACTCCAGCTGGCTGCTTGGGATCCCCCAAAAGCGTGAGGCCCCCCAAAGCACGGGGCCCAGGGCGGTTGCCCCTCCTGTCCCCCCTCAAGGACGGCCCTGGATATGATCCCACTGGAAGGAAGTCTAAGGGAAAAAAGTTCAGAAAAGCCAGTAGTTTTTCAAGGAGACATTGGAAAGGCACAAGAGCAAACTACCCCATTCCAAAGGAAACTTAGGATAGATGACAAGAGATCGTCTTGGCCTAACAAGGAAATCTTCAATTATTTGAAACTCAAAAAAGTGTCCCACAGAAAGTGAAAACTAGGTCAAATTATGAAGGATGAACATAAACCAACAACACAAGCAAGTAGAGACAAAATTAGAGAGCAAAGGCACAAAATGAGATTAATCTCGCTTGAGACATAAAGGGTAACAAGCAATGTTCCCTCTAAGAGCCTCCGGCAGCTGAGCAACTCCTGTTGCTCACTGCACGGGACCCCCCCCCACGGCCCGATCCTGGCGGCACCCCCCCCCCACAGGCCTGGTCTCCTGGGAACCCCCCCAGCCTGCCCAGCCCCTCCCCACAATCCTACCCTGCATGGCCGCGCCACAGCTCCTGGGGCCAGAGAAGCACTAACGGAGCATGCTCAGACATTCTGGGCATGCTCCGTTACAGCTTCTCTGGGCGGGAGTTTTAATAACTCCCTGCCCCATGGCAGCTCTGAGCAGGGCCTCTGGCTGCTGGCCCTGCGCATTCGGCAGTCTTCCCTGCACGGGGGGGCTGTGCAGTGGCCGTGCAGCTTAGAGGGAACATTGGCAACAAGTAAATATTTTTCAAATACATTAGAAGCAAGAGGAAGACCAAGGACAGGGTAGACCTGATACTTAATGAAGGGGGAAAGACAATAATAGAAAATGTAGAAATGACAGAAATACTAAATGGCTTTTTTTAATTTCAGTTTTCACCAAAAAGGTTATTAGAGATCGGACATCTAATGTAGTGAAAGACACTGAAAATGAATTAGCATCTGAGCCTTAAAAAAGGGAAAGAACAAGCTATAATTTACATTGACAGGATAGATGTCTGCAAGTCAGCAGGGTTTGATGGCGAGGTATCAGAACCACTATGGATTGTCTTTGAAAAGTCGTGGATGAGGAGAGAAATTCCAGAGGACTGGAAAAGGGCAAGTACAATGCCAGGCTATAAAAAGAGGAATAAGGACAGCCAAGGGAATTACTTCAGTAGCCAGAAAGATGACGGAGCAAACAATCAAGCAATCAGTTTGCAAACATCTAGAAGATAATAAAGTGATATATAACTGTCAGCATGGATTTCTCAAGCACTTACCTTGTCAAATCAATGTAATCACTTTCTTTGCCAGGGCAACAAACCTTGTGGATGGGGGAAGAGGTAGAGGTGGTATATCTTGATTTTAGTAAAGCTTTTGATAGTGTCTCACATGACCTCATAAACAAACTAGGAAAATATTGCCTGTATGGAACTAATATGAGGTGGATGCATAATGGGTTGGTGAATCATTCTCAGAGCGTAATTATCAATGATTCACAGTCAAGCTGGAAGAGCATACTCCGTGGGATCCCACAGGGATCAGTCCTGGGTCCCATTTTGTTCAGTATATTCAGTGATTCAGCAAAACAAACAAGGAGTCCCATGGCACTTTTAAAGACTAACAAATTTTTGTATTGTATGAGCTTTCATGGCAGAAAATCCCACTTTGTTAGATGCTTTGAAGATGGGTCATGGAGGGTACACTTATAAAGACTGGGGATGATACCAAGCTGGGAAAAATTGTAAGTGCTTTGGAGGATAGGATTAAAATTCAAAATGATCTGGACAAACAGGAGAAATGGTCTGAAGTAAATAGGATGAAATTCAATAAGGAGAAATGCAAAGTCCTCCACTTTGTACACAAACAAAATGGCAAACGACTGCCTAGGAAACAGAATTCCAGAAATTGATCTGGGGGTCACAACTAGATATGAGTCAACATTGTTGTGCAAAAAAAAAAAAAAAAAAGGCAGCAAATACCATTCTGGGATGTGTTAGCAGGAGTGTTATATGTAAGACATGAGTAGCAATTCTTCCAGTCTACCCTTCATTGATAAGGCCTCAGCTTAGAGTATTGTGTCTAGTTCTTCATGTCACATTTTAGGAAGGATGAGGACAAACTGGAGAAAGACGAGGAGAGTTACAAAAAAATGGTTCAAGGTTTAGCAGTAGTGCTAATGCTTGCTTGTTGGAGTCCCTAAGAAGGTGTATGTTTGGGGCCCTCCATAACATATGCTGATGATCAATAGCAGCTCCATTGAGTTGCTCAGGGCCATGAAGCAATTGCTTAGTCTGCTTATGTCAAGTGCTAGCTTTGAGGTCTAGAAATCATGACCTTTGGGGAAAAAATGGGTTTATTTAGTCTGGAGAAGAGCAGACTGATGGGGAACGTAGCAATCATTTTCAAGTATGCAAAAACATTACAAAAAGGAGGGTGAAAGTTGTTCTTAACCCCTGAGGATAGGAGAAGACACAATAGATTTAAACTGAAACAAGGAAGGTTTAGGCTAGATGTTAATAAAAACTTTCTGTCAAGGTAATTTAAGCATGGGAGTCAATTGCCTAGGGAGGTTGTGGAATTTCCATCATTGTAGGCTTTTAAGAATAGGTTAGACAAACATCTGTCAGACCTGGTCTAGTTATTACATAGTGCTGCCTTGAATGCAGAGGAATGGAACAGATGACCTCTCAAGGTCCTCTGACTGTGTGTGTCTCTTATACATGCATATTTATGTATGCATGTGCGTTTGGAAAATGTAATATGAATTATATAGATGAATATAAAATGTTTTGACACTTGTTTGAGTTATTACAGAGATCAATAACTGATATCTAGTGTGTTATGAATCATATTTGAGGCCAAATGTTCAAATGGACTCCCTCAATAGCATTCAAAAATCAAGAAAAGGTAACAGCAGCAAAGTAATGTTGGAGCCTAAATTTATGGAAAGTCAATGGAAGTCAGATTTCTATGTGTCTGTCATTTCTGAAAATAAAACTTGGGTTTCTGAGTCACTTGTATTTGTACATGCAAATGGTTTTGCATTCATATTTAGAAGACTTCATTAGGTATGCTCTTTGAAAATGTGGCGCTTCTTATTTGTTCAGATTACTCATTTATTCATGATGGAGACTGCCCTGACAGTTTACACAGGTATGTTAAAAGTAAGCAACCCACCATGGTATCTTCTGCCTTTTGAAGCAGAAAAATACCCATCAATTTGGCAGATTATAGCCTAGGCTGTAAGTATATTTCATATTGTTTTAATAGCAGCTTTGTCTTAGTTCACTGTGCGCTTCTGCCAGCGTCAAAAAGTCAAGAAAACCCTTCATTTTACATTTTCAAAAGGAAGTAGTTTGACTTCACTTTGAAATGATATTTTTGTTTAGAAATTTAGCTAGATTCAAAGAAAACAATTTTAAAGGGTAATTCTCCAACCCTCTAAAAAAGTACCAAAATTATTTTGTTTGTTTCAGCAAGTTAAATAAAATTTCAGTCTCACTTTGAAATAAACTGACTCTCCAACCCCCCAATTTTTTGGCCACTGAGCTGAAAAATCAGGTCATTCACCCAGCCTTGATTGTGATACCTTGCTGTGTCTTCTCTTTGGACTTTTGAGTGGCTTCAGATGTACATTGAATAAACAAATGATAATGGTTTGCCTCAGACAGTGATGCTGCAGGTGCCAAAACAGTTTGGTTACTATATGTTATGTCACAGTATTGCGAGTGACTGACTGAGAAGTCCAGTTCTCAAATAAAAAAATCAAGGAGTTGTGTGGCACTTAAAGACTAACAGATTTATTCTTCGCATGAGCTTTCTTGAGAGAAAATCCCACTTCGTCAGATGCTTCAAAGATGGGTGAACTTACAGAATGGAATGAAAATAAATGCAAGGGAGTATAAAACATAGGATCAGGTCATACACTAACAGCAAATCAGAGCAGTTGTTAGCTTCAAACCCTGTGAAGGGTGAAGTCAAATCACCTGTTTTCTTTACCCATTACAAAAGATAATTTGACTTCAGGCTTCCCATGGTTTGAACCTAACAACTGCTCTGATTTGCTGTTACTGTATGACCTGATCCTATGTTTTGCACTCCCTTGCATTTTATTTTCATCCCATTTTGTAAGTTCACCCATCTTTGAAGCATCTGACGAAATGGGATTTTCTCCCATGAAAGCTCATGCGAAGAATAAATCTGTTAGTCTTTAAGTGCCACAGAATTCCTTGGGTTTTTTTTTGCTGGCCTAGACTAACACAGCTGCCCCTTTGGAAATTGACAGTTCTCAAATGACAATCCTTGCCAAGATGGGGGGTGGATGGGTGGGGAAGCATAGGGCCAGAAAGTGAAGCTGATGCACAACTAGAACTTGATGCTCGCTGTGTTTTTTCCTCTTCATTTCTTTTTTCACTCTCTGCTTTTCCTTCTCACAGTCACCTCTCCTGCCTCTTTTACTTCCAAATACAGCACAGCCTTCTAGTGTGGCATGTTGCTAGCTACATCTTCCCTATTTGCAATGCAAATGTTGAAAGTTTTCAAATTTATGAACTTGAAGTTCACTTAGGCCCACCCATGGCCTTGGAGCACCCACCAATTCTCCATACAGTGGATAATTTGAATAATAAAGATAGCAAATATGGTCCCTGTGGGACTACATAGAGAATGGTCCTGGTGTCTACTCTGTAATTGTTCATTGTTGTGTATTAAAATTTAGAGGCACAATTATACCTTGACTATAAATCATAAACTGGAAAAGGATTACTGGGAGTTACTGCTCTGGCTGCCATTTTCACTAGTGACCACACTGCACCTTTAAGCAGAGGGGCATTTGGCTGGCTGATTGTATGAAGGAAACAGTGGTTATGGCTGTAAGAAAGGACCAGTGTGGCAATCCCTGGGAACCAGGTGGATGGAGGAGTTTAAAAGTAGCAGCCCTGAGTGGGTAGCTCTTTTTACAAAGAACACATTGAGGCAACACCACTACCCCTCCTCCCTTGCTTTAGGTCATGAAAAGACCAGGTTTGGTCAAGCCCTGTTGTGGATATTGTGCTAGCTACCCCATTGGGGGGGGGGGGGGGGAATTTTTCCTCTACCAGCAGATTGGCTTAGGTGGAGTTGGGGTTTGTTCATCTTCCCTGCTGCGAGCTTGAGGATGAGCTTTGGTTTTGTGTGGCACAAAGGGAGGTGGGCTAAATGTTGCAACTCACTGTATAAGTGTGGGGTAGATGTCCAGTTCTGGTACTCTATAAGAAAGGTATCCAGTGACCTGATAAATGGCTGGGGAAAAGACTTCAAAACAGAGATTTCATAAAGGAATGGAATGGGGAGATGGGCAGGCTGGGGCTTCTATGAATGGCACAGCAAGGAACCAAGCACTCTTTCTTATATAGTGCACCTTAACTCTCTGACAAGGGGGCTGGATGGTAGGTTTTGGAAATGGATCATTTGGAAGACTTGGGTGCAGAAAGAGGGGGAGCTGACAGAAGCCCCATAGTTAATTATTGAATGAACATGGGGTTACCAGCGCTGTCCACTTACCTGCTCAGGAGTCCCAGATGTTTAATAATAAGGTTGCAGCCTGATTAAAACTATATCAAAAGTCTCCCGTCTTTCTTTTAGTATATCCAAATAATGGGTAGACTACTTTAAAAAATGTGCTTACCTAATTATAATGTTCTTTTCAAATAAATTATGAGATGAAATAGTACTTGCAGAAATACTGGTAGAAGAAATTATTCAAAATAGCAACATGTGTTTAATTCTTAGAAAAAATATTCAGCTAGCTTTATTCTTTATAAATGGCATAACTAGTTAATGCTGCCTGTACAGTTCACTAGTAAACTGGATCATATGCTCAGGATTCAGACCCCAGTTCAGCAGACCATTAAGGCTATGTCTACGCTGCCAAATTAGTCCAGACTAATTTAGCCCTTGGTACACTAGGCTTTGCCAAGTCTGAACTAAAATTTCTTAGTTTAGATTAGGCAAAGCTTAGTCCGAACTAATAAGTACCCATGTTAGTTCAGATTTACTTGCTTAGTTTGAACTTTAGTTCGAAGTAAGCACATGTAATATCCAAACTAATGGTTAGTCCGAACTTAAAAAAGTTCGAATTAAGCCATTAGTTCGAACTAACCATGTGTTCTAGTTTTAACTAAAATAGCTGATGTAGACATATCCTAAATTATGTGTTGAAGCCCATCCCTATTCAACTAGTCAAGATCTCCAGAAAAGCGCTTAAGCAAGTGCTTAATTTTAAGCATGTTAATAGTCAGAACGACATCAATGAAACTGCTGACATGCTTAAAGTTAATGCTTTGCTAGAGTGGAGCCAGAATGACTAATAGTTTGCAGGATAGACTCTCAAAGCACTTAAGCATGTGCCTGAAGTTAAGTACATACTTAAGTGCTGTGCTGAATAGGGATTGACTGCTGAACTAGGGCACACAGGACGGATTGTTATAATAGCGTTCATTCCAGAAATTTTATCTGATTATAGGAAGTAAAGAGGCTGGATCCGGGAGTTAGAATGGGGAGGGAAATATCTCCAGTTATTTCCAGTATGCTGCTTTAAACAAGGATAAGAACAGTTTTGGTGCAAGGAATTTAGATATTGATTATTATTTCTTTCTTTTTGCCTTGGTCATGGTAAGAATGTCAGCCAGGGTGTGCTGGAGAAAATCCTTTCTTTACATCCTGCTCAGGGAAGAGAGGACTAAGCAAGAAGATCAGGTCGAGCCTTATGGTTTAATTTGTAATAAGGTATCAGCTAAGCTTTTGATACCAGAAGCTGTTTGCTAGTGAGTCCCAACTACACAATCCTGTAACTTTGTCAAGAAAATTCACTGGAGAAAAATGGAGACGAGAGACCATTCATTTGCAGTTAATCAAACACACAAACCCCATAAAAGGCAAATAATGAACTCAAAAGTTACATTTTATATCTTTCAGTGTGACCTGGTTTATACTGCAATGTTGTGAAGGTTGTTTGAACCCACAATACCATTGGCATTTATAGACATGATGGCTTCTAAAAATGACGAGTTTTAACCTGAGAAACTCAATTATAGGAAATTGATGTACTTATTTTTATACTTACAGGGAGTCCCATACTACGCAACCTTTGTGAGTGGTGTGACTTTGTGGGATAGAGGCATTTACTCTTCTGCTGTAAGTACTATCATGGTACCACTGTATTGCATGAATTGTTTTGTGTTCTATGTGTGACTTTTGCTCCATCCACACCAATTCATGCAGGGATACTTTGTCTTTGAGGGTTCCATACTGAAGAAGGCCTTGCACAGGCCCTCTGACTATGGAACAGTATTTGTCTCAGAGAATATTCCTTGCTTGAGCTATTCACTTTCTTTGCATTGGACAAAACAATACACATAGTAATTCTGGAACCAGTGATGCATAGTCAAAAATTCCAGAAAGTTAGCCATGTTTGTCTGTGTACAGCACAAACAATGAGAGTTTTGTGGCACCTATGGCTATTTCTACACTAGCAAATTAGTTTGAATTAAGGAGCTTGAATTTGAACCCTGTTTACATCAGACTTTGCCTAGTTTGAACTGTAAATTTTTTTAGTTCAGACTAAGCACAGCTTAGTTCGAACTAGTTAGTTCAGTTGGTTAGTTTGAATTAACTGCTTGGTTTGAACAATTTGCATATTTAGTTCAAACTAGCACAATCAAATCAAATCATAGGGCTGGAAGGGACCTTGTGAGATCATCGTAGACATGCTAATCTGAACTAAATAACTTTGAACTAACTCACTTTTAGTTCGAACTAACTGTACTTCTTTCATTCAGACTAAAAAGGTAGTTTGAACTAAAAAAGTGCAGCTGGTTCAAACTAAAAGTTAGTTTGAGCTAAAAAAGCAAAGCTAGTTTGAACTAATTTTTGAACTACTTAGTTCAGACTAACCAAATCCAAACTAAGATTTTAGGTGTAGACATAGGCTTAGAGACTAACAAATTTCTTGGGGCATAAGCTTTTCTGGGTTGCAACCCACTTCATTAGATGCAGTCAAAAACATAAATCAGAAACCACAGCGATGGATATGTCAAAAATACATTAACATCATCCAAGTAAATAAGTGTCCGCAAGTGCCCAGACAGGTGTCAGAGACCACAGCGATGGATATTACCTAGGTATAGCTGGTATTCATTATAATAATATATCTTGTTACTTGACTAGCTGGATCTGTGAGATTGCAACAAGAAAATATTTGACAGGAAGCATAAACTTAATTTCTCCTCCTTATCAATACTACCTAAGTTTTTAATTCCTTATTAGCTGAACAATATAACTGCAACATCAATACCACATTAACATTTCTAAAATCAGCACCAGAGTGCCTGAAACTCACACTACAGCTCTCTGAGACTTTGTGTTTGTTTATTTTTGTAGTTGTTTCATTTCTTGCCGTGTTTTGGGGAGTTTGTTCTGAGCAGACTTTGAGCTAGCATTGGTCACGTTACTGGAGCTCTCAAATTTCCAATCCATTCATTGCGTCCCCTCCACAAAGAGAAGACAAAACAAAAAATAAACAAACAAAAAAATGATAAAACAATACAGTCCCCCCACCGCTGAACAAATAAAACCTTGAAGTGCTCACTGTCTATACTTTTCCATGCACTACTTAGATGTCTATATACAGAATATTTAGAACTGTATAGACATTGTGATATTGATGTCATTATTCATCTGCTTGCTAGGAATCAAAATCAGCACTATAGGTGTAATTTTCTTTTCAGTAGAGCTACAAAGCACAAAAGTTACTAGAATAATTTCATCTTTCTCTTTCAAATAAAAATAAGTAGCTGAGTTCATCAAGGAAATTGCTGACCTGTTATGTTTTTTTCCTTCATTTATCCCCCCCCTTTCAGTGAATTAAGCTTGAGCCAACTGATTTTTCTGAAATGTGTACATGTACTTCTTGTAAATTAACCTGAGTGTGCTTATGAAGAAGGTAGCCATAGGCCAGTGCTTTTCGTTGCCATGGATCCATTACAGGCCTCTCTGATTGTAGCTTGTTAGGGCTTTGTTTATACAAGTAGGAACTGAGGAAAAATGGTTTTCAGCTATTTCTGTAATTTACATTTTAACAGTTCTAATTGTCCTAATTTCCTTCCTATTTACTGTGAATGGTAAGGGCAGTGACCTTTAGTGATGACCACACAGTTCTTAAAACTCAAGCCAAAGGGCTACACTCCGGTCTTGTTTTTTTCCTGTGCAATTTTGGGATTAAGGGGTTGTAACTGATGACAGAAATTTAGACCACCTCTTTATGGAGAATAAATAGACCTGGCAACTTACTTTGTTAGACATGTTCCATCCATCTATGAGGTTTTCTACAGACATGTTCCTTTAGTGTGAGGATTATGAAACAATCCTGTGAGTTTTATTTGTTTTCTGACTTGCTTAGATTACTGTACAGGGGAGAAATGACGGTCTTAAATCAGTACCATCTATGTTTTTTGCCTCTATAGGGCCAGCAGTATGTATGTGCATGAAGTCCTGCAGTTTACTGAGCACTCAGTATTATGGTACATTGCCTCTTGCTGGGTCCTGCAGTTATCTGCAGTAAAGGATCTGCAGAAATCTTTCCATATTTCCTCTCTCTATATCCTAGCATCAGTCAACACACTTCATCTCTCGCTCTAGATATAGAAAGCTACTGTACATCTAGAGCAGTGGTTTTCAAACTTTTTTCCTTGGGACCCTTTTGAAAAAAATCACTTATGCCAGCGACCCAACATTTACATCTTTTGAGTAATACATTCCAATCTTTTGGCAGCAACAGGGGGTGCCAGGACCCAGTGCCTGAGGGTCTGCGACCCACTACTGGGTCCTGACACTAAATTTGAAAACCACTGGTCTAGAGAGATACTGGGCCTTATTCTGCCACTATGCTGACTGTGTAAAAGGGCGTTAAAAGTGTATAAATGTGTCAATATAATTTATGCCTAATGGCCTGTTATACTACTAAAATGATGTAAAGGAATGTTAGGATGAATGAGAACCTGACCCAATGTATTTCCAAAAATGCAAGGTAAATTGTTTTGTTGTAGTTTTTCATTTTGGTAATGAGCATTGTTAACCGGAATTCGGTCAGTTATGTTTACAATTGTTCCAGTCTGTGTTAAAGACAACACTAAGCAGTATGAGTGAAGTAAATCACTTCTGATTCACTATCACTAATACACAGTAATTAATAAAGAGATAACACCTATGTTTGTGGCAGCTGATATGCCATGAATTATTTATTTGTTTTATATTAATAATAATTATTTGTACTGTGATTGCACCCAGGAGCCCTAGTAAAGGACTAAAATTCCATTCTGCTTGGCTTGGTACAAATACAGAACGCAAAAGATGGTCCCTGCACTAAAGAGCTCACAGTCTAAGATAACAGACAACAGATAGATACAGACAGATGAGGTAGTATAAGGAACTAGTGAGACAGTATTGGTTGGCATGATAGGAGATAGTCTCTGCATGCCTGCAGCCTCAACATTTATTAATGTTCTATATGAACAAGGTAGAACAAACAAGGAGTTCTATGGCACTTTTAAAGACTAACAAATTTATTTATTGTACATTCATAGGCATAATCCCACCTCCTCAGATTCCTCTCTCCCAGGTGCACCTAGCCATTTAGGTGCATTTGAGAAAGTAGAATTATGCCCACAAAAGCTTATGCAAAGAATACGTTTGTTAATCTATAAGAGTGCCACAGGACATCTTATTTGTTTGCCGAAATAGACTAACAGGGCTACCCCTCTGGAACTTGTCATCATGGAAGGCAATGAACTAGGTAGAAAGTTCCAACTGTTGTTTTGTTTCCTCCCTTCTTTTATTTTGTTCAAGGAACTCTAGTTGGTGACCAAGTGTGAAACCTAGTATGTCCAGTTCAGTAATAATGATTTTAGCTCACATCTTACATTTTTAATTTCCACTGTCATCTGTATGATGTGAATGTATGAGATTAGCTGCGGAAAGCCTTTCAAGCAGGTACTGCTGCCCTGATTAAATGTAAGGACACACACACACACACACACACACCCTTCCCTGCCTGCAACGCTGGGAGATCCAGAACTGCGTAGAGCACACACCTCTCAAGGTCGCTTGGACTCCTGAGTCGTCGTCCTCTTCCATCACCCATGTGTTGTTTCAGAAAGACTCTGCAGAGAGGAGTCAGCCAGCCAAAGAGGGAAATAGGCAGAGCAAACAGAGAAAGCAGTTCAAACATGCACCTGATATAGGATGCAGATGTCATTGGACTACTTTTTTTTTTTTTTTTTTTGGTTTTCACTCTTAACAGTCTCTCTCCTGTTATGATTGGCTGTTTGTTCCCTCCTTCATGGTCTTTCATCCCTTGTCACTTTGTGCCTTCCTTTGTCTTTCCATCAAGCTAATCCCTCCTAACATAATCCCCCTGAAAAGATTTAAAAACAAATACAAAATTCATTGAATTAACATGACATTTGCTGTCATATTGTTCACTTTGCTTGTGTTATACATCCTTTCCTCCCCCTACATCTACATTAGATAATCAGCTCTTCAGAGCACAAGAATCTTATTTTATGTTTGTACAGTGCCTAGCACATTGGGGTCATATTAGCTGTTGGCCAGCTGACACTGCTGTAAGAATAGACCATCTGAATGGTAGGCTAAAAAAGAGCAGCATTTAACAGTAGTGTTGTATGGGAGTCCTGCAAAGTATAGGCTACAGAAATGTTCAAGGTATAAGGGCTCTGACCAAACAAATTCACGGCAAGGTGATGAGAAAGACAAAGAGGCAACTGATTTTATCACTTATATTATCAACTTCTGGGAGTGATACTTTATTATTTTTCTGCCAGTGGCTCATCTTTTTTCCCCTCTCTAATAATACATAATCAAAGAGCTGAACAGTGAGTTCATTTCTTGCCATATTATAGCTTCCCTTCCTAAATGGTGCTTTGCTATCAGTGGACACATTTACTTGTTCTCCTCTCCTCTTCCATCCTGCCAAGGTACTGCATGCAAAACTGAAGTCAGCAGTTATGATCCCACAGCCCTTATGTGTGCATAAAGTTAGTAAGTCATACCACATGAGGGCTACAGGAGCATCCCCATGATTTAACTCTCCACCATCTGATACCTGCTTAAAGTAACTTGTTGGCTGGGTGAAGCAGGGTCTTACACTCAGCTGAATGACATTTCTTTGTCTGTCACATGATTTTTTAATTTTGCATCTTATCAGTTCCAGAATTTCAGGGAATGCTCTCAGCATCAGTGGGTGAAATCCTACTGATTTTGATCAAAATTGAAACCTGTGAAGATGGAATAGGGCCTCTTGCAATCTGTTAGTAGGTGCAGGAACTTCATCCACCTTTGCAATTGTCTATACATCAAAGAAACAGTTGATGTCAGCCATTAACATCTTTTTTTCTCCACAGCTCAGTTCTACCCATCCTCCCAATTAGGTTCAAAATTTCGACACCATGAATGACTTACAAAAAGAAATACAGTGTTTTGGTGGGGTGGGATAAGGGGCATGAGGACACACAGAACCTCTGGCAAATGGGGGAAAAATGAGGATTTGGGGAGGGGGACAGTGGGGGGGGCACAGAGCTTCTGGTGTAAGGAATGAGGTGCAGATTGCAGGGGGTCATTGAAAGAGAAGGGGGTGAGGATGTCAGATAAGGAGCTTGAAGCAAGGAGACCCTAGTGTGTGCTGTGTGCTTTGCCTACAGAACAATAAATAAGTAAATAAATTGGTTAGTCTTTAAGTGCCACAGGACTCAACTTTGTTTTTCTGTACAACAAACAAGATCGTCTAGTTTAATTTCACCTTTGAATTTGAATAGCACTTGCTGCAAAATTGTCTTTAAAAAGCAATGAGTACTTTGAAAGCTGCATATTGTATTTGCTGGAACAGAACTCTGATTTCATCAATGCCCACGATACTGGACTGATTTTGTGAGGTGCTAGTGGTCTTGCCCAAAACAAAAACAAACAAATATATACTCAGGAATTTTGCCTGAGCTGACCGAAGATTCCCATATGGCCACTAGAGGCCACTGTGCCACTTGTGCTGCTGGGAGCCTTAGCAGCCCTCTGTTGTATTGGGGTGTCCTTGGCTACTCTGAGAAGGGCCTTGGAGCAGGTGCAATATAGCAGTGCCCATTTAGCCATGCTAGTCCGGGAAGAAACTGTTAAAGGAAGTAGGATCCCAGGAGAAGTCCCTCTCCTGTAGCCTGGAAGTGGGGTGGCTGCTGGTGTTTGACAGGGATGAGGGACTGAGGGAGTTGGGGGCTGGAGAGGTAAGGGGGCTACAGAATCCTGCTGGGGTTAGAGGGGGGAATGCAGGAGGCTTTTTAGTGGGCCTGGGGAAGGGCTCTGGGTAGTTGGAAGGAGAGGAGGGAGATGTTGCACAGGCTGTCCGGACCTGTAATTTTGGGTGCATATTTTAAATTCACTTGAGGGTGAATTCTTGACTTATAATTTTTATACAAAATCAGGAGGGGTTCACAACGAAACAACACATCAAAGTCATGATTTGGCCTTTAAATCTATGAATTTTGGAATTTTGATCCGTGGAGGTATAAATATTGGAACTCACCCAGCATGTCTGAAAATAAAACCTTTTTTCTGAGACTTATCTTGCTTCTGTAGTTAGGAATTTGGCAAGATGCTCCCCTGTAGAGAAGGGTACATTTTTCAAATCCAGGATGTAATATGGGCAGTGAATGTTGGCAACATTAAGTCTGAGATGCACTCAGATGATGTTTTCTATTGTGAAGCAAACTTGGAAAAATCATGGCTCAATATGGTATATTGGCATTAAGGGAACACATGGAGCTTCTGTGGCATATGTAGACACACACAAACTGAGTTTATTCTTCAACTCAAGACAAGAGACAAGGGGGTGAGTTATCCCATAATATTCTAGCTGTGTTAGCTACAGCAAGCTAAGCAAGACACACAAAAAATAACACTGTCTTTCTATTACTGTCATGCATCAGAACCTTAGCCGTGGCCCAGTACTAGGTGTTTTAAAAACACAGAATAAAATGACAGTCCTTACCTCAGGGAGCTGCCAGTCTAAGTGTAAAACACAAGTCAAAAGACGCATAGTGGGGACAAGGGCCTAGAACAATTTTTATAGTGGGGGTGCTGGGTGCCGTTGAACCAAACCGTAAACCCTGGCTGTAATGGAACCCATTTCAAAATCGGGCAGTGTGACAGTGCCCCCTACTCCCAGCACGCATGAATGGGCGGGATAAGTAAATGGTGAAGCAACACCTGGCAACAGTGATCTCTACACATGGCAGCCTAACTGGTCTTAAGTTTTTTGTAGTCATTACAGCAACAGAAAGTTTTGAGAACGGATTGGAAGGTGGACAGTGAGGCAGTGCAGAGCAGGTCACAAAAATGCAGACTTCATCCAAATGTTTCTGAAGGCAGCACCCCTGAGATTTCACTCCAGGGCTGTCCTTAAGGGGAGGCAAATGGGGCGATTGCCCCAGGCCCTGCAGTTACATGGGCCCTGCACTGTCCTGCTCTCAGCTGGGCAGTGTGGGGCCCACGCTGTGGCCCCGACACAGCTGTGCTTCGCCTTACTCCCAAGAACTCTTCACCTGGCCTCTCGGCTGGCCCTCTCTGCTCCCAGGTCAAAGCAGGAAAGCCCAGGGGCAGGGCAGGTGTGCGGGGCCTGGCCTCTCTGGGTCTGGGCCAGCGTGCTGTGACCTGCTCCACACAGCTGCATGCGGTCGGGATGGGTCCCTGGCCACAGCCGGGGCTGGCGCTCACTAGTGGTGTGACCTCAGCCAGGGCCAGTTCCCAGTGGCTGGGGTCCCGGTTGTGGCCAGGGTGGTGGTGGCCTTGACTGGGGCCGGCTCGCTGTTGCAGCCAGGGCTGGCTCCCCACCGGAGGGTGGCCTTGGCTTTCTGGCCCACCAGGGCTAGCTCCCTACCAGTGGGCAGCCTTGGGCCTGGGGCTACGGTTAGGGCCAGGCTGGGTCCCCGCCAGCAGCCAGTGTTGGGTTCCTGGAGGGGGGCCCTGTGGGGCGGAGCAGGTCAACATGGGAAGGGGACTGGGGATCCCACCTAGGCCAGTTGGCTTTGGTCCCCACTCTCCTTAAGGGACGGCCCTGTTTCAGTCTACCCAATGTGCATAGCATCACTGTACTACAGCTTTTGAACTTGTTGTTGAGCTTTCTTTTTTCATGTCCTCTGTGTATAGGATCTAGTTAAATAAGCCATGAGAAAACGGGGGTTGTGATGTCCTCTAGAATAACAGTGAGGACAGTGACACCATTCATAACAATATTTGGTGGAAAAAGTCTCAGTTTATTCACAAAGGTAAAGTCCGTATTGCATTAAAAGCCTGGTATCATGCATTCTGCCAGTACACCCTATGTTGGTGTCCATGACTTTTGCATCTGTGGTTCACCAGGGCCTGTATAATGATTGAGTAGTACCCTTTGTGATTTATGTACTCATAGAGGGCAATCCATGAGCACATGGGTGTCATAGATAACCCCAGTGCGGTTTGGAAACCCCGTTTTCATAAAGTCAGCAATTACGTCAGGAAGGTTGTTTATTGCCGCCACCTTTATGTAAATCAATCCTGATCTTCTCTCAAACTTCCACAGCCACAAAGCCTGCAGTTTTCTTGCCGGCACCAAACTGGTTATCCATGAACTAGTAGCAGTCTGGGATAAACAACTTACAGATTGCTACAGCTTCAGACACAGCGTCCCTGTCTCATGTGTGTCACACCTGTAGATCATAATATTTAACATCTCTGTGCTTTATTTTCATCCACAGCTTGAACAGCACTGTATAAAGGAGCAGAAGAAATCATATCCCAATTTTACAGATGGGGAAACTGAAGCACATCTAGTTCCGATGAGCATAGTTCTTTTTCAGACAGGATTAGGCACCTCTTAGTCTGCTCCAGCAGTATCTCCATGGGGCATTGAGTGGCAACACTTTGCACTCTGCAGTTCATATTGCTGTAGTCTTTACTGAGGTAGGCCCAAAACAGCAGCAGTATATTTTTTGGATTGATCATCTACAACATGTTAGTGGGTTCTGATTCTTTACATTAGAATTTAAGGATTTAATTCAAGAGGAAATCAGAGAGGACACATTTTGTAACAAATTGCTCCATGGTTATTCAGGACCTTGATTCTATAGAATAAATAATAGAAGGTGATGCTATTGACCCTGCTCATCACAAAGAGGCTTTCAGAGCCAGACTGACCAAGTCCTGTGGACAACTGATTTAAGAAAGCCACATTTTTAGGGCTGCTTTTTTTCAGGGTTTGCTAATATAATTTTTTAGATTTTATTTTAGAAAATTGAGTTTTATGGGCTATGTCTACACTTACATGTGAATTCAAATTGATTATCATCAATTCGAATTCAGATAAGTGCATGGACATGCCCGCTTTCTTCAATTTGAACTGAGGCACTCATCAGTTTGAATTGAGGAAAGAAGAGTTTGAGTTGGTCAAACCTGCTTTTCCATAGAAGTCAGGGTCAATTCGAAATAATTTGAATTGACATAGTGCGGCCATGTCAATTCGAATTCACTGTTAGTTTGAATTAGCCACAGCTTGATTTTTCCCTATACAATAGCACCCCCTACTGAATTTGAACTAGCAAGTCCTGTTCATGGACATGCCAGTTCGAATTGGATTTTCTAGTATGGCCATGTCAATTCGAATTGACTGAATTTGAATTAGATTCTAATTGGTCAGTTTGAATTCAGTAATTTGAATTGAAATGCTGAGTGTAGACATAGCCAGGTAGATGTCGAAAAATCAGGGTTTTCAGGCTTTTGTTTTGTATATGCTGTAATGAGTAATGTATATTATATTATATCCATTACTCCTTAGAGTAGAATATGCTGTAAGATGTAATCTCTCTGTAAGGTTCCTGTCACTCGTTAGTCAAGGGGTTAAGAGCCTGTCAGTTTGCTTGTGATTGCTGATTGCCTCCTGAACAGAGAGTGTGGGACTGCGTTAGGATCATTTGTCCCTTGGCCCATATAAAGAAGCCGAAGGAACTTGGTAGAGGAGAGATGGGACAGGAGACAGCTGAGAAACCCACAGAGACCAGATCAGTCCAAGATGGGTGGAAGAACAGTTGGTTCAGCAGAGAAGGGAGAAGCCAAAGGCCCTGAGAGGCTGTGCTAAGCACAGTAAAGTAGCATGAGAGGTTTTGGAGGTATCGAGTGACTCACAGCAACAAGAGCATATCTGAAGAAGACCTAGTTGCTTAATACAGGGTCCCTGGGCTGGAGCCCAGAGTAGCAGTGGGCCTGTGGTCCCCTACCAATCCCGAGGCATAGCCATACATGCCCAGTAGAAGGATCATTGAGCCCAGGGAAGAGCTGAAGACTGACCCCAAAGAATGGCTTGAAACGTAGGCCATGGGGGGGCTGAAGGCTCTTTCATGTTGGGACTTTTTGTGAACTTCCTTGCTGGAACTTTGTTACTCCCAAGGGAGAATGAACTTTATGGCTGTGTTCACACAGCACTTTTGTTTCGAAACAACCTCGTTGTTTCGAAACAAAAAAAACATGTTCACACGACGCACCATTGTTTCGAAACAATGGGAACCCGTTGTTTCGAAACAAGGGCATTGTTTCAAAACAAGTTAAACCCCATTTGCGGGCAAAACAACTCATGTGAACATGTTGTTTCGGAACAAGACGTTCTGAAAC
>ML681994.1:14659014-14672206 GCA_007922195.1 Podocnemis expansa | reverse complement strand
GTACATTTCATGCAGCATGGTAACGTGCGAGTGGGAGCAAGGAATACGCAGATGGATGTGTGGGTTCAGCAAGGATGAGTGATTTATTTAAACTCTCTGGGAAATGTGTCATCAGTGTTGGAACTACTTCTGGGTGGAGAGAGACCGCCAGTATTAACACTTTCAAAAATTCATATTCACGTGACTATCTGGAATACTCTTCGCAAACATTCTCATGCACAGACAGTCAGCTGCATGAAACCTTGTTGAAAGTGAATAAAAGGGGTTGGAAAACACTGTTAAAACATGTTTATCTTCTTTTTAGTCAAATAAATGTTTGTTGAATACTTGCATCCCCCCCCACTATTTCACTTGCCAAAACCAAGTTCAGACCAACTATATAGACCATTTAATCTCCAAAGAAATCTTGTTTTTTTCCTTAAAGCATGGTTAGACTGGAAAATGGAACTCAACTTTACCAGTATCTACAAAAAAAATTCTAAAAATAGTTCAAGTATGTGACTTAATATTCCTGAGAAAATAAAATGTCATTAATTTATTATGTAAGGTTCAAAAAAAGTAAAATAAAAAATACATAAAATAGATACACGCACACATGAAGTAGTAAACCATATAATATACCATGCTACAGCACAGGGAGAAACATGCGGTAAATTTCCCCAGGTTTTTTTTGCTTGAGATAGCTGTATATGAAGGTATGTTTTCTTTCAAAAGAACAGGCTAAATAGCCTGTTAATGCCATACTTGTAATATTAGCACAAACCCTTTCAAGACCGATTACAGTATTTTGATTCGTTACTCATCAGTATGTATAATTATCATTTAACAATATTATGAAGGACTGATGAAGAGAAGCAGGTGTTTAAACATGCAGTGCCAGTAGGTTTGACACAGCGTCTTTCTCTTTATTTGTACTTTGTAAAGACATCTATTCAGAGTGAAAACAATGGGGCACGGCACAATGATAAGTGTTTGCTTTAAAAAAACTCCATATGGTAGATGATTAGTTAATTTTTATATCACATTTTTAAAATGAACGAGGATGTTGTTTTTATAATAGTAATATTTACATCAAGAGACAAGGGAGGAATTGTATGTTAGGCTTATAAGATAACAGGCACTCGTATACTCAGGAGACTTTATACATACAACATACTTTCAGGCATCAATACAACTAAAATACTTTGTAATTTGAAAAAGAACAGTGTGGTGTTTAGTAACCAAAAAATTTCTCTCAGAATGACTGACTGGTGTGCTGTGCCATTTATTGTTTAAATCCTCCAAAACCCAGCCACTCCATTGATTTCTCTGAACATGAACATTTAAATAACTCACAGAGACAGTCTGAGTGTAGTGAGACTGCTTCACATGATCAAAGTTACATAAATGCATATGTTTCAAAGATCAGGCTATTAGCAGTATGCTCTTAAGTACAGTATATTACAAATGCCTAAGAGTAAAAAAACATTTTTATTGTACTTAGCTAATTATATCTATGATGTGGCAACAGTGGTATGGAGCAATTGGTTAGTCCTCATCTTCCAAAAACAGAGTTCTTATTCCCATTCCTCCTCCCTCCCTGTGTGTAGTATGCCTCCCTTCTTGAGAACTTCCAGAGAGATTTAAAAATTATATTTGGTCTATACCTTGCTTGATCCTGATTGCCTACAGTGAGCACCTGGTTAAGTATTCATTTATGGTATTGTCCCATCACAGAATGCCATTAGAGCAGAGAACTAGCTTTTTTTGTGATATGCTATCATCATTATTGATGAATAACTTTGACTAGCAATGGCCATTCTCTGAGAAGAAAGGAGTAACTGTGGTGAAACTTGGATGGGCTGGGCTAAAATGGAAGAGCTAGACAAAATTCTGATGAGCCAAACTGAGTGGAAAAAAGATTCAGTGGTTAAGCCACTAGCATGGTAGTTGGGAGATGTATGTTTAATTCCCCGTTCTACCACAGATTTTGTGCGTGACCTTGGGTAAATCAGTTAGTCTCTTTGCGTGTCAGTTTCACATCTGCAAAATGTGCATGATAAGTCTTACGTGAATGACAGTGGTCTTCAGGTAGATATGCCAAAGGTTGTGAGTTGCTCAGATGGGGCACATAAGTATTTTGATGGAATGGTTGAGAACAAAAGAACATTTTAAAATCCCATCAAATATTCTTTCAGTGGGGAAGGAAGGAATTAATATAGTGGGAGCACCCCTCACTGCCACAGGAAACACTCCAGTGGAGCCACAAGCCATCAGGCTACTGCAACCCTGGTTTCAGTCTCCCTAGCAACTGTATCTGCGAGAAGAGAGGTGAAGCCCATAAGGGTACTACCCTCCTTACCTCAGTACAAGCTTCTGGATCCTATAGCCATGACCCAAGCTCCAGAAGCTGCATCTCTAATCACCAGAGCTTTATAATAATAATTAACAGTGATGGTGTGGTTATATTTTTGGGAGTGTTGTTACCAACTTGATTTAAATGAATGGAGATGTATTTTTTTTCCTGTATATTTTTCTTTATATGTGTCTAGCTGACTGAGGCACATGGGCAATGTCTAGCAGATTAGTCTGGATTCAGAGGTCTTTATCTGAACTAATTTGCTCCCTGTCTACACAAGGTGTTGCCTAATTCAAACTAAAGCCTTTTTTAGTTTGAACTAGTTAATTCGAATGGTAAGTTCGAACTAACTGCTTATCCAAACTTATTTTGAACTTTAGTTTAGACTAGCACGATGTAGTCTGAACTAAATAAGTTCGAACTAGCAGTTAGTTCGAACTAACCACATTTTTTTTAGTTTAAACTAGCTGCACTTTTTTAGTTTGAACTAAAAAAAGCGCAGGTAGTTCAAACTTTGAACTGCTTATTTGGACTAAGCAAGTCCAAACTAAGCAGTTAGATGTAGACATAGCCATGGTGTCCTATAAAGTAGAAACTCACAATTTTTTGTTAGAAGACTTGGAATGAATTACTTTGCCTTCCAAAGTAGCAATTTTTTGGTGAAGGCCTTGAATTGCTCCTGTGTATCTACAGTAGACAGGCAGAAATAGCCCTAAAAAATGATATGCCACAGTTAAGCTTAATCTGAATGACAATGTTGTATGCCTGACTTGTTGCTTCTGTAAGTGTGGCTGAGAGAGTGGAGACATAGTAGTATCAGATTCTGACACTGGTCTCTATTATTGCAGCTATAATTACAGGTGACTCTTTGTGCCTTTAGTTCTTTGCATTTAGTGGGGTAAGTTAGATATCTAACGGATCAAAATAAATAGTTTCAGAACTGTACATACTATCATTTGTGACTAAAAAAAAATGGAGGCCAGATTAAGACCAAGATGAAAACTCAGCCCTTAGCAATCTTGCTTATGGCTCCATCAGGAATTTTGTCATCTTTTGAGTATTTTAACTCTTACTTCAGAGTTGTCACAGTCTTTCATAATCTTGAACTGGCAGTAAGAGAGACTTGATGAGTCCACCCCCACACCCCATCTCTTATCGATGTAATCCTATGATGCTTTATTCAGTTCATTTCTGTGGTGCTCTACTCTGAGTCAAAGAAATCTATCTTTTAATGGCTCATCTGAGACACAAACTGGTTTTGTGTTAGCCTTGTTACACATCATCATTAATTGTTTTAGAGGTCATCAAATCTATCATCTGTGTTATGAAATTTAGATTAATGATCGCCTTCTGGCTTTGAAAGCTATGAATAAAAAATAAAAACCAGGGCAGTATTTCATGGCTATTTCCTTTTCTTTGCTTCTTATCTGCAAGGTTTTATTTATCTGTGTTATTGTATTTATACAAACTGTCTCTTTGAAGTGACTACTTTATGTACACATTAATATTTCCTTCCCTCTATTTATTGTTAATTTCCAGTAGACACATATAATTATAACATTTGGATTAGTGAAAGTACATCCAATGAAATCATAATGATAAGGTATTTCTGAATTCCTTCCTGCAAAGGAGATTTTAATCTTATAATTGCTATTGTATATTGTTAGTTTATACCCTGGAATTGTTATATAAGTGGTACACAATAAACTGATTACTTTTTCATTGTTGAATTTTTTCATCATTGATCATCTTGTTAAATTAGTTCACAGTATGCTTGTGTTGCATAAATTGAATAAAAAAGCTTTTATCTTGTTTTAGTTTTGTCCTTTGCTTTTTATTGGCTGTTAATTTATTATCTAAAATGTGTATTTAACTTTTAGAATAATACTTACTGAAGACCAGATTCTTCAAAAGCTGTAAGCATGTTCTTAACTTCAAGCATACAAGTAATATGGAACTGTTCACACCATTAAAGTTAAATGTGCATAAGTGCTTTACTGAATCAGGACCTGAATGAATATCCTCTGAGTGCCAGTTCAGCAGCCAGTTCACTCTATTTTCATGTCATGTAGTAGCTTCCAACTCTCACTGTTAACTATTCGTAAACTAGAATCTTATCATATCAGGTGTTCAGCACTTACGATTCTAAATGGTGTATATGAAGGATGGGTTAAGATCAGGCTCCAACACCATTTTACTTGGTCAAAGAACTGATGGTAAAAGAGCAAAAACTTTTCACAGCGTTTTCACAAAAGCTTTTATTGAAAGTCAAAACAAGTTGACTGCTTTACTTGGTAAGTTTATTCATTTGTTTGTTATTTTTATAAGCTGGATAGCAGTGAATTATTTCCCTTTGCAGATGGCACTAAACTTTTCAGATTGCTTTTTCACTCGCTACATGCAGCCGATTAGCTTTGATCTCTACTATGCATTTTGCCTAATCAACCATTTTGCCTGTCATAGAGTGGCTGTATAGAATTTGCATAGAGAGGTGGTTGTGTAAATGTCGATTCTTTTAAAGGCAGTATTTGCCTTATGAAAGGGGATTTGGGAGCAAATACAGATGGTCAGAGTTGATTTTGTCAAATTAATTTGTCATAAGGCTCGCCAGGTGGTTGATGCACATACCTAGGCAGATCTCTATTCTGTACATCTCCTAAAGTCCACTGGAAACTGGCTCCTTTCCTAAGTGTCTTAGGAGATGGGCATTAGTGTGATTCTCCTACTGCAGACCTTAGGAAATCAGGAGGAAGAGGGGAAATCAGCTGCTTCCCCAGTTTTATTCACTACCTGGTCCTGTGTTATGATTATTTTAAAACTGAAGAAACACTCACACATAGAAGAAATGTATTAAAGTGAAAGTAAGGTTGCAATAACAGATCAGTGAAATGAGCTCCCTCCTTTTTGCCTGCTTTTACACATAAACGTTCCCTTCTCCTCTCTTCCCAGCTGAGACAGTGCCCTATGGCGTGGAGCTGGTTGAACAAATGAAAAAGTTAGTTGACATTGTTTCTATTTTTCAGTGACATTTGAAATTTCAATGAAAAACGAGCATGTAAATTTTCAACTAACCGGTACATTATATTCCATCATGTATTTCTCCATGGAGTAGCTGTGAGCCTGGACTACCCCATCAAACTCTACCAGGACTTAAACATACGGTGTTCACAAAGGTTCAGTCTGAGGATGCTGCTGCTTTTGGTGCTTAGGCTCCTCTTTGCTCATTTCTGTTTCATGCTTCCTGGTTCCTTTTAGCCAATGTATGCATACTTTTCATTTTGATAACGCCATAAGTGTGAATGAGCCTTTCTCTCATCCACACTTCATGAAACATAAAATTTGTCAGGATATAGCACTCCAGAATTGTTTAATGAACATGTCACTGTATTAGTATTCCAATACCTAGAAACAGAGCAACAGCTTTTGGTCTGATGTATGATTTTGTTAGTTTGTTCAGAAAACCTAGGGCCCAATTCTGCCAGGTGTTGAATGTACTGAAATCAACAAATATTGAAAGCTTTCAGCTCTACAAAAAATTGGATCTTAAAGGCAAGATTTTGCAGTTGTTACTCAAGCAAGATGACTCCCATTAAGGTCACTGTGAGTTTTGTTTAAGTAAGGATGGCAGGACTGGGATTTTAGTGTTACTTTAACATGGCTTTTGTGTGTTGATAAAAATGCAACTTCTCATAGAAGTTGCATGAGAATTAACGTTTAACTTTTTGGCCTTTAAGAAATTATGCTTTGACATTAAGTTTAACTTTCCTGGCTAATGAAATTACGATGGAACAGCCCAAGTAAATAATAAATACTGTAATTCTTCTTTGCCTATTGTATGCTTTTACTATTCATAATTTTTAGGACCATAGATATTAGATACACTTACGTAAGACTTAACGAACAGTAATTATCTTTTGGCTAAAGAAAAAGCCCAAACAAATGCTAAGCTGCATTATCGCTTGGCTTCTGACATGAGCTGATAATCAGATTTTCTTGCTTAAATCCATGGTGCTTGAACAATGCTACCCACTGTCTGTCCTTCCTGATATTACCCTTAATTAGAAAGAACAGAAACACAAATCTGAATTATTTCAAAATCTGGTTTCCATGGTCAGTGGTTGGAAGGGCTTAACTTTATTACAAATAAACCTGGCTTTATTGACTAATGAAATCTGAAATACTAGGCCTGGCCCTGTAATAGTAGATAGTGTGTTAGGTATGGTGTTTACATACTGAAAAATCTTGTGTGGGCAAAGTGTTTTGTAATAAATCATAAAGTAATTGAATCATAATTCCCTCACCCAAATAAAAAACACAGAAAATGAGCATTTGAGGAAGTTCTGTACCACAACAATTTAGATCTTTAATATGTAAGCCTACTTTACAAGCAATCAGACTTTTTTTCAGGGCACAGCTTACTCCATTTATTTTAAGTAACTATACTGGGCTTCTAAGATAGCTTAAAGGCATTTTGAATATGTCAGTTTTCCCCAAGTTTGAGTTTTATATTTCCCTTTTTAAAAAATCCACTTACTTCCATTGGTTCCTTATTTCAAAATACATCAAGGCAGTTATTGAATCATTAGTCTTTGAACATGGGCATTGGAGATAATTGCATTTGGGTCTGTGAGCTGTTTTCAGTGGTGGGCAAGTAGTATTATCTTTTTATTGATAGAAAAATTGAGGTACAGGATCATTAAGTGCAGTGGCGAAAGTATAATTTGATGGGCCCCAGAACCTTCCTGATCTCCGGGCCCCCTTCCCATATTGTCCAGGCTACCTTCATGCATGTGCAGACCCCAGCTCAGGTAGGCATTTTTGAGCCCCTCAGCTCTTTCCTCACAAATGAAGCACAGCCTCAAATCCACAACATCATCCCAACCTTGTCTACTAGTGCCCACATCAGACCCCTCTTTCCCCATGTCCTCCTCAGTCCCCATCCCCATTCCCTAAGCTCCCTGCTCCCAGTTTCTACTCCAGCCCTCCTAACCCTTCAGCTCCCCCATCTTCACTCAACCCCCCTTTAGGCTCCCACCTCCTCCACATTTCCCCCAGTTCCTTATCTCCATTCCCCCACTCCAAACCCCTTCAGATCCCCAACCCCTTCCATACGTCCCCGTCCCCTCTGTCCCTAGCCCCCACTCCAGCCCCCCACCCAGTCCACACTCCAGGCCTTCATAGTCTCCTCCACCACTGCCAAACCCCCATCAGCCCCTACCCAGTCACATTGTCCCTATGCCCCCCTCCACCCTTCCCCATGCCCCCCTAATTCTCTATATCCCTCCCCATCCCCACATCCTGACCCCTTGCTCCAGCAACTCACACTGCTCTGGACCTCTCCATTCCAACCCCTGGTCTCTGGCTCACCAAGTCCACCACTACGTCCCATTGGCACTGCGCCTTGTGCTTCCCTTGCGGGCTTTCCAAGCGGCAGGGCAAGCAGCAGCAGCATCACGGCCAGGAGCAGCGACTGTGAGGTGGTGGTGGGCAGAGAGCGCATGGCATGGGGGCAGGACTGCTAGGCTGGCTGGGAGCAGAGTGAGTGGGGGGAAGTGTCTGTGCAGGAGTAATAAGTGGGAATGCACCGGAATGCTACAGGGCTGTGTTCTGCCCCATTATTTTATTTTTAGGGGCCCCAAATACTGGCCCCTAAAAATTATGGGCCCCAGAATGGCGTATTCCCCCTTCTTTTAACCCCTGATAAAGTTATTTGTCCAATGACATACAGAAAGCTGGCACCAAAGATAGGAATAGAGCCCAACTCTGACTCTTAGTTCTGTGCTTTAACGAAAAAGGTAACAGAGTGAATTAGTCCTAACAAAAAGGCCTACTGATACAACTCAAGGATTGTGCTTAGATCATGCTTTGTAAGCAAGAAAACTATGAAATCAAAAATCAGTGACCCCAAATTGGTTGGAAACTAAGCCTAACTGATGGACAAAATAATGACAGGATGGGCTATTCCGCTCAGCACTCTCTACATGGGTCCTTGAGGAAAGAGGAGAAGAAATTGATACTAGAGCAAGTTTCATCAGGGCTTTCATCCCTGTCATCTCTGGGGACCCCCTTCTTCATCTTGACCAGACTAAGCCCAGGAGAGAGGGAGTCAGAGGACCTCATCATGCCACTGTCTGAAAGCTGAGTACTTGGGATGTGAGCCTTTGTTTCTCTCTCTTTCTCTGTTTCTTGCCCTCCTATGTGTTCTTTTCCTTCTCCACTAATTTTTTCTCTTTCTTATCCTTCTCTTTTTTCTTTGTTGAATAAGAATCTAGCTTAGCTGTCTAAGGCTGCAACACTGTAGTCTTTGAGCAGAAATATGCAACAAAAAGGAATACACTAAACAGCCTGATGCCTGCGTGAGTTTGCCAGGTCTTGGTTGGAGTGGCTGGTTAAGACTGTGTGGCGTGCCAGTGTATTTCTCCCAATGAGGTCACAAGTGAGAGTCAACATCAGAGACAGAAGCTGCACCTTCTCTCTTCGCTGTTCTTTTCTCTCCCCCTTTGTGTGAGTTTGTCTTGTATTTGTCTTTTTAGGAAACAGGATCTGACTTTCACAATAATAGCAAGAATGATAGCTCTTGCCCAGCCATCTCAATTAACTTCTGTTTTTCCCAAAATGAACAGTTATCTGTGACACCAACTAAATCGCTGTTAAGCAAGACACTTTTTTCTTCTAAAGATGCTAGCCAGTGAAAGAGAAAGGGAACAACAGATGTTGTTAAAATGAAAGCCTTTTAAAATACTTTACATTTCAAATGCGGTATCTCTTTTTTCCTTTTCTGTATCTTTAGTAAAAGGTTGAGAGGATGTTTAATAGCGTGCTTTCCATGGTACTAAACAGACTGAGGTCTCTGTATCAGGGCCAGATTATGGGACCCTGGGCTGCCCACCACTGTAGGGTCCCCCTACTCCCTGGCCTGGGACCTTGTGACCTGGATCTCCTGGGATAACCACCTGAATATACAAAGATCAGGGCAAGCTGCAAAAAGGAGAGCAGATTCTCCTAGCACTGGTGGGTTACCTGGTGATAAACTCCCCAACCAGTCACAAACAATGCTTCTGATCCCCCACAATGGATATCAAGAAGCCACTATAAAATATACTCAGCCCCCTTTACTGCATTCCAGTCACTGGTCTCCAGTACAGCCACTAGGTCTGTTAAAGAGAGAAGTTGCTTAAAACGCCAAGGTCTTTATCCAGAAACGTTTCTCCTGACCCCAAAGAGTCAGCCACATTAGACAGAACAGTATGAGTTTGGATCTTATCTGAAATACAACGCTGCCAGCCAATTCTTTAGTAACTAAAACTAAAGGTTTAATATAAAAAGAAAAGAAATAAAATGAGAGCTGTTATAGGGTCAAAGTGGATCACATACATACAAGTGAGTCCATAGAAGATAAGTCCTTGAAGGATTTGGAGTTTGCAGGTCTTAGGCATACATCCAATGCCTAGATGGATTTAAGTTCTTGCTTCACAGCTTCAGTTGTTAGAAATCCAATTGAAAGGAATGGAGACCAAATAGTTCAAATGTAGAGTTTGTTCTAATTCTTCCCTGAGAATTAGCAGGGTGAGTTCCAGGCCAGTGTTGGCTGGGATCTGAATCCTGCAGCCCAAACTTTCCTTGAGAAGCTTGGACAGATGTGAGATAAAGGGATTACGTTCCACACTTCCTTTTATAATTGTATGAAGGCGGACATTTGCAGGTCATTTCTTCATGTGGGCTTTAATGACAGTTCCCAGGTACTTTTTTACATGGAAGATAGTAATATAGATTGCCCTCTGAAGCAAAACCTTCACCTTCTGGGCACCACAGGTGATTAGCTGCATTAGCAACATTAACAGACAGTTTACATTGGTACATCAAAGGTCCATTTTAGATGTTAATGTTCCCTTTTGACCCCTTCCAATAGAACAATAGTAACAGATAGGGAAGCAGTTCATTTACCTTGCTAGCCTCTAAGAGGATACATGTCAACATCATTAAGGAACCAATAATGATGCATATGCATATCAAAGCCCTAGCCTACTTGTAACAATACCATTGTATTCTCCTATACTATGTCTTCCAAGGTTAGATTTGGGTCATGTATTTTACATGATGTCTTGGCCTTCTCAGGCCTAGCATGACAGGTCTGCCCCCACCCACAACCCACCCACCAGGGGTCTTGCCCCCCCACCGGAGTGGCTGGGGTGGGGGTGGGGCAGGCCCTGTGGCCAAAGGCCATGGGTGCCTACCCCGCTCCCAAACCAGCTGGTCTGCTCCCAGGAATGGGGCTGGCTGGTGCAGGGGGCGGCCTTGTCCTTTTTTAACGTTCGACTGCCACGGAGTTGTGTCAACACTTTAGCCGACAGATTCTATCTAAATTAATACAATAGGGGAAACCTTTGTGTTTCCAATCTCTGTACCCTCTATGGAAACTCAAAAGGGAAGAGGGAACTGACTGGCCCATTCTGTTGACTCTAGATTTGGAATAGTCTAAGGAGGCTGAAGCAAGTGGAAAAGTTTCCTTTTTTTCTCTGGAAGGGATAAAGAAAAAGTGAGAAAGAAGGCTCTACTTCTCTGGCCTCCCATAGGAGAAGGGATGGCAACCATTAGGGAGGCAAGATTTCCTCCAGAGAAAGGCAAATAATGGACTCCCAGCTGAGGTGATTCTTCTCTCATGTGCTGGTCTGGAAAAATTATAAATGGAAAAATTGTGGGAATTTTTTTTCTTTTTCAGTTTTATCAAAAAAGAGACACAGTCCCAATAAAAAAATGCTATGTATGTTTTTCCATTTCATGGCACCTCCTGCTTTACGGTGCAGGTAATTACTGTCTGTAGCGCACTTAAAATGCCCTGAGCACTGCAAAGCATCCCCACTCCCACATCTGAAGTACTCAGAGGTATAAATGCCTGCCCAGTTTGTGGTGTTGTGGTGATCTTTCAGCAAAGTGTGGTTTTGGATCCACCCCAAAATCAAAAGAAAAAGCTTCCCAAATAATACTGAGGCATCGAGGACAAGCCCTGTCTTCTCTCTAATACATTGCCCTTGTTTTATAATCATATATTTAGCACTTGTTAATGTATCAGGGCACATGCACAGGACCAGGATTAGGAGGTTTTGTTTTCATGTCTATTTCTTCCTTCTTTTTTCTGGTGCTAGAAAAGAATCTATAGCTTTCCTTATAATAATCAGTTATAAAGAAGCCAGCAAGAAAACCACAGTGGTCTTGGCAAACCAGCCACTGAATAAGTACAGCTGCTGGAACTGTGTATGGGTCTAAAATAAACACTTTAAAAAAAAAAGCAAAAGAAGGTACCTTTCATTCTGAGAAATGTATTTAAGCATTTGCAATCCATAACCTATAGCGCATAACGCCACTTTGCTTTATTCTTTGACAAAGGGAATAGCTTGTGGTAACATGCAGATGCTTGAGTGGTTTGTGTGGCATGAGATGTACCGTCAGTCAAGAAAACCAATATTTACTGTTCTAGTATCTTTGTAGAGTGGGAGTCTGCCTTGTTTAAAAAGAGGACTGTATATAAAATATAAGGCTAGGCTTTTAGTTAATCAAAAGAGAAATGTTATTGAAAAGGGTGCATTCTTTATAATGAATCACATTTAACCCCTGGAAGTTCAATACTTTCTAGTCTCCTCATAAATTTGGCATAAAATATACAGAACAATAATTGAATTGTTAAATTTGAAATCCAGTTGCTGTTGTAGTTCTTTTTCAAATGTACTTCTAGTTAAGTACTTTATGACATTTATGTATATTGGTAAAAACTCTGTTTCCATACGTGTTGAAAATGTTAAATGCTTTGGAAAAAAAATTGGCAACCTGTAAGCAGTGAGTGTTGCTAGCACTGTACATTAGTTCTAATACAGATTCCCAGCCAGAGTCTACTTTGTCTACATCAAAAGAATCACAACAATAAGAACTGAAATACGGGTCTATACAGTTCTCAAAAGGAAAAAAAAAAAACCTTGTGACCTCAAGGAAACACAGTTTTATTGAATAAAACAATAAAAAGTTGCATAACTAGATCTATAGCAATAATGGCTTTATACACTATACACGCATTTGTAAGCTACCCTTCATTGAAGAAGTTCAGCACTCTTTCTTTCTTGAACAACATTCTGATCAACTGTAACTGCTCATGTGACCTTTTTCTGATGTAAGGCTTTCAACTGTAATTTATCATTTTAGATTTTAAAGGAAAATGTATCAACAAGGAAAAGAAATCTAGATATAATCCATGCAGTTCATGATTTACATATACTGAATGTAGGCAAGTTACAGGAAAGTGAAAGTGACAAATTGCTTTAAATGAAGGGAATGCAAATTCTTATCAATTGTTAACCACCTTGTTTAGGTTTACAGTTCTCTCTCCTCTTTCACTCTGTCATTTATTATGTAGTCTCTGTTCAGGATTCCATATATTAAGTTCTGTTTCAGATTACAGGTTAATAAGAGCTTTAAACCTTTATTTTGTAAAAATATTAATGCAGTAGTTAAAAAACTGTGAAATATAAAGTTTGAATACTATTGGAATTTTTCACTGTGATTTGATGAAAACTTGGAGTGATAAAGAATAATAAGAGCTCAAAAATCACTCCTTTTCACTGGATGTCCTCAGTTTTTTGGATCCCATTAGCAAGAAATCTATAACACTCTGGCATCTCTGCTTTGTCCACATTGTTGCTCCAGATGTGCTGATCTCAAGCATATCAGTTAACCATTGAGAGTATTTGTCTATAAACAACGTTATAACCTTTTAGCCATAAAGGAAATGGAAGAGGTGAAGAAATCTCTCTCTCTCTCACACACACACACACACACACACACACACACACACACACACACACACAC
>ML681994.1:14630249-14648925 GCA_007922195.1 Podocnemis expansa | reverse complement strand
ACTGGGATTTGCCTTGCCCCTGCTGGGGCTGAAGGCCTGAACTCTCTGTAACTGTTGTTTGCCTTACCCCAGCCGGGGTTGAAGGCCTGAATTGCCCGCCTGTTTGCTTGCCTTGCCCTGATGAGGGGAGGACCCGACAACAGTTCTTAATGAAACATTGAATATCTGCAGAAGACAGCAGAAAGAGAAAGGATGATCTTGTGGTTAAGACAGTTCAATATAACTTTGGGGCACTGAATTCTGTCCCTTCCTCTGTCACAGAGTTCCTATGTGGTGTTAGTTGAGACTCAAACCAGACTTTTCACAGGTGGTTCCTACTTGTGTATTCCTTATTTTCTGGGTGTCCAGTTTGAGACCCAAAGAGGATCTCCTTTGTAGAAGTACTGAAAGCCCATAGCTGAAACTAAGCCCTGTTGGAGCTCTGATCTGAACATAAACACATTTTGGAATGTGAAAATCTATATAAAGCTTTTAATATTGCACCAGTAAATAAAGAAATAGATAGATAACATCTTGCTGTCCTTGGAATCACTGAGAGTATATGGACATGTCTGTACAAAATACACTTTAGGAGCAGTGGTTTTCAATGAGTGTGCCGTGAGAACTGTCCAAGTGTGCCATGAAATTTTGTGTAAAAGTAATAAAAATTGTTTCATTTTAAGCAAGATTCTATCTAACCAAAATTACAACTCATAAAACTTGTGAAAATTAATTATCAAATTAAAAGCAAAGGATCAGTCTTTCAATTCTAAAACTGAACATCTAAACACAGGTGGCCAAAGGCCAAAATTGAGATGATGTGTATTTTTTCCAGTGGACTTCAAACATTTGATCCTTCTTTCGTTTGTTGTAAGCACTATGTTGCAAACCTCCCTAGTAAGACTATAACCATAGGAAATGTGATGTTTATGAGCAACCAATTCAGCTGAAAAACTGGGTGTACTGTGGAATTGTTTGCCTCATTGAAGTGTGTGGTGTTACTGAAGGGGTTGGCAACTACTGCTTTAGAGAAACAAATAAGATCATCATCTACTCTGGGAGAGTGGAGGTAGGCAGCTAGCTAGCATAGCAGTCCTAATGTCAAATGCAGCAGAACAGGCACTGACTGAGTGAGACTTGGTCAATGAAAGAATTATTAGAGGTTGCTGCCAGACTAGATTCTTCAAACTAACATTCATACAATGCCATCCATGCACCTGCCAATTAAAAGCTAGATATGGAAAAATATACCTTTCATGATTTGTTACACATGTGGGACCTTGATTAGTAAGTACATCCTGTATCATACTGACTAGGGGTGGGTTTAATATAAAGGGTGGACGTAATGATGGATTGCGTAGAGTTGTGAGGAAGCGAGGCAGGAGTTTTGACATGAACTGAAATGGTGAATGATTAGTAGAAATGTGTAAAGTGAAGCTCCAGGAACAGTACTATAACAAATGAGAGAGATCACTTCTCCATTTGAAAAATGTTTTACAACTCATTGGTAGATATATATGTGTACAGCGAAGCAATGTGGGCAGTGACCATAACCTGCATATCACTAAACTGATGATTTAGTTAAAAACTATGAAATATGTTTAAAAAACAAAACAAATCAAACTCACCCCCACATCCAGGCAGCCAAAAAGACTTCATGAACAGTGTGCAATTAAAGGACTCAAACACACAAAGTGCTTTTCAATTAGAGCTGAAGAACAGGGTCAGTATTCTAATAGAGTTAATTGCAGCAAACCAAGACATCACTATTCTTTGGGAAAACATTGGAGGACGATACCTAGAATGTGCCAAAGGGGCAGTCATGTTAGTCTGGTTCAGTAAAACAAACAAGAAGTCCTGTGGCACTTAAAGACTAACAACTTTATTTATTGCATGAGCTTTCATGGGAGAAAATCCCTCTTCTCCAAAGCTTTCTAACAACAATGTAATCTAAAAGAATGGATCAGCAATGACACTTGAGCAGCAGTGCAAAAGAGAAGACATATAAAGCAAATACTCATGAATTCAAAGGTATATGAATAGACAAGCGATAGGCAAGAAGAATAGAGGTCTAGATAGAGAGTTAAAAATCAGTGCTAGAAGAAATGTCATATGTTGACAGAGAATGTCAACAGACTGAAGATGATAGCCACAGAGGTGACTTACAGTCTTATAAAATGCATCTAACAGAAAATTTAGCAGTCTTGGAGATCTTATTAAAAATGCAAACAGAAAGACTGTTAGCATACAGGAAGAACAAAGGGAGAGGTGGGCAGAACATCTGTGGGCTGTTTTAAATAAATGAAGCCCAAGCAAACTTCTAGAAATATGTGACAAAGACCTACCACTAGAGCTTGACATAGATTTAGGACATGTTAATGGAAGATGTTAGAAAAGCCACCAGTAAACTCAAAAATGGGAAAGCAGCTGGCAAAGATAACATTTACTAGAGAACAATCAAGGAGACCTGTGGCACTTTTAAAGACTAACAGATTTATTTATTGCATGAACTTTTGTGGGAGAAAATCCTACTTCGTCAGATGTGCCATCAGACTCCTTTTTTGTTTGGCTGAACTAGACTAACACAGCTGCCCCTTTGGAACTTGTCATTTACTGGAGAGTTGTTTAAAGCAAGTGATGATACAGCCCTCCAGACTTTCGGTTTTTTTGGGATGGGAGATGAAATGAAGGAAGGAACGCAATCCAATAGAAGAGAGACCTTAGGCTAAAATTGCCAAATAAGGGTGACTAATCAGAGAGGAATCACCTTATTACTCTCAGTGCCTGGGAAAATCATGTGCAACATCATCCTGGAATGTGTCAAGAAACAAATAGAACTTCAACTTAAAAAGGAACAAGCAATTTTAGACCCTGGAGATCTGGTGCAGATCACATTATTGTTCTCAGGCATATTATAGAATGAAGTGTGGGATGGCCAGCACCTCTCGTAATTAAATTTTTTAGACTTTCAGAAGATTTTTAACAGCATGCAGAGAGAGAGTCTTAAGAAAAGTATGGTGTAATGTGGAATACCAACAAGAATAATTAGAATAATGAGAACTTAAGAATATAGGAATGGCCAAATTGGGTCAGACCAATGGTCCATATAACCCAGTACCCTGTCTTCCAACAGTGGCTAATGCCAGGTGTTTCAGAGGGAGTGAACGGAACAGATAATCATCAAGTGATACATCATACTGCCCAGCCCCAACTTCTGGCAAACAACAATCCCTGCCATCCTGACTAATAGCTGCTGATGAGCCTATCCTCTATGAATGCACGTAGTTCTTTTTTTCTTTTATTAGTCTTGGTCTTCACAGCATCCTCTGGGAAGGAGTTTCACAGCCTGACTGTGCATTGTGAAGTAATACTTCCATTTGTTCATTTTAAGACTTCCACCTATTGATTTCATTTGGTGCACCCTAATTGTGTTTTGAGATGCAAATGATACCTATTTTCTTTCTCTACACCAGTCATGATTTGTACACTTCTATCACGTCTCCCCCAGTGCTCTCTTTTCCAAGCTGAGAAGTCCCAGTCACATTAATCTCTCCTCATATGGAAGCTTTTCTTTACTTCTACTCATTTTAATTGAGCTTTTCTGTTTCTTTTCCAAATCCAGTACATATTTTTTTGAGATGGGGCTACCAGATCTTCCCACAATATTCAAGACCATGGATTTATAAAGAGGCAAGATGATATTTTTTATCTTAATATCTATTCTTTTCCTAATGATTCCTAACATTGTTTGCTTTTTTGACTACCACTGCCCATTGAGTGGATGTTTTCAGACAATCATCTGCAGTGACTCCAGGATATTTTCTTGAGTGGTAACAGCAAATTTAGATTCCATCATTTCACATGTATAGTTGGAATTGTGTTTTCTGACGTGAATTACTTTGCATTTGTCATCATTTTTGCAGATAGAGCAAAACAAATTGGTTTGTTTATCAACAGGAGGAAGACAAATTGTATGGCTATTATGATCCCAAAAATAACTATTAGAGAGGATGATAAAACTCTAGAAGAAGTCATTTCACCTATTTGGAGAGTGCAGTGATAGTGACATCATGCTAAATGTCAAGAAATGGATATAAAAAAACACCAAATAACTTCCATAAACTTGAAAATATTTGAAAAAGTAGCATGATTGGCATTGGCACAAACACACACAATTTTAGCGCAGACATCATGGCTGTCCTTTTTGAAGCAATTTCAAAAGGGATAGCTGTGTTAGTCTAGTCCAGTAAAAAAAACAACAAGGAGTTGTGTGGCACTTTAAGACTAACAGATTTATTTTTTGCATGAGCTTTCGTGGGAGAAGATCCCACTTCCTCAGATGCTTTGAAGATGGGTGAACTTACAGAAAAGTATGAAACTAAATGCAAGGGGGTGTAAAACATAGGATCAGGTCATACAGTAACAGCAAATCAGAGCAGTTTTCAGGTTAAAACCATGGGAAGCCTGAAGTCAAATTACCTTTTGTAATGGGAAAAGAACCCATAGTCTCGATTAAGTCCTGCTTTCACAGAATTTAGCTTGGATATTAATTCGAGTTCAGCTGTTTCTCTCTCTTTACACCAACATGCCACACGTGGATGGATTACAAGCTATTAGAAGAACCATCCCAGATGATGACACAGCGCAGCTTGTGACTGAACTTTGCGACTTTGTACTCACCCACTGCCACCTCAGATTTGAGGATCATTTATATCTCCACATCAGTGGCACTGCTGTGGGCACCCGCATGGCCCCACAAAATGCCAACATCTTTATGGGCGACTTAGAACAACGTTTCCTCAAGTCTCGTCCCAAAACACCTCTTCTTTACCTGCGCTACATTGATGACATCTTTATCATCTGGACACATGGCAGGGATGCTCTTGAAGATTTTCACAGAGATTTCAATAATTTCCATGACACCATCAAATTGAGCCTGGAACACTCCACTCAGGTGATCCACTTTCTGGACACTACAGTACAAATCAGGGATAGACGCATCACCACCACCCTATACTGAAAACCTACTGATTGGTATAGTTACCTACATCCTTTGAGCTTGCATCCTAAACACACCACACGATCCATTGTCTACAGCCAAGCCCTAAGATATAACCGTATCTGCTCTGATCCCTCAGACAGAGATAGACATCCTGAGGATCTCTATCAAGCATTCTTGAAACTACAGTACCCACCTGGGGAAGTAAGAAAACAAATTGACAGAGTTAGACGGGTTCCCCAAAGTCATCTACTACAGGAGAGACCCAAGAAAGCAAGCAACAGAACACCACTAGTCACCACATACAACCCCCAAGTCAGACCTCTGCAACAGATCATTAAGGACCTACCGCCTATTCTAAAAGATGATCCCCCTCTCTCTCAAGCATTAGGAGACAGACCCCTCCTTGCTTATAGGCAGCCCCCTAATCTTAAACAGATACTCACTAGCAACTACAGATCTAACAACAGGAACATTGAAGCAGGCACACACCCCTGCAAAAAACCACGCTGCCAAGTCTGCCCACATATCTACACAACAGACACCATCATAGGTCCTAATCAAGCCTGCTACTCCATCAAAGGCTCATTTACCTGCTCATCTGCTAATGTGGTCTATGCCATCATGTGCAAGAAATGCCCCTACATCTTATATATTGGACAAACAGGAAGATCCCTGTGTAAGAGGTTGAATGAGCACAGAGCTGATATCAGAAATCAAAGAACAAAGAAACCAGTTGCTGAGCACTTCCATCTTCCTAATCACTCAATGACTGATTTTTTTAACAACTGTCGTTAGAGGTGTAGCTGGGACATCAAGACTTCAAAGAGAAACAGCTGAATTAACATGCAAGCTAAATTCTGTGAAAGCAGGACTTAATCGAGACTATGGGTTCTTTTCCCATTACAATAGGTAATATGACTTCAGGCTTCCCATGGTTTGAACCTGAAAACTGCTCTGATTTGCTGTTACTGTATGACCTGATGCTATGTTTTACACCCCCTTGCATTTAGTTTCATTCCGTTCTGTAAGTTCACCCATCTTTGAAGTATCTGAGGAAGTGGGATCTTCTCCCACGAAAGCTCATGCAAAAAATAAATCTGTTAGTCTTAAAGTGCCACACAACTCCTTTTTGAAGCAGAGTCTTGGACAGCTACAACAGAAATTGATTGGCTCAAACTCATTCCTAAGTAAATTCCTGAAGAATTTCATTAGGGTTCATTAGAGTTTCCAGCAATACCAGAAATTCTGAGTAAAGCAAATCAGTCTAAAGCATCCACTGTGGTAAGAAGACAATAATGCATGTATTTAGGACTCACTGTCTTCTATGGCAAGTGGTAACAAGTACACCACCTGGAAAGAAACAAAGAAGAGAGCAACTTAGAGAAATGCAGAACAACAGAGAAAGAAGCCAGATCTATTAATGGGACGCTCAATAGCCTGAATAGACCAGCAGAAGACTGAAATAAATGGTGGAAGTTGGTGAGCTACCTATGCATCTCTGGGTGCAGGAGGATAGAGAAAGAAAGAGGATATTAGTGTATGTGTGCACGTGTGCACGCGTGTGTGTGTGTGTGTGTGTGTGTGTTTTAACATGAGGTATCAAGTGACATCAATGTATTCCAGAGTTGTTATATTTGTTCATTTTGCTATCAGTGGATGGAGTTAGTCTTTTTATTTGAAACCATATATTTTATTCCACATTCCAAGTGTAGGTAGCATAAATTCAGCCAAATTCTTATGAAGGTAGATTTTGATAAAAGTAGCAACAAGGTGAAAAAAATAATAAGACATTAGGCCAAAGACAGTTGTGAAGGGAGGATATCAGTGGAGAATCAAGAGGTCTAGCTGTAGGGTTTTATGTAAGAAAAAAGGGTTCCTTGGGAATATGTTTCCAGCACATGCAAAAGCAGATACTATGCTTTGTTAATTATGATGATAGTTAATTCTACTGGGTTCTGAATCAGATTAAATTTAACTACAAAGAACCAGGGAAACTCATTGTCTCACTTACTCAGTTTTACTCTTAACAAGAGAGGGGTCAGGCCCCCATAAGCATGTAAAAAATTATGCACATGCTTTAGTGTGCTGCTGAACAAAGTTGGATGTAAGCTCATGCTTTGCCGTGAGGCCTGAAACATTTCACTGTCCTTGATCTCTGAAGCTGTTTGGTCAGAAAGAACTCTGAGGTATTGCTCATAGTGGAAGATGCTGTTATTCCAAAATAAATTTTAAGTTAGTTATCCTAGATAATTATTGTCTGATTACTTTATGCAGGCATCAGCAGCTGATTTACAGTCCACCCACACAGCAGCCTGACTGCCTTTCATGGGCCATCAGGGAGAGCCTTTTATTATTTGCTACTAGTTTGGTTTATTTGGGGGAATGATGCAAAAATAAATAGGAGGCTTAACTCTCTGAAAAATTCAGGAACCATCCTTCAGGAAGGGGTGTTATCAAAGTCCCCATGCTTCTGTACTCATATAAATGCTCCTTCTTTTGTTCCTGTAGGACTCCAAAGAATAAAACCAAAACACAAAGCGGAGGAGGCACCACTGAGTGAATGCAACAGTGTTTCCTTAATCCATGTGGATCAAAAACATGAACGTTTTGATTCTGTAAAGAATCTTCCTCAGCATGCTGGATTAATCACATGGATTAATAAAACACTGTTGCATTCACTCAGTGGTGCCTCCTCTGCTTTCTATTTTCTTTTTTTATTCTGTGGAAGACTGCAGTAACAACAAAAAAAAAGCATTTATATGAATACCATAGGCACTGGCTCTTTGATAAAACTCCCCCTATAAAAGGTATGTTTCCTGAATTTTTCTACATGCCATTATGTAGCTTGAACTTTTCTGTGTGCTAAGCCCTTACTTCATTTGAATATTTGTATTGATCATCTTGAGCTTCCAAATGTATGTGCTGTGATTTTTCTTCTTGTTCCTGTTTGCAGAGAAGGATGCAATTAAAACCATACACTGGAACTCTTTCATTATTTAAACTATATATGCTTGTGCAAAAACTACATGTTATTTCAGTCACTTGCTAAAGAGTGGAGATAGTTATCAAAGGTTCTTACAGAGATATGCTTAACTTTAAAGACTTTCAAATCCTTGGTGTAACTTGCTATGCACTTGGGCCTTAAGGCTGGGAAATGTGCTTCCAACATAGATATTTTTTCACTTTCACTCTATGCAGTCATGCATTTTATTTAAAAACACCTGCACTTAACATATACTCTAGTGCTATTGATATAATAAATTGTGAAGCCATATGATAAACAGCAATTCTCATAGATTCACAGATTTTAAGTTTAAAAGGGACCAATATGTTCATCTAGTCTGACCTCCTGCACAATGAAGGCCACAGAACCTCCTGCCCACTCCTGCAGTAGACCCCTAACCTATGATTGAGCCCCTGAAGTCCCAAAATCTTGGTTTAAAGACTTCAAGCTACAGAAGAACCACCAGCAAATTGCCCATGCTACAGGAGAGAGTGAAAAATCTCCAGGACACCTGCCAATCTGCCATGGGGGAAAATCTCCTCCTGACCTCAAATATGGTGATCAGTTAATCATTGTGCATTTGGACAAGACTCACCAGTCATACACACAAAAAAGGATTCTCTGCACCAACTCAGAACCCACCCTATCTAGCAACTCGTCACAGTTTATTTGCATGTTTACCAGCAGTAGTCAAAGAACAGTCAATTGCCAAACTAGGCTGTCCCATCATACTATCACCTCCATGAATTTATCTGGCTCAGTTTTGAAGCCAGCTGGGATTTTTGCCCCCCACTGCTCCCCTCGGAAGGCTATTCCAGATCTTCTATCCTCATGTACCTTTGATAACTTCACCTATGCTCTTGTCTTCTTCTCTCTTTACTTTTTTACAAGAAGACACCCTTCACAAAAGTATTGTCTTCTATCCTTCAAATGTGGAATGGACATCTCCTTCATATTATACTGGCCTAAGGCTCAAAATTGGCATTATTCAGTTTTGCACCAGTGATACATTAAAGTCTATCTAATGGTCCATTAGAGCCAAAAGCTTGAACCCTTATATCATTTGGAAGAGGAAGTTCCCCAGTTACCTGGCGGCCTCAGAGAAGTTGCTTCGAGTCTTGTATATGTGGATGTGTATGGCTCTAAAGTTGTGACAATTTATATACAACCCCCCCCCCAAACCTATTTTAGAGGTGTTTCACATTTCAGTTTTAATGTTTGTCATTTTGAATTCTGTATAGTGGACACATATTAGCCATGATGGATGGTTTTGAAGTCAAAGGGATAAAAAATAGTCCAAATTAAAAACTCTGTAAAATGGCTCTTCTCTATAAAATGTATAGCATACCAAATAAAGATTTTTTTTAATCACCATTCTGTTTACCCACTGACTTCAGTGGGCTTACACTGGTGTTGCTGAAAAATGTTGCCCATTATCTTTTAACCTAGCATTATAGAAATTCCATATGTTACATTAGATTAAACTGGAAGGACCAATCCCCTTTGGAAGGGAACTTGGTCTGATATAATAGTCTGACATGCATGTGAAAGGAAGCCCGTTTGTTCAGTTCCCTAGATACCACAAAAAAGTATATCCTGGTATCTGACTCCTTTAAGGAATGTTTGCACTTGCAAGTTAGTTCGAATTAAGGAGGCTTAATTCAAACTAACTTAGTACCTGTCTACACTAGGCTTTCCTTAGTTTGAATTAAAGAATTCCTTAATTCAATCTAATGAAAGCTTGGTTTGAATTAGTAAGACCTGCCTGTTAGTTTGAACTAAGCCCTTAGTTTGATCCTTAGTTCGAAATAAGGATGGTGTAGACTAGGATTAACCCTTTGTTTGAATTTAATAAATTTGAATTAAGGGCAGTTAGTTCAAATTAACAAAGAGGACTAATTCGACTTAACATTGTCGATTTAGTCCACTTTGTTAACTCAAACTAATAAGTTTGAGTTTAGTTCAAACTAAACTGGAACTTATTCATTCAAATTAACAAATTAGAACTAACTTTTCCCAGTGTAGACACAGCCTAAATTATCTGCACAGGGGATGATGTTTCTTCCTAGGTGATGTAGGTACCACAAAGCTGTCTGAGTCACTTGTAACATAGTAAGTTTCTATTTATGAACTCTGTGTTTGCCTCTAATAATGAGTGAGGGATTCTGGCTCCAAACTATAAATCTCTTGAACATGTTCTTAAGGACATTACTGGATTGGATCCTCCATTATTTTGGGTACTCCTGGTGTTCAGCTAATAGTTTAAAAAAGTGGATGTCTTAAGTTAGGCTTCTGAATCCATATTTAGGCACCTGCTAATTACCAAGAGCTGAATGCCCAACAGCTTCCTTTAACTTCACTTACTTAGGTAGTCCCAATGTTTTAAGTTAATAGAATTAGTGAGATTCATCCTCCAGATGCTAATCATTCTTAAACACCTTTCTCTAAATATTAGAGCATTTCCTGTGTGTATTCAGTCTAGCCTATTTGCAGCCAAAAACCTTGGAACCCTGTGTGGTGCTGGAATTGTACCTTAAATAGCTACTGGAGTTATTAACCGACTATCCACCTCTGCAATGGAACTTACTCCATATTTAGACCTTTGCAGTTATTATGAAGTAACAAAACCTATTTTGAATGAAGGAATGAACAAAGCAATCCTAACTTTTTTTGCTTTATATCTGGTGATATGCTGACTTGACAGGTCATTGTAACCTAAGAGAAGACTAGCAAATTGGTTGTCTCCTACAGTTTTCTACTGCTGTTCTTGGGCATTCTTGTCATTACAGCGCAAGTCAGCTATTGATCAGTTTCATCTCTCAAACTCAGCAAGGCAGTCATTTAAAAATTTTCAGTTCAAAACAAATGCATACAATAATTGCCTTAATCTTTTAATTTTCCAAAATTTTAGAATTGGGTCTGGTGATCTCTAGAATCATTTGATAGGTTGGTGAGCCCTCGTTCCTCTTCTGTGATGTTTCACATTGTCTGTGGCATTTTAGGGTACCTGTGACCTGTGTGTTTCTGTGTACACTTTGAGTATAGATATGATAGGTATCTTAGGAAATAGTGAGAAATTAAATATTTGGCTTTTCTGTGCTGACTGCTTTTAAATGAAGTAATAGACACCAGCTTTTTTTTTTTTTTTTTTTTTTTTGCATTTCAATTAACTAAATTCTGGGCAAATGCCTAGCATGTCTCTGAATGTGCTTCTTTAATAGACTTGGGAAGAAACTAACTGCAGTTATTTGAATATGATATAGTTACTATAGAGGAAGACAAACAAGGAGTCCTGTGGCACTTAAAGACTAACAAATTTATTTATTACATGAGCTTTTGTGGGAGAGAATCCCAGTTCATCAGATCATTTGAAAATGGGGGCATTTATAAAATAGGAGGAAACAAATGCAGGGTAATGTAAATCATAGGATCAGGTCAGACTGTTACAGCAAATCAATGTGATAAATAGATTTGTTAGTCTTTAGAAGTGCCACAGGACTCCTTGTTTGTTCTGCTGTTTTTTACAACAGCACTTAAGAGTCTGTGAAAAAAAAATCTATTATTGAATATACCTTTAAATATGGGGCTGACAGTTCACTTTACCGATGGTGAAATTAGATAGTAATGCAGGTATCCATTGAATTAATTCGCCTTCTCTAATCCTAGGTTCTGGTGAGAATTCAGGTCTTAATGTGCAAGGCTGTTGGCGGCTATTGCTTCTGACTTGAACAAACCCTTCCCTCTCATTAAGTTGAATTGCCACTTCTAGAACAAGAGCCTCTTGTTAATTATTTGTAAGAAGGACTGCATATAAAATAGCCAGTTCAAACTTTCTGGTTCCTCTGTTTCTGCAGGATTTTCTGTTGCCAACTGTTGCAATTTTAGTGTGTGTCTCTCTGTGTTTGAAATTTTGCTTAAAGCTCCAGGTATTGGAGTCAATTAATTATAAGACAATCTCATCTTTCATTAAACAAGAAATTAACTTGCTAGCCCCCATAATTGGAGAGGAAAGCTAGAAAATGCGATCTGGGTACAAAATAAAGGCTCAAAACCCACAGGGAAATAAAAAGAACCTCAAATTGGTTAGGTTATGATGCCATTGATATTTATGATGGACTCCCTGAGTTTTAAGTCCTCCTCTGATGGGGCTGTGCAGCACCCAATGAATATTTCAGTGCTGGTGATTCTGTTCTGTCCAAGAGGGAAATGTTTTTTGAAGCTCAGCAGCAGTATTTGCATGTTCATTGCGGAAGTTGACTCAGGACTGGGAATTTGGGGATATTACAATGACAATGTTCAGGGTTGTTTTTGTGATTGGTGTAACTGGTGGCCACCCAAGTGAATGGTTGATGACTGAAGATACAATTACAGAATGTTAGGGTCGTGAGGGACCTAGAATGGTCATTAGTTGCTGCGTTGCTAAGAGTGAGGTATTTGAGAGGGCATGCAGGTTCCAGGTCTACGCTTCCATTGTCAGTTGCTTCTCCTATTTCCATTGCCCAGAGCCACACAACACTACTTTCTTGTGCTTCTATTTCATGGCCCTTGCAGTGAAAGTTGTCAGCTCCTCACTATTTCTATTATGGTAGTATGAGTCACTTGTGCAATTCCCTAGGTGCCTGCTAGGACTACTGTGTGCCAGGCTTATGGAAAGCAAGGATGTTTCATGCTCGTTTACTACAATACACTGGTTTATGAAGACAGAAGGCCTGAATTATCAACTGTGAATGTGGAGCTGCACGAGGTCACCTTTACCAAAGATCCTAATATTTTTTTGGTATGATTTCCACGTGTGGCAAGGCACTGGAACTTGTATTCCATATTGAGGAAATAAATGGTACATCGCTGAGGTGCATGGTGGACATGGGTGCTGAAGATAACATTCTTCCCTCTGGGTTACTTCACAGTCTGGGCATTTGCCCAGCTATAGTGGTTATAAAAACCTGGATTTGTATGCCTTGCAGACAGGAGGTGAAACTGTACACTTTATGCTGTACAGATGCGTAGCCTTGACTACAAATTTTACATTGTTAAAAGCATGGCTGTGATCATGATTCCATTTTTGTCCTATGAGCTGTACTTACATCTGTGGAAGTATGCATGAACTCACACAGGACACCTCCGGTGTGGTTATGTCATCTAGAATAAAAGAGGATACTAAAGTGACATTCAGAGATACTGTGATTTATTTAATGGTGATGGTGTTTTGTCCACTGGATATTTGTATTCTCTGCTGTTGGATTTGTGTACTATATGCAGCTGTGGACAAGATCTAAGCAGAACTGCAGTTCATGAAAGGGAATGGCATTAGTTGAAAGATGGAAGGGTCTTGGGATTGGTTCACATCCACAGTGAACATATATAAGAAAAATGGAGCTGTTTGACTGTGTACAGGCTTTCTGGCACTTAATAATTATGTGATACTGTAAGCAGTTTTAAGTGCCAAACTTGAAAGAGATTTACAGGTCATAGATTTTCTTTAATTGGACTACCAATCTGGTTATTTGCATATAACCATTGCAGAAAGTTGGCAGCTGTTAATGACTTTCAGTATGCCATGTGGGAGGTACTGCTATCAACAACTCACTTTTGCCTTAGTCTCTTCTCCTGAGGTATTTTAGAGAGTGGTTTCTCAGCTCTTGTAGAATATCCAAGATGCATGTTGCTATTTGGATGACATTCTCATCTTTGCTAAGACTCTTCTTCAGCATTTTGGTATTCTGGATCAGGTGCCAATCCAACTCCAAGATGGCATAATGCTGAATGTGACCAACTGCAGTTTTACAAAAGATGCTATAGAATTCCTGGGGCATTCTTTGTCAGCCAATGATGTGAAATCAATGCCTTAACAGCTACAGACTGTTGCTTCACAGTTGTTACCTGCTGATCATAATGTTTTTCTTTGTTTTTTTGGCCTAGCTTAATACATAGGTGGCTGTGCATTGTCCCATTTTAGTACCTTTATCAAGCCACTGTGGAATTAAACCCATCACCAGGGCCAATTGGTTTAGGCTAACAAAGCAAAGCGGGCTTTTGAAACCCTTATCAAGTCTTCTGCTGGATCTGATCCCATGCTTTTTTTGATCCATGAAAACCTGAAGTCATTCAAACTGATGACTACAGTCTAGTTCTGGGTGCTGTTCTGTGCCGAGAGGGATAGCCAGTTATATTTGCAGCCTGTACACTCACCCCAGTGGAAACACAGTATTCCCAGGCGGATCTAGAATTCTTGGTGATAGCGTTTGATGTTGTGTGCTTCAAAATTTACTTAATGGGAAGATATTTCACCTTGGAACCTGATCATTTGTCTATTCTGGGCCTCTGTCATATGGCCATTGACCTGCTGAGGATAAGACTCTAGCAATAGGAAGACATAGTTTGTCTATGCTCTTTTGAGGACTTCTGCAGTGTTGGTACCATTGTAAATGCAGAAAAGTGGAGTACACCACTTATTTTTTACTGAAAGGTATGCCAAGCTGATTAAGGGTGGAATGCTGATTTCACTCTTTAAGATGCTGAACTGTGCAAGATACTACGTACTGCATAAGTGCATTGGATGGATGCAGTACTTAAGAAAACTTTGTCTGCATTCTGCAGAATTCATTGGAAGCTCACAATGAAGACATGAGCTACTAAGCATATCGTATGCAGAGGATCCTGGGTGATTGTTCCAGCAGTATTACAACGAGCAGGCCTGGATGTGGCTCATGGGCAGTTGAGAGTTATGAGCACAAAGGAACTTCTATCTAGTTATGCTTGGTGGCTAGGGTTGCACTCAGACATTGAGTGTCATGTGAAGGCATGACCAGCATGCACAGTGCATAGATTTGCTGTTTCTGTGGCCCCTTTGAAACTGACAATCATAGACAGAACATGGCAGAAAATTGCAGTGGACATTCTTGGCCCTTGAGCTGCACTGCATGGTTACACATTGTAGATTGTTATGGACTATTACTCATGTTACCCTTTTGCATTCATAATTTCACAAGGCACTTCCAAACAGTTAATTTCTTGCTTAGCCACTTTATTCACTATGTTTGAACCTCCAGAGAACCTTATTTCAGGTAAAGAGACTGACAGGCCTCTCCCCAGATCTGGTCTGGTGTGCTGCTGTGACCCCCCTGATTCCCACTTCTGAACCCTGATTTGCCCCACTTTGCCAAGTGACCACTCACTCCTGAGTCAGTCCATTCCAGCCTCTCATGTGTAATCAGTCCCAGGCAGTGGGTGTGTGCCGTCTGGCCACTTGAGGGACAGTTCCCAAGCGTGCACCCCTAACTCCAGTTACTGCACAAGGAGCCACTGTCTACAGAGATTGGGACTCACACCCACTCACGTACACTTAAGTCCATCCACTTAACAAAGAAATGGAATATGCCTCACCTTCTTTACTCACACCTTCTAAAGATCACATAACTTTAGGTAAAACAACTACTTGTTAATTCTAAGTGAGACTATGGCCAATCATGGCAGAATCACAATATAAATGAGTCAGGGGAGACCACAAGGAAATAATAGGTAAAACACGCATACTAACCTAACACCTCTACTCAAAGTGACCTTAAAGTCCAAGTTTGTGCTCAAGGTGTTTGGTCTGCCAGATGTATGTCAATAACAAGAAGAGGATCAGGGATGGTGTAGGTCCGTTACTGAATGTGGCAGTTATCCTCATGATGGAGGATGAGGAAAAAGGTGAAGTGCTCAATGCTTTTTTTACTTCAGTTTTCACAGGTGGGGCCAGCCCACTACACTGGGTATGGCAGATTGGAGAGAAGAAGAGAGGCCCTTGGTGACGGAAGGTCAGGTTAGGGACTCCTTAAAGAAGCTGGATGTGCACAAGTCCAGGGGGCCTGACAAACTGCATCCGAAGGTTCTGAGGAAGTTGGCCGATGAGACAGCAATACTGCTGGCCATTATCTTTGAAAACTCGTGGTGAATCGGGGAGGTGCTGGAGGACTGGAAAAAAGCAAATATAGTGCCTGTCTTCAAGAAATGCAAAAAGGGGGATCCAGAGAATTACAGACCTGCCAGCCTCACCTCAATCATGGAGCAGGTGGAAAAATCATGGAGCAGGTTCTCAAAGAATCCATCCTGAAACACTTGGAGGAAAACAGAGTGATCAGGAACAGTCAGCATGGATTCATCAAGGGTAAATCGTGCCTGACCAACCTCATTTCCTTCTATGATGAGATGACTGGATTTGTAGATGTGGGAAGAGCTGTTGATGTGATATACCTCGACTTTAGCAAGGCTTTTGATACGGTTTCCCACGGCATTCTCATTGGAAAGTTAAGGAATTATGGGTTGGATGTGTGGACTGTAAGGTGGATAGAGAACTGGCTAGCTCAATGGTTTCAGCATGTAGGAAACAATGGTTCCATGTCTAGCTGGCAACCAGTCACGAGTGGTGTGCCCCAGGGGTCAGTCCTGGGGCCAGTTCTGTTCAACATTTTCATTAATGATCTGGATGATGGGATAGACTGCACACTCAGTAAGTTTGTGGATGACACCAAACTGGGGGGAACGGTAGACATGCTGGAGAGCAGCGACAGGATTCAGGGAGACCTAGACAAATTGGAGCAGTGGGCCAAAAGAAATCTCATGAGGTTTAAAAAGGACAAGTGCAAAGTCCTGTACTTGGGATGGAAAAACCACATGCACTGCTACAGCCTGTGGGAGCAATCAGCTAAGTAGCAGCACTGTAGAAAAGGACCTGGGAGTCATGGTGGATGGGAAGCTGGATATGAGTCAGCAGTGTGCTCTTGCTGCCAAAAAGGCCAATGGCATAGTGGGCTGCATCAGAAGAAGTGTTGCCAGCAGATTGAGGGATGTGATCATTCCCCTCTATTTGGCACTGGTGAGACTGCATCTGGAATACTGTGTCCAGTTTTGGGTTCCCAACTTAAAAAAGGACGTGGACAAATTAGAAAGAGTCCAGCGGAGGGCAACAAAAATGATCAAGGGGCTGGAACACAAGACCTATGAAGAAAGACTGAAGGAACTAGGCTTATTTAGCCTGCAGAAGAGAAGACTGAGGGGGGATTTGATAGAAACCTTCAACGACTTGAAGAGATGCTCCAAGGAGGATGGAGCTCAGCTGCTCTCAGTAGTAAAAAAGGACAGAACAAGGAGCAATGGTTTCAAGTTACAGTTAGGGAGGTCGAGGCTGGATATTAGGAAAAACTTTCTTACTAGGAGGGTGGTAAAGCATTGGAATGGGCTACCTAGGGAGATGGTGGAATCTCTGTCTTTGGAGATGTTTAGGGCCTGGCTAGACAAAACCCTGGCTGGGATAATTTAGTGGGAGTGGTCCTGCTTTTCTGGCAGGGGGTTGGACTAGATGACCTCATGAGGTCCCTTCCAACCCTATGATTCTATGAGTCTAGGTTTGTACAGCCATTCTCTGCCTGAGTCCAGGCAGGGCTAAGATATTGCTTAGAGTTGTTTCCAGGAGCAGATTCTCCAGCCAAAAACCCCTCAAACCTCCCAAATTGTCTCCCTTTGTTTCCAAAAACCTGCTCAGCCCTTCCCTTCCCTTTCTGGGCTGAGGTGATCTCCTTGTCTGTCTGAGACACTTTAATTAGCATATCTGCTTGCTTACTGCAGTCAGGAGAGATTTCTGTTTGTCTCCCATCCCCCTGAACCATGGTGAACATGCTACATGTCTGTGCAAATACATGAAGTTGTAGGAAGCATGATATCATACTAATCACGTGGAACAGGTTATAAGCATCCATAAAGAAACGTTGCGTGGTGTAACTGGCAACAAATCATACAGCATACAAGTGAACAGGAAAATCATATACTTAATAACCCAAGGTACACAGATGTGCCTCCTGTGACAGAGACACCTAGTTTGAAGTCTTCCTGACAAGTACTGGCACAGTATGTTATAGACTGTCCATATTAAATTTTTGGGTAATTTATACGTCCAAGTCAGTGGCACTGCTATGGGTACTCACGTGGCCCCACAAAATGCCAACATTTTTATGGGCAACTTAGAACAATGTTTCCTCAAGTCTCAGCCCAAAGCACCTCTCCTCTATTTACACTACATTGATAACATCTTCATCATCTGGATCCATGGCAGGGATGCGCTTGAAGATTTCCACAGAGATTTCAACAATTTCCCCTCCACAATCAAATTGAGCCTGGAACACTCCACACATGTGATCCACTTTCTGGACACTACAGTACAAATTAGGGATGGACACATCAACACCACTATACTGAAAAACTACTGATCTGTATAGTTATCTACATCCCTTGAGCTTCCATCCTAAACACACCACATGATCCATTGTCTACAGCCAAGCCCTAAGATATAACCACATTTGCTCTGATCCCTCAGACAGGGACAGACATCTTCTGGATCTCTATCAAGTTTTCTTAAAACTACAGTACCCACTTGGAGAAGTAAAGAGCCAGACTGACAGAGCCAGACAGGTACTCTGTAGTCAACTACTACAGGAAAGGCTCAAAAAAGAAAACAATAGAGCGCCACTGGTTACCACATACAACCCTCAAGTCAGACCTCTACAACAGATCACTAAGGACCTACAGCCTATTTTTAAAGATGACGCCTCTCTCCCTCTAGCCTTGGAAGACAGACCTCTCCTCACCTACAGACAACGCCCGAGCCTTACACACACACACACACACACACACACACACACACACACACACACACA
>ML681994.1:14619797-14630239 GCA_007922195.1 Podocnemis expansa | reverse complement strand
ACACACACACACACACACACACACACACACACACACACACACACACAAAGTTGCTGAGCGCTTCCATCTTCCTAATCTCTCCACTGATGATTTGTTAATGATGGTCCTCAAGCGAATCAATGGGACTTCAAGACTTTAAAGAGAAATAGCCGAAACTGAACTAATATGCAAGTTAGATTGTGTGAAGGCAGGACTTAATCATGACTATGGATTCTTTTCACATTATAACAGGTAATTTGACTTCACCCTCCCCTATGTGCTGTTTCCTAGAGTTTGAATCCTTACAAATGCTCTGATTTGCTGTTGCAGTATGACCTGATCCCATATCCTACACCCCCCTGCATTTGTTTTTATCCCATTCTGTAAGTTCCCCCTCTTCAAACCATTTGATGAAGTGGGATTTTCTCCCACAAAAGTTCATATGATAAATAAATGTTAGTCTTTAAGTGTCACAAGACTCCTTGCTTTTATTGTCCATATACCACCCCAAAGGAAGCAGGGTAGAGTGAGATTGCATGGGACTCTGAAGGAATATATTGCTTGCATGCTGGAGGAAATCAAGATTCACCTTTCTGTCTGTATTTCATTAAATTGTGCTTTATGTGACGTTTGGAGTGAACCTCATGTAAGTATTGGAGAAACTGCTCTTCAGCCAATCTATGAGGACAAGTTGTCTGTATTGATAGAAAAGGTGCTTTTCATCCCCTCACTTTCGTTAAAGCCAATGTGTGTCACTGATATGTATGAGTTTCAACAAGCATATCCATGCAAGACTTGAAGAGCTCTATGTTGAGGGAGCAGTGTATGTTAGGTGAGGGTCTGGAAGTATTTTTGGTACTCATGTTAATATATCTGTTGGTCAGACTGTCGTCATGTTTTGTTCATACTGTTACTTACCTAACCAGTTCAGGATTATTACATTATTTGATTGGCAACTTACTTTTGTGTCTTGCTTCCTGTTTGGGGGGGGGCATGTTTTTGGATTGCTATTCTGCAGTGTATCAGCTTGACTGATAGATACCAATAGATACTTCACCTAAGTTGGTGTTGGGGTGCTAATACCAATGAAAAAAGGGGAAGATTTGGTTTTTCTAAGATCTCAGTCAAAGATGACCTATGTTACAGGCATACAGAGAAATCCACACTCTGAAGGGAAGGAAGCAAGTTTATATGGACAGTAAATAGAACTAACTAAAATGTCTATTCTAATTATTGTTAGTATAATCTTAAGTTTTCTCCTTCAACATCTGAGACCTAGTGATTGCTGTGCCTTTTTCCCTACAGGTGATTTGCTTGTGTCTTTTTCCCTACAGGTGGTTTGCTGACTGTGTGTTTGTGTCTTTTTCCCTACAGGTGAGTTGCTTGTGTCTTTTTCCCTACAGGTGCTTGATGTTAGTTGTGGGACTGTGCTTGTGTGATTGGGTGGGGGCTGTTTGCACCATTGTTCCCTGATCACCTTTAATCACCAGCTTCTAGCAGCCTTGTGATTGGCCTGCCCCTGTGTGACTAACAAGGGGCAAGGACTGACCTAGGCAGAGAAGGCCTTTAAAAGCCACTGCTTGAGCGACCAGAGGACTGCAAACAGGGGAGTTTGTGAGGGAGTTTGGTGAGGCCAAGATGGTGAAGAGGAGCCGCACTGCTTGTGCCAGCGCCCCTGCTGTTTCCTTTGCCTCTGTTTGTAGCCAGACAGACTGTCTGTCCATGGATATCTCCACCCAGACCCTGGTGTGGAATTGCAGGGTGTGTGGCCTTCATTTTTCTGCCACAGATGATCAGGCTAGGGAGATGAGCCTGTGTGATAGGTGCCTTCTGGTGGCATCTCTTCGGATACAGGTAAGAGAGTTACAGGAGGAGGTGTCACAACTCAGGGATATCTATGCCCTGGAAAAGTTCCTTGACAGTGTCAACGATGAGACCTGCAAGGAGGAGGTCCCTATCCCAGTGCCAAGGGCTACTGCCACAGCTCTGGAAATGGATGGGATGCCTATGGCAGAGGAAGCACACTGGCAGCTGGTCACCTCTGGCAGCAGACAGTGCTCCACGCCTGCTCACATCCCACCATCCATTGTGGTGAGGAACCATTATGTGGTGCTGGACACACTGAAGGAGGTAGAGGAGATGCCATCCACCCCAAAGGCTGGGCAGATCACAGCCACCTCACCTAAGAGAAAACGTAGGGTTGTGGTGATTGAGGACTCACTCCTGAGAGGAACGGAGGCACCCATCTGTCGCCCTGACAAGGCCTCTAGAGAGGTATGCTGCCTGCCAGGTGCCCGTATCTGAGATGTAACGGAGGGATTGTCTAAAATCATCCGACCCTCAGACTACTACCCCATGCTTCTTATCCATGTGGGTGCCAATGATACTGCGAGAGGTGATCCTCAGCAGATCAAAGGTGACTTCAGGGCTCTGGGAGTGAGGGTGAAGGAGTTTGGAGCACAGGTGGTGGTCTCCTCGATCCTTCCAGTCAAGGCTAGAGGCCTGAGGAGAGACAGATGCATCCTAGAGGTGAATGCCTGGCTGCGAAGATGGTGTGGTCAGGAGGGATTTGGCTTCCTTGACCATGGAGTCCTGTTTCAGGAAAGAGGATTGATAGGTAGAGATGGCCTTCACCTGTCCAGGAAGGGGAAGAGCGTGTTTGGGCACAGACTGGCTGACCTAGTGAGGAGGGCTTTAAACTAGGTTCAACGGGGGAAGGAGACCAAAGCCCACAGGTAAGTAACAATGTGGGTGATCTGGGGGAAGGATGGAACTTGGGGGGTGCTGGGACTGTATCAACAGCAATAAAAGAGAAGGTAGTTGGAACATGTGGGGGGGGGGAATCAAATAAATGTCTTAAGTGCTCTACTGAAGCCCCAATATGTGAGGAGAGTGGGGGAGGAGAACTCCAAGAAAAAATGCAAGAAGGTTTATGTAATAGAATTGGAAATCAACATGACAAAGTAGGGCAATCGACCGGGTATCTTAGGTGCCTATACACTAATGCGAGGAGCCTGGGAAATAAGCAAGAAGAATTGGTAATACTAGCACAGACAAGGAACTATGATATTATAGGAATAACGGAGACGTGGTGGGATAGTGTGCACGACTGGAGCTCTGCCATGGATGGGTGTAAACTGTTCAGGAAAGACAGGCAGGGAAGAAGAGGGGGACGAGTAGCGTAATATGTAAAAGAGCTCTATGACTGCTCAGAGCTCCATTATAGAAGTGCAAGCGTGCCAATAGAAAGTCTGTGGGTTACATTGCGAGGGGAAAGCAACAAGGGGGATGATGTGGTGGGTGTCTGCTATAGACCACCAGACCAGAAGCAGGAGGTGGATGAGGTGTTCTATGGACAACTAGCGGAAGTTTCTAGATCACAGGCCCTGCTGCTGATGGGGGACTTCAATTACCCTGACATTTGCTGGGAGGCCAATACAGCAGTGCATGGGCAATCCAGGAAGTTTTTAGAGAATGTTGGGGACAACTTTCTAGTACAAATGCTAGAGGAACCAACTAGGGACCTTGAACCGCTCAACCTGCTGCTCACAAACAGGGAAGAATTGATCAGGGACATAGAGGTAAATGGCAAGCTAGGCAGTCGTGACCATGACATGGTTGAGTTCAGGATGCTGATTAAAGGAAGGAAGGAAAGAAGCAAAACAAAAACCCTGGACTTCAAAAAAGCAGATTTTGGCTCCCTCAGGGAACTGATGGGCAGGATCCCTTGGGACGCTAATCTGAAGGGGAAAGGAGTCCAAGAGAGTTGGTTATATTTTAAAGAAACCCTGCTAAGGGCACAGGAAGTTGCCATTCCAATTAGGAGAAAGAACAAACATGTGAGGCAGCCAGCATGGCTTAGCAGAGACCTCTGCTCTGAGCTTAAACATAAAAAGGAAGCTTACCGGAAGTGGAAGCTTGGTCAGATGACCAAGGAGGCATACAAAGATATTGCTAGGGACTGCAGAGATAAAATCAAAAAGGCCAAAGGACAACTGGAGTTGCAGCTAGCGAAGGATGTAAAGGATAAAAAGAAGGGGTTCTACAAGTATGTTAATAACAAGAAGAGGGTCAGGGATGGTGTAGGCCCCTTGCTGAATAGGGCAGGCATCCTTGTGACAGAGGATGAAGAAAAAGCTGAAGTGCTCAATGTGTTTTTTGCTTCAGTTTTCACAGGCGGGGTCAGCTCCCAGCCCACTACCATGGGTGTGGCAGATGGGAGGGAAGAAGACAGGCCCTTGGTGACGGAAGGTCAGGTTAGGGACCTCTTAAAGAAGCTGTATGTGCACAAGTCCATGGGGCTGGACGAACTGCATCCAAGAGTGCTAAGGGAATTGGCCGATGAGATAGCAGTACCGCTGGCCATTATCTTTCAAAACTCATGGAGAACGGGGGAGGTGCCAGAGGATTGGAAAAAAGCAAATGTAGCGCCTATTTTCAAGAAAGGGAAAAAGGAGGATCCGGGGAATTATAGACCAGTCAGCCTCACTTCAATCCCTGGAAAAATTGTGGAGCAGATTCTCAAAGAATCCATCCTCAAACACTTAGAGGAAAATAAAGTGATCAGGAACAGTCAGCATGGATTTACCAAGGGTAAATCATGCCTGACCAATCTCATCTCCTTCTATGATCAGATGACTGGTTTTCTGGATGCAGGAAGAACCATTGATGTCATATACCTTGATTTTAGCAAGGCTTTTGATACAGTTTCCCACAGCATTCTCATTGGCAAATTAAGGAAGTATGGGTTGGATAGGTGGACTATAAGGTGGATAGAAAACTGGCTAGATCAACGGTTTCAGCATGTAGGAATCAATGGTTCCATGTCTAGCTAGCAGCCAGTAACAAGTGGTGTGCCCCAGGGGTCGGTCCTGGGGCCGGTTCTGTTCAACATTTTCATCAATGATCTGGATGATGGAATAGACTGCATTCTCAATAAGTTTGCGGATGACACCAAGCTAGGGGGACCAGTAGACACGTTAGAGGGCAAGGACAGGATTCAGGGAGACCTAGATAAAATGGAACAGTGGGCCAATAGAAATCTTATGAGCTTCAGTAAGGACAAGTGTAAAATCCTGCATGTGGAACAAAAAAAACCCATGCATTGTTACAGGCTGGGAAACATTCAGTTAAGTAGCAGCAGTGTAGAAAAGGACCTGGGGGTCATGGTGGATGGGAAGCTAGATAAGAGTCAGCAGTGTGCTCTTGCTGCCAAAATGCCAATGGCATACTGGGCTGCATCAAAAGAAGTATTACCAGCAGATCAAGGGATGTGATCATTCCCCTCTATTCTGCACTGGTGAGGCCACATCTAGAACATTGTGTTCAGTTTTGAGCTCCCCACTACAAAAAGGACAGGGCTATGCTAGAGAGAGTTCAGAGGAGGGCAACCAAAATGATTAAAGGGCTGGAGCACAAGCCCTATGAGGAAAGACTGAAAGCATTAGCTTTATTTAATCTGCAGAAGAGAAGATTGAGGGGGGATTTGATAGCAACCTTCAACTACTTGAAGGGATGCTCTAAGGAAGATGGAGCTCGACTGTTCTCGGTAATAATAGAGGACAGAACGAGGAGCAATGGTCTCAAGTTGTGGTTAGGGAGGTCGAGGCTGGATATTAGAAAAAACTTTTTTACTAGGCGAGTGGTGAAGCCTTGGAATGAGCTGCCAAGGGAGGTGGTGGAGTCTCCATCTTTGGAGGTGTTTAAGGCCCGGCTGGACAAAACCATGACTGGGATGGTTTAGTGGGAGTGGTCCTGCCTCTGGCAGGGGGTTGGACTAGATGACCTATGAGGTCCCTTCCAACCCTATGGTTCTATGATTCTATGACTCTCTTCATGTTTGTAAAGCTTCATTATTGATGTTTGTTTTTACTTTCCAGCATTAGTCAATAAAACATGACTCTTTTTTTTTTTTTTAAATGGCCAGGTCAACATTGCATTGGAATAGGATGGCAGGGTTAATAAAAACCTGGTGTAATATTTTCTCCCTTCATTGAGACAGATTGTAGGAAACTGCCATATAGCATTGAAAAAGAAGGTTAAACAGACATTTGACGCCAATATTGTGAATTAACATTTTGCAGTTTTTTTAAAAATAAAAACTATGAGAAAATTAGTTTCAAAAGAATGGCTACCCCCATTTGTATGACAGACGTGCACTAACATCCCACACATCCAAGTCTATTGATGAAAACCACGGATATTCCACTCACAGTTTTTATAGACGTCATGATGATTTTCACAATGTAGACAATGCCCACTAGGAAATTGGAACTAATAGAAGAAAAAGAAGGGCATTAAGGCCCTGATTCAGGCAAGCATATAAGCATGTGCTTAAGTCCATCCATTTTCAGAAAAGGACATCAATGGGATTTACACGTGCATAAGCAGTATTCCTGAAAAGGAATGCTTCCCAGGGCCTCTCTTTATTTTTACTTACGATCTACACCTGGACTTGAAATAGGGTCTCTGGAGGTGAAATATGGGGACAGAGGTAGCTAGGGGTTCCACAGAGTCCTACATGATGCCTATGGCTATTTTCATCTTTAATACGGAAGTGTGGCATGTCATATTTGCAATCTCAGGGTGTGATTCTGTATTGTGGCTGGGGCTGGCTGCACCTTCAAATCAAAGATGAGGGCAGCTGCAGTTTCTTCCATTACATGCAAATTAACTTCAGTGCTAAAGCTCCTGGCAGGGTGCCAGAGTGGCACTCTTTAGCTAAGTTTTGATTCATCCGGGTTAAAGTATTAACTGCTTTGCCTCAAAGACCTTTATTTAGTGAAAAGGTTTTCAGCATTTTATGGACAAATATTAAAAAAAAGTCTTAAAGAGATGTTTTTTCTTTATTTACTATGATGAATTGTGAGTAAAACCACAGTTAAATGAACAATCAACAAATAAAGAAAATAATGGTATCCCTTCTGATTCCTATTGGAACATTACTATAAATGCTACTTCACAACTGCCATTAAAATGCATGTCAGGAATTTTCCTTGGCTGTCTAGATGCCTTCTTTTAAGATCATTCAACTACATAATGACTTTTAAAGATATTCTTTTTGAAGTGGAAAAACTTTTTTCACAAGCTAGCTGAAAAAGGTATTCATGGATTTTCAATGCAGCATTTTAGCAACATCTTAATTTCATTGCACTGAATAATTTTTGAAAAATAGTTAAAGTGAACTATGGTTTTGTCTATCCCATATCTTTTATTTAATAAGAATGATTTTATACTAAACATCATGATAAATCAAGTGGCAAGAAAATTATAGGCATGCATTCTTTCATTTTGCATTTTATTCTGGGCACATACAATTTTTGGTTTCAAAATCATATTTGATACATTTTATCTCTAAAAAGAATAAAGCTACTCATTCCTACACTCTTGCATTCAAGTCTATAGGAGTATATTCACAGTTTTGCAAACTCTTTGGAAGCCATTATTTAAAGTCTCTTTCTGCCTTGAAAAGTGACCCTGTAGATAGGGGATTTTTGAGTTCCAAGTTCATTGTGTTGCAGTGATTTCCATATCCAGCTTGTTCAGTCTGCAAAGAAAACGATATTTTCTTTTCTAGCTATGAGCCCCATGAATAGTCCCTGGCAACTGTGTGTCCGGATGTGTATTTCTCATACTGAAGATCATCACCAGCAGTGAAAGTTCAATGAACTCAATTAGCTACACCTGTGTAAATATTGCCTTCAGATTATGTCTTCAGTTAACAGGACCACAAACACTCTGACGGCTGATGGGGTTGCACAGGTACATAATCTGGAGACACTGGGGTTGCACAGATAATGCTGAAATTATTGAATTAGCCTGCAGAACCTTTATTACTACTTGTGAAACACGAGATAAAAAGATCCAAGCCTGACTGTCGGAATCTAGAGTAAATTTGTGGACTAGCAATTAAGAAATAATAAAGCTATTTTTGCAATATAGCAATAGAAATATCATCATCATCATGACAGATCTTAGAGAGATCTTTGCATATGGATTGCCATTGGGCTTGGCTGAATCTCTATTTAGGTCCTTAAGATGATCCGGTAGATAGCCGGTTTATGTCCATCATGTCACTGAAACCTTTTGGCAGTCACATGATCATCACTGGCCTTGAAGTGGCATTCCTTGATGAATATAGTTTATCATTTGTAGCTGGAGCAATTAGCAACTGCAATTCAAAAGCACCTTGTTTTGGGGGTTGGGGTGTTATAAAACAAGAAGATAAAAAATTCTAGATACACCTTCTTTAGACTATTAATTATTTTATATACTTATATTGTGTCATCTCTGATCAGTTCCCTTTTAAAGGTAAACAATACAGATTTTCAGTCTCTCTTCATATGACAGTGTTTTGAGGGTTCTAATCATTCTTGCTGCCCTGCTCTTAACCTTCTCTAATTCAATAATATTTTTTGAGATGGGGCGAGGAGTTCTGCAAACAAGAGTGGAGCCTCATAGGGTAGAGCTCAGTCTTCTGTTTCACTGGTGATCAATTTTAGGTATCCATTCTGACCTTTAAAAATGGATGCAATTTTTTAAGTATTGGTAAAAGTAGCTTATTGTTCTGCACAATATATTTCACTTTTATAGCCTCTGAAGTTGTTTTCCATCAAGATTTCTTGACTAGTCAGGATGCTATGTTCTATTATTTTACTGGTGTTCTTTGTTTGTGATATTGTTTGTCTGAGAAGGGGAAGAGCAGGACCCAGTGGCTTGTTTACAATGTTAAAATACCCATTATGGTGTATCATGATTCAGCATGGGATATTAACCCTTGTAAAATGGTGTTCCTTTGAGAAAGCCAGATGAGGCACAAAACTTTCTTTGCTTCTCTTAAACCCTACAAGCCTGGGAACAATGATTTATTACTGTTGTTGTTGTTATTATTATTATTATTATTATTATTATTATTGCCTGTGGAAGGTAAGAGACTCCCTTGAAGTGTTCTTCTCTCAACCCACAGTCAAGGGGTTTGTCTACACTGTAGGCTCTGTTAAGTCGAACTTAAAGTTGATCTTGTTGTCAACTTAGAGAGTCCACATTGAAAACTCCTGTCAACTGCCTGTGTTCACACTGGCAGATGGTAGGTCAACATAGGAGTGGTGCCACATTGCACCGGAGAAGTGCTGATTAGGTCAACTTAAAGGCTTTCCCATCTACATTGGATTAAGTTGACTTGATAAGGTCGACTTAAGCATTAAGTCAACCTGAAGAGGTGGTGTTATTAAGTTGACTTAAGGAAGTGCCTAAGTTGACTTAATAAAAGCCCAGTGTGGTCACCGGGGTCTGTAGGTTGACTTAATCTTCCTTAAGTCGACCTAAGGGTCCAGTGTAGACGTAACGAAGGATAGTCAATACCTACAATTTTCTTTGTGTTCGCTTATTTTATCATAGCTTGTAGCTAAAAGACCCTATAAGCAAATCAAAGGGAAGCACCTTTTGAGTTGATGAACAACCCCTTTGGGAGTCCACACTGGCTTGGGCTGATATTGTGACAATACAGTCATTGGGTATGTCTACATTGTAAAAGATAAGTCGACTTTATTAAGTCAACTTAATAAAGTCTATTTAAAGTCGACTTTAAGTAGACCTTATTAAGTCGACTTAGTGAGTCCACACTACATTAAGTTGACTTTATAAAGTCGACTTTAAATGGGTGCCCTGGCTTAAGTCGACTTTATAAAGTCGACTTAATGGCCCCACTGCATTAAGTCAACTTTATTAAGTCAACGTAGTGAGTCCACATTGACTTAAGTCGACTTAATAAAGTAGACTTAACTCTAAAGTCGACTTTATAAGTGGACCTTATCAAGTCGACTTTACTGGACCCTAAAGTTGACTTTATTGCCCTGCAGTGTAGACAGGGCTCTGTTTAAGTTGACTTAAGGGCCCTTAAGTTGACTTAAACACACAGTGTAGACGTACCCATTGAGATCTTTTAGGATATATCTACAAGGGAGCAGAAGCCCATCACAGCATGTCTCTGAGTCCAGATCTGCAGATTCAGGTTCATGCTACAGTGCTGAAAATATACAATCTTGGGTCTAGTGCTTGAGCTCTGAAGACTACACCCCTCTGTGGATTTCAGACCCAGAACTTCAGACCAAGCCCAGATAGCTACACTGCTGGTTTTAGTGCTGTATGATGAGCCCAAGTCTATAGACCTGGGTGCTGAGAGTTGCTGTTACAAGTTTCTGCTTGCTGTGTAGACGTATTCATAGTTTTGTTTCAGCACAAAATGCTTTCAGTTTTAAATGCTGAAGGACGAATTCTGAGTCTTTTCCGAATGTAGTTTTGTCTTTACATAAGTAAGACTCCCACTGATATAAATGACTGAGTGAAGATTTCAGGATTTGGCCAAATATTGGTCATTGCTGATTTGTGTGTGTCAGTAAGCATCTTTACTTGCCTCAAATCTATCTATCTATCTATCTATCTATCTATCTATCTATCTATCTATC
>ML681994.1:14560020-14619787 GCA_007922195.1 Podocnemis expansa | reverse complement strand
ATCTATCTATCTATCTATCTATCTATCTATCTATCTATCTATCTATCTATCACAGTGCTTCAAAAAGGTGGGCAATTATCATTATCCCCATTTTATAGGACAGAAAACTACTGCAGAGCAGCAAAGTGACTTGCTTTAGTTCACATAGTGAGTCAGCAGCAGAGCTAGACACTAAATCCAAGTTAGTCTGTCTGCTTTGGTTTTCATACCATGCTCACCGCCACAGGAAGAATGAGGTCTCTGGACTCTTTGGCCCATTCCCTTTCAATTGAGCCACCTCTCTTCAATAATATTGTATGTAATTTTGAATTGTTGTATTATGTGCTATACTTATTATATACACTGTAGCTGTCTCTATTGTCTGTGATTTTATATAATTGTATGCATGCCTGTTTATTAATGATTTTAACTTGAAAATACCTTCCAGCGTGCATTTGTGATACTTGATCATGACTGACAATTGCCTGATGCCACCATATACTTTCCATAATCAAGAATTCAGATTTTTGTGGAATACAAAGGCATTTTCTTCTGAAGAAAAATTAAGCAAGATTTCTTTTTAATTAGATGCCTAGAAAATGTTCCTTTCCCAAGTGAAATATGCTTACTGGTCTTAGCTGAGCTTTTAAATCCATTTGATGGGACCTTTGCACAATAGCTTACCATTGGTGATTTTAAGAGGTGAGTGTTTACTCAGGGGCCCAAGACTAAATTTTCAAGGAGACTGCACACTGGAGATTTTCAGTATAAATTCTTATAAATCAAGCACTTAGACAAAGAGAAATGTGATGTAACCTGCATTCTGGGTATTTACACAAGGCACCTTGCTTGCACAAGAACAGAAGAGGTCTGTTTTAAAGCTCTAAATTGCTGATCTGTTATGCATACTGAATTCATCATTTTATGAAAGGGGTGATAGTGGTGAGATTAAATGAGTGTATTAATTTATTTTTAAAAAGTTGTTCTGATGTTAAAGTTTGAAAAATTGAATGTGTCCGTACTTTTCAAATAAAGTTAAAATGCTATACAACTTGTCATGTCTTAGGAATGTCAAGATTCTTGAAAAGGGATACAGCTTGCAGCAGAAGAATCCAAACGCTTGCTAATGTATAGGCATTCATCAACTGCTGTTCATTAACACACATATTGCTAATGCCTGGCAATGGGGCGAACATTTTTCTGGAGTGGGGTCGAAAAACTAATTATTCACCATATGGTAGCTGGCTCAGCAACAATTGCTGAAGCCATGGAAGCAAAAGGAAGTTGGCTGGTTGATTTCTTTGGGCAGTTTGCACAGCGATGACTCTCTTGACACATGCCATTCATGTGGCCTCTGAATAACAGATGGGTTAAGGCTGGGAACTGTGGAAAAATCATGGCAGAGATCTGGTGGCAGCCTCTGTCTTTTTATCCTTCAGAATGACTTTGGGTCACATGGTCTGTAAAAATAACAAGTAGGGGATTGTACTCTGAGGATTTCCCTGCTTCTTTCATAAAGCCAGAGTGTAATTTTGACTGCCTTTTCGTATTTTGTTTATTAAAGGGATCAGGGTTTTAGATGAAAGAGATTACTTGGTTTGTGGTAGGGGGCTGTGCTTTGCCAATGACACTCAGCTCATTGTTAGCAGGAAAAATGCTGGCAGTTTGATAAGGGATAAGAAAAATGGAGGGGGTTTAAATTAAAATTTAAATTACTCCTTATTTGTTCTCTTCTCATTTGTAAATCTCACATAGGCAAGTTAAGATAAGAGCTGTTTTAGATTCAGAATACTCAGCCCTGAAATGAGTTAGTGTTTTTTCCAGAGGAGCTTAGGAAGGCAGGGTAAGATTAATTTGAACATGCTGCTCTTGCAACTTGTGTACTTTCTGGATTTTTCTTTGTTCCAAAGATGTAAAAATGGGAAGAAAGTGAAAATTGCCAATAGGAGATTGCTGGGCTTTTTATGTCTTCTAAAAATAATCAGATTATCCTGAACTGTTGATGGTGAGCAATTAAATTTTAATTAAGTGAAATAAATAATGGCAACTCAGATTGGAACTTTCTTCTATCTTTACTTACATGAAGGTCCTTAGCAAAAGGAAAAGTAAGTGCACAAAGTAAATTTTTATAGTGCTATTCATTTACTGTATTTGTTATATTATCACTCTGATACTAGTCATGCAGATTATCATTTGGTTATAAAATGAGAGAGTGGCCCAAAACTGAATATCCAGTTACCCCAGATTTGAAAAAAGTTTATATCCTCACCTACATTTTATAGTTTGGGCCTGTCTGTTTAAAAATAATGGCTTCCAAACTGAAATGCAGTATGCAAGGTCTAGACTCAGGATCCTCGCTTTTTTCCACCTTGTATGTGTGTTTTCCCAAGGACAATGAAGCTAAAAATTCTCAGATTATTTGCAGAAAAGAAAACCTTTTGTAGATTCAAATTCCAGGTTCAAAAAAATCAGAGAATATTTCTTGTTGTGCGGTTGCATTATTTATTGTTCACAAATTTTCAGATGGCTGCTTGGAATATCATGTAAATGTTTGTGAATCCTAAAAGTTTCACAAGTTTTAGCATCAACAGCTTTCATCCGAAAAGTATGAATGCTCACTTCTCAAATATTCTTCTGCTTAAAAAAATTATTCAGTCAAAGACAAGAAAAAATATCATATAACTTCTGAAAGTCATATACCTGTAGACTGAGAAACAAACAGGGAGTCCTGTGGCACTTAAAGACTAACAAATTTTTTTATTGCATGAGCTTTCATTATTGAAAATCCCACTTTAACATGGCTGCCCCTTTCAAACAGGTAGACTGGAGTCACATTAAATAGCCCATATTCTGCACAACATGTAGGTTTTACATTTGCTCACATAAGCTATTTGGTGAAATCTTAAAAATAAGGAATACATGTGTAAAAATAAGGATTGATACACTTGCAGAAAAAAGAGTTAAATTCATGAGTATTATTTACAAAAGATAATTTGTCAGCTCTAATTCAAACTCTTTTTTTTACGTATCCGTAGCTTAAAAAAAAATCTCTGCTTCTTCAAGGGCCTTGATCCTGCTGTTCTTATTCACAATAAGTGCCAATTATTTATATGTAATTCTACTGAACTGATTTTGAACTATTTTCAGGAGGAAGCACCAGTGATTATAAGAAATTACACAGTTGAGTAGTGTGAGGAAGTGGGGAACAAAATACCTGATTTGTTTCAAGACTGAGCTTGATAAATTTATGGAGGGTTTGGTATACGAGATTCCCTACAACAGCATTATCACCCATCAGTGGCTGTTTTTAGCACATATCTCTGGCAACTAGAGATGGGACTCTAGGAGGTGAGGACTCTGCATTGCTACTGAGAATTCTTTCCCACGTGTCTTGCTGGTAGGTCTTGCCCACAAGCTTCTCAGTGGTTCCCAACCTGGGGTCTGCAGACATGTTCCAGGGGGTCCGCAGCTCTGCTGGTCACTGGGGCCGGAACCCAGCTGTGGCCCTGATGCTCCCTGCTGGGGCTGTATCCCAGTGGGGAAGGGGGGCTGCAGTGCTGCTGGTTGCTGATGCTGGCAGCAGCTTAGCTCTGCTGGCTGGGGGCCATAGCTGCAGCAGCCCCACTCACCAGTGTGGTGGGGGGGGTGGGAGAGAGGAAGGGGTAAGGGGCCATGGGCGCAGTGGCCTTACTCTCCTGCAGGGGCAGAGGAAGGGGCCATAGCTGCAGCAGCCCCATTCCCCGGAGGAATGGCCATGGTGGCTTTGCTCGCTGGCTGGTTCTGGCAGCATCACTGGAGCAGTGCGGGCCTGATTCTGCTGCTCAGTGAGCTGGATTCTGCGCACCACCACTGTGCAGCAGTGCCACAGCATCCCACCTGTGGCCGGAGGGCGGCTGCAAAAATTTTTCAACCTAAAAAGGGGCCCCCAACCTTAAAAAGGTTGGGCACCATCATCATATTTAGACTCAGGAAGGAATCTCGCCTCAGTCCAATTGGCAGCAATCTTGAGAGTGTTTTGCCTTCCTCTGAATTACCCAGTAGTCACCCCTATAGACTGTTGAATCATTTTCTAATAAATTCTTGAGTCCCAGGGCTGTGGTGGGAAACGTCTGTTTCTGCAAAAAATGGACACAGGAGTAGATGGGTACCATTGCCTTTGTGATTGTACTTTTTGAAAGTTCTATATCTGAGTGCACTATTAGTAACAGATGGATGTGACAACCAAAGAAGAGGTGGAGTTTTCAGACCTATAGCATTTTGAAGATTCTGCTCCAAAATCTGAAACAACTAACATTCCTTTGGTGTGCTCAATGTGCCCCATTTTTAAGTTCCCCAGCACATGGGTTTCTTGGTATATGTTATGACAGAAGAAATGTTCTCTGATTCTGCTTTTTGATTTACAAGTATTTGACTATGAATATAGTTTATATATCTGTACCTGAGATGAACACTGAGGGAGGGAGGAGGTTAACATTTCTCCACAGAAAACCTATGATAGGGTAACTATTAATTGGAGAACTGTGCAGCACTCCTAACTCCTCATCTTGGATGGGAAAGGATTTTGTGGATATGTGGAAGGAGCAAATGTATTAACAGGAGTATTGTAAGTAAGATATGAGAAGTAATTATTCCACTCTACTCTGACTGATTAGGCCTCAACTGGAGTATTTTGTCCGTTGTGGGTGCCTCTTTTCAGGAAAGATATAGATGAATTGGAGAAAGTCCAGAGAAGAGCAGCAAGAATGATTAAAGTTCAGGAACACTTGACTTATGAGAGAAGATTGAAATATCGAGGTTTGTTTAGTCCAGAAAAGAGGAGACTGAGAGGGGAGTACCTAAATGATAGTTATGAGGAGGAGGGAGAAAAATTGTTTTCTTTTACCACTGATGATAGGACAAGAAGCAATGGGCTTAAATTACAGCAGGAGAGGTTTAGGTTGAACATTAGGAAAAAAATTCCTAAATGTCAAGGTGACTAACGACTGGAATAAGTTGCGTAGGCAGGTAGAGGAATCTCCATCATTGAAAGTATTTAAAAGCAGGTTAGACAAACATGTGTCAGGAATGGCTAATGAGAGTACTTGGTCCTTCCATGAGTGCAGAGGACTGGACTCAATGACTCCTCATGGTTCCTTCCAGTTTCTGTACAGAAACACATTTTTTAATGGTCAAAGAAATATTTTTAAAAAGTAAAGTATCTATAATGATAATGTGACAGAAACACAAAAGCCAGAGAACTTGTATTTAAGGCTGTTGTTGTATTTAGAATGTACTTTCTTGGACCTTTTCCCCTAATAAAGCAGTCAGGTTAAAGAGCTATTGTTGATTCATGAAAACCTTTGCAAAGCAGTTTCTTTACAAAGTGTGCTTCTACTACAACAGACAACTACATAGAGATGTCATCTCACCCAGCTGATTACTTTTCTGTTTATAGATAGAATCTTATCTACATTCTTAAATATATATCTATGTTTTTCTTCTTTACATTGTAGCTATAGAAATGTGAGCTGAAATTAACATCAGTAGAAGAATGGGATTTTTAGATGAGCTCAAAGAAGTAGGCACCCAGATCCCTCTAATTTCATTGAAAATCATAGAATCATAGGAGGTGAGGTCATCTAGTCCAACCCCCTGCTAAAAGCAGGACAACTCCCACTAAATCATGCCAGCCAGGGTTTCATCTAACCAGGCCTTAAATGCTTCCAAAGATGAAGATTCCGCCACCTCCTTATAGAAGCACCGCTGACCCGGAAACAGACCTGGGCTTGATGTGCCGTGACTTGGGGCTTGAGTGCGCTGCTGCCATGGGCAGCCTGGTGGTGGAGCTGGGGCTTGAGCCAGAGCCAGCGATGCCCCTGCCTCCTTAGGTATCCCATTCCAATGCTTCACCACCCTCCTTGTAAGAAAGGTTTTCCTAATATCCAATCTCGACCTCCCCAGCTGCAGCTTGAAACTATTGTGTTCCAGTTGCAGAAGACCCAAACTTTTTAACAATAGGTGATGAGATTGCTGGGTAGTAATCCTGTGTAACTTTTCTGGAGTTTAGCAATGTGTATGATGCAATATTATTTTAAGTGGCAATGAGGCACTTTTAGTTCTCTTCCTACATTGTAGTACAAAAACTAAATTTAAAGAGTTTTTTTCAAGTATTTTTACAAGTGTTACTGCTTAAAACCACAAAGAGCAGCAAGTACCTATGGTTATTAATTGTTCCTTAGAGTAAAATACCAAGATTCTGAGTTTTAATGCTTATCTGATGACTCTAAGGGTGTGTTCACACAGCAGTTTTATTTCGAAACAACAGAGGTTGTTTTGAAATAAGAAAGGCCATGTTCACATGATGCACATTGTTTTGAAAACAACAGGTTCCATTGTTTCGAAACAATGGCGTTGTTTTGAAACAACTTAAACCCCATGTGGGGCGAAACAACGTTGTTTCGCAATGATTGTTTCAAAACAATGCCGTCTGAACATGTTGTTTTGAAACAACAGTGACTCATTTCGAAATAACTGTTGTCTAAACCTGCTATTTCAATTCCTGCTTTTTTCCTTAATTCGAATTAACAAACTGTTAATTCAGATTAACTTATTTCAAAATAAGGCGTTATTTCGAAACAACTTGTATCAAAATAACCCCCTGTGTGTGAACATAGCCTAAGTTGTACTGGACGTTAATATACCGTAAGTAGTCAGTTAGTGGGAAAACTTAAAGAACTACCAACCATACACTCAGCTTACAGTGATACCTATGGGGTGGTCTCTTCTTTGATTGTACTAATCCTTGTCAGGAATCTAGGGGGAATTTCTCTAGTATGTTGCAAATGTAATAAATAAAATTACACAATGATTTTTTTCAGTGAATTTTCTTTGCTTTATAATAAACCCAGGAGTTTCATTTCAGCTCTGTCATGGATTCAGTAATGCTGGATCTCTCTTTTCCCATGGAACTTGGTTTGATGTTTGCCAGGGGATCGTCACTGAATTTGCTAGCTATTTAGTTAGGACCCCTGAAAGCTTTCAGTTTTAAAGGCCAGAATGTCTAACTGTTTGAGTTTAAAGTGAGTTAGTTCAGATTAGCTCCAAATAGCTTGACACGTAACGACTTCTCATTGACACTAATGGGGTTAATCCTATTACAATGCTGTCTACACTCCTGTGACCTCATAACCTTGTGCTCTTCCTAATGCTACGTAATGTCACACTTTTTATTTGATCTTCTGACCACCTTAAACATATATCATTCAACATCTGTCTGCTTCAGTCTTATTGTATTGCCTGCAAAATTTTACATAAGAAAGATCCTTTATAAATATTTCTTGTAATATTTTTTATATCTAGATAGATCTCCTTATAATAGGGGCTTTATTGTTGTTCCAATAGGATCTGTTAGTTTCCCATGTCTTTCACTAGTATTGTACAATATATGCTTTATGGATACTTGACCACATGAATGTGTAAGACCATTTCTGGCTGTGCACTTCAATTTTGATGAAACTATGCTAGAAACACTTACTAGGGCACAGCAAAATAGTAATTTTCTTATGCCAAAATTAAGAGCTGCAAGGGGACATTGCTTATAATCACATATATGGCAGGGACTAGGACCATATGTACACGTATAATTAAATCAGAGTAAAAGTTAGCAGCAGATTGAATTTAAGTGAGTAGATGACCTTGCCTAACAAGAATGTATTCTTCTGCTGTGTGACACTAAGACTTTGTATGAATTGTACTGTTACTTATTGAAAGCTGTATCTGCCATGGTGGCTTGTACTTATCTTAACTCATATCCTCAGAGTTCTGTTGGAATCAGGCAACATTGTCCTATCCAGTGACTCCACTTGAAACAGTAGATCTGCTAAGAAGAACAATGGGTATGGGAAGATGCTGCTGACCCTTTGAGGGGTGGGCCAGTGGTTACTGAAACAGACAAGCCAAACTAGGTGAGGAGAAAGGAGAAAGAACAAACATGTGAGGCAGCCAGAATGGCTTAGCAGAGAACTCTGCCCTGAGCTTAAACATAAAAAGGAAGCTTACAGGAAGTGGAAGCTTGGTCAGATGACCAAGGAGGCATATAAAGGTATTGCTAGGGACTGCAGGGATAAAATCAGAAAGGCCAAAGGACAAATGGAGCTGCGGCTAGCGAGGGATGTAAAGGATAACAAGAAGGGGTTCTACAAGTATGTTAATAACAAGAAGAGGATCAGGGATGGTGTAGATCCCTTGCTGAATGGGGCAGGCATCCTTGTGACAGAGGATGAAGAAAAAGCTGAAGTGCTCAATGCTTTCTTTGCTTCAGTTTTCACAGGCAGGCTCAGCTCCCAGCCCACTACCACGGGTATGGCAGATGGGAGAGAAGAAGACAGGCCCTTGGTGACGGAAGGTCAGGTTAGGGACTGCTTAAAGAAGCCGGATGTGCACAAGTCCATGGGGCCGGACGAACTGCATCCAAGGGTGCTGAGGGAATTGGCCAATGAGATAGCAGCACCGCTGGCAGTTATTTTTCAGAACTCATGGAGAACAGGGGAGGTACCAGAGGATTGGAAAAAACCAAATGTAGTGCCTATTTTCAAGAAAGGGAAAAAGGAAGATCTGGGGAATTATAGACCAGTCAGCCTCACCTCAATCCCTGGCAAATTTATGGAGCAGATTCTTAAAGAATCCATCCTCAAACACTTAGAAGAAAATAAAGTGATCAGGAACAGTCAGCATGGATTTACCAAGGGTAAATCATGTCTGACCAATCTCATTTCCTTCTATGAGCAGATGACTGGTTTTCTGGATGCAGGAAGAACCATTGATGTCATATACCTTGATTTTAGCAAGGCTTTTGAAACAGTTTCCCACAGCATTCTCATTGGCAAATTAAGGAAGTATGGGTTGGATAGGTGGACTATAAGGTGGATAGAAAACTGGCTAGATCAACGGTTTCAGCATGTAGGAATCAATGGTTTGATGTCTACCTGGCAGCCAGTAACGAGTGGTGTGCCCCAGGGGTCGGTCCTGGGGCCGGTTCTGTTCAACATTTTCATCAATGAACTTGATGATGGAATGGACTGCACTCTCAGTAAATTTGCGGATGACACCAAGCTGGGGGGACCAGTAGACACGTTGGAGGGCAAGGACAGGATTCAGGGAGACCTAGATAAATTGGAACAATGGGCCAATAAAAATCTTATGAAGTTCAATAAGGACAAGTGTAAAATCCTGCATGTGGGACGGAAAAACCCCATGCACTGCTACAGGCTGGGGAACATTCAGCTAAGTAGCAGCAGTGTAGAAAAGGACCTGGGGGTCATGGTGGATGGGAAGCTAGATATGAGTCAGCAGCGTGCTCTTGCTGCCAAAAAGGCCAATGGCATACTGGGCTGCATCAAAAGAAGTATTACCAGCAGATCAAGGGATGTGATCATTCTCCTTTATTCTGCACTGGTGAGGCCACATCTAGAATACTGTGTTCAGTTTTGGGCTCCCCACTACAAAAAGGACAGGGACATGCTAGAGAGAGTCCAGTGGAGGGCAACCAAAATGATTAAAGGGCTGGAGCACAAGCCCTATGAGGAAAGACTGAAAGCATTAGGCTTATTTAGTCTGCAGAAGAGAAGATTGAGGGGGGATTTGATAGCAACCTTCAACTACTTGAAGGGATGCTCTAAGGAAGATGGAGCTCGACTGTTCTCGGTGGTAACAGAGGACAGAACAAGGAGCAATGTTCTCAAGTTGCAGTTAGGGAGGTCGAGGCTGGATATTAGAAAAAACTTTTTTACTAGGCGAGTGGTGAAGCCTTGGAATGAGCTGCCAAGGGAGGTGGTGGAGTCTCCATCTTTGGAGGTGTTTAAGGCCCGGCTGGACAAAACCATGACTGGGATGGTTTAGTGGGAGTGGTCCTGCCTCTGGCAGGGGGTTGGACTAGATGACCTGTGAGGTCCCTTCCAACCCTAGGATTCTATGATTCTATGAGGTGCAGGGAACTCTTCCTCACAAATTGGAATGGAAATAATTAGCACCTTGGGAATAGGGTGGGTCTTCACACTCCTTGGCCAAGGCATCCCTGTGGTAATTAGATGAGCCTAAGTGGCACATGAACTACCCTGGCTCCTTAAATTAGTTGCTTTATTGTGACTCTGCAAGTGAGCCATGACAGTGAGTGGCACAACAGAGGCTGTAAGATCCATAAACCACATGATGGAGTAGCAGACTTTCAGCCACTTTTCAGGGTCATACAGAAGGCAATGGAGGAGAGGCATGTTTTGATAGGTGGCTGCTTTGCAATACTTTAATCTAGTAGAGCCAACTCTATGCCACAATGGATAGAATGCCTATATCCCTTGCCTGCTAAACTTGCAGATTAAATTCTCCTGTTTTGGCTCATCATTCAAGAAGTAAATTAGCCTTGTCCAATCATTTTTGGTCATCCGCCTTTACTCTCTCCATGAGATTTAGGTTTCAATCACGTTCGTGTAAGTGTAGCCCTTCCCCTACACAGAGCCCATTGACTTGATTGCTAGAGTTTGCCCACCTGGATTCCGTTGCAAGATTAGGACCTACTTTTGCTGTAGCCCCCCCCAGCATGGACACTACCCAGAATGACAGCTTTTCTTCATAACATAAAAATGATTTCTGAAATATTTAGTGCCTGCTTAAGAAATTCTCAGGCACCCTAAAATGGAATGGAAATGTGGGGTTGAAAGTTTGTTGCAGAGTTGTTGTAGCCATGTTGGTCCTTGATATCAGGGGCACAAGGTGGGTGAGGTACCTCACCCACCTTGTCTCTCTGGTTTAAATTCAAATGTTTCAGTGTTTTGAGATGGGAAAATATTTGTTCCCAATGGTATATGTTAAGATCATGTTTTTGTTTTCATGGGATACTCAATGGTATTTTCTTTCTTAGAAGAGCTATATATTTTTTAAAGAAAAGCATCTAGAGGGGATGGACTTATTGGCTCTGATAGCTGGAATGTGCCTGTGTTTGTAACTCTTTTATGTTGGCATTTTATCTTTGCTGGAAGAGAGTTGCTGCACAAATTCAGGCACTTACTACTTCAGTGAATGAAGTCTCACTGCCAACACAAATTCCAGCTGTGAACATGTAATCAGTTCTTCTATGGTTCAAAAAGGAAGGAACCCTATGCCTAAATTTAATTTTCATGCATATTTGTCTATTTGGCTGCTCCTTCAAACTTTGCACAGATGCTACTTTACAGCCAACACAGGAGCCTGTCCTTTTGTTTGAGCAAAGATTACCCTATTCCAACACAAAAATTACTGTAGAATGGTACATTATATCAAATTGGCTTTTATTAATAATAACCCAAGTTAAAGCCAAATCCTTGCTCATGGTTATGTGGGAGCAATTCCCTTGAGGAGTGGCTGTCAGCCAGAAATGTAGTTAAAAGGTGTGTACATTCTTTTAAAGGATGACCTGAACTGACTGCCAGTTTTAATGCTATTGAATTGGAGAGACATCCGGTTGAGAACCTGAGTGGGAGTGAGTCATGCATCCCAAACTGGGGTGTACTATTACAAGTGTATACTCATGCAAAGGGGAAAATCTTCTCCTCTGGATACCAGTATCATCCTGTGAGTGTGTAATCTAATCAGAATGGACTACACATTTTTGGCCAAGCTCCAAGTCATGGAGGAAGTAGGGCTACCATTTGGCTTGTGGAATTTTACAGTGGGATTTTCAGAAGTGCTCAGGGTTGGCCCACTGACTCTGCTTTGACTGAAGTCAAATTAATCAAATATAATTTTCACAAAATATCATTTTTAATTAACCTACCTTTTCAATTAATACAATTCTTGCCCAATCTGTTTTGACCAGTTCTAGTACTTAACACTGAAAAATGATTCCATTTTTTTTTTCCAGCGGTAGGGGCTGTTTTTTATGTTCTCTTTTCAAGCTACTGCCAAACAAATTAAAAACAGTGTTGGTTATTTTCCCAGGGGCCTTGTTGTTATTATCAATTGTTCAATATTTCGACTGTGGTGGCTGCAAGAGGCTACAGTAAGCAGTGTGGGCTCTTTTGCTTGGCACTTGCAGGCACATTAGATACATTGGTCTTCTGCCCCAAGAGCTTACAGTTGAACTTAAGGTCTGGAATTTCTTTAGCAGACACAACCCCAGGTCCCGATTCACTCAGTGGCAGCAACAGACAAACATATCAGCATGTTTGCTTGCTGTAATGTGGTGGCAGGGCTTCTTGCCAAACTTCAGCTTTCACAAAAGACTATTCTGAAGTCAGGAGGAGCTGTGGTTTGACCGGTGACCTCCACCCAAGGCATCAGAAGATAGATGTCATCTGCCATTTTTCAAGGACAGTGAAGTGAAGAAGCAGGTGACCAGACTATTCATTCACCCCAAAAAGATAACCAGTAAGGCTGGAATGATGAGGGTCATTCTAGGGTAGATCTTCTGTAACTACTTTAAGTAGAGCACTCTTTGGGGACATAGAACTGAAGTGCATAGGGAAGCTGCTCTAAGCTTAGGTTAGATAAACTTTTGGATGTTTCTCTCAACTGTACATTCAACCTTTTGAGATTCCACCCCCAATAAATTAATATGTCCTTTTGCTATGAGGGAACTTATTTACTCTTTGCTGCTTTGCAATGGTGACACTTATCTGCTGTATGCTCATTTGTGTAGTTTGGCTGTGCTAAACCTGGGATTTGCATGTCTTTAATTTTATTCCCATGTAGGCCTGGAAGTTATTTATAAAAACTGTTTAAAGAGGGATTGATGATGATCATGATCATTGATGATGAGAGTCACAAATGAGCTGGAAGCATCACTGACTCACTGGAATATATACATTGCCTATTCCCCATTGAACTCTGAACTTATACTCAGAATGGCTTGATACACATAATGGTCAGATTCAGTAGTGCTATGGTGAGAAATTTACAACAATAGGAAGGGCTCTTGGCTGGAGATCAGCCTGGGCCATCTTTTGAAGCTGACTGCAGCTCCTCTATAGATTTATTCATTTATCATACCTTTATAGATCATTGTCTTTATTTCAAGTATGTCTGCATAATTTAGGCATTAACAGCAAAATTTTTTAATGGAGAATGGAGTTCTAATTGTTGAATAATTTTTGTTGTTGTTGTTGGTAGTGAAGGGCTATCTAGACATAATACTACTTAATATCAAGATCCTGTGTTGGCTCTGCAAGGCTGTCAGAGGAAATGTATGCAGTGTTTTTGCGAACATGTCAGTCCTAGGATACTACTTTCCCCTCCTTGCCTCTGTAATTGGGAGAAACGTATTTTGACTTTTAACCAGAACAGATTTGATAAATTAACTATTAAGAATGCAATGGGATTGGATCCTGTTGACCTCAGTACTGGTACATAAAGTTAGGAACATGCTTAAATGCTTTCCTGAACTGAAACCAGAGTACTTAACACCTTATATCAGTGGCTGTCAAATTTAGGTGGGGGACCCAGTACTGGGTGGCGGATGCTCAAGCACTGGGTCGCAGCACCCCTTGCTGCCACTGCCAAAAGACTGGAGTGCATTGCTCAAAGATGTAATTGTTGGGTTGCAGGCATAAATGATTTTTTTTCAACTGGGTCCTAAGGAAAAAGTTTGAAAACCACTGCCTTACGCGACTGAGCCGAGACTGACAGAGACATGGAACCCCATGGAACTATATTCATAATGTCACTTTTTGAAGTAAAACCACAGAATTGGTGGAAGCTTTTCTGCAAAATTTCACAGGGAAGTATTTAATACTCTGTTTTGGGTGACTTTTCACTCTTCAGTTTTTGCTGTCCTGTGTAATTTGATGAAATGGCTATCTTCAGAATGAAAATCTTCCCAAAATATCCAATTTCATAACCATCTTTCACTCACCACAAATTCCATTTTCATTAGAAAAATTGTAAGGCTCTGGTTCTATGTGGCCAGACCTGATGGCTGGAGCGATGGTCAAAAAAAGGTACCAAGAATTGAAACTAGAAGTAGACTTAAGATTGATCCAAGGGCAGTTCTGAAACTGAGGTCTGGGCCCAGGCCCTGGGCCAGAACCAGGCTCAGAGTTTGTAGACAAATAACAGTTTTAGCTGGTTGAAGACAGTACAAGAGTCTGGAGGCAGGTACAGGGCTATAGCAGGTCAAGAACAGGACTGGAGGGGGTTGGAATAGGGTATGAAAGGCTCACATGACCTGGAACAATGTTCAGACAAGAGTTGGGCAAGAAGAGGGACAGGACTGAAGATAGACTGGAAGCCTAGGGAAACTGTAACACTGCAATGCAACAGGGAGGATCCTAGCCTGTGATGTTGTTACATAGACTGATTTGTGGGTCTGTCAGTGAGAGTGACCTGGGCACGTCATCTGACCCAGGCCCTGCTCAGGAGTAGACTACTACCACATGCTTGATGTATGCGCTTACTGAAGTTTTAGGGGAATGGTAGGTGTAAGCCTGCCCGCATCTATGGGCCTCAGCCAGCTGAAGGAGAGAAGACACTGGAGCCAGATATCAAATGATCACAGGGGACAATAAAGATTAAAAAAAAAGGTGTGGGAGTGAGGGTCATAGGTTCACAAGCAGGAATCCAGAAGGGGATACCAAACAGAGAACCCCAGACAATACCCACTGCTTCCTGAGGTGTCTTTGTAGCCAATGGACATGGCTCAGAGGAAACTCTGCCTGGAAACATGACTTCAGGGAGGATGGGGAATAGTCCCCACATGAGTCAGTCCCTCTGAATGAACAGCCTTGGTCTGTGCTCCTACTCACTGTAAAAGATCTATTATCAAGTCATGAATTCATGGAACAGATCAGTGTGAGGCTGAAATGAGCTTATATTTGTGTTTGTAATAAAATGTTACTAAAATCAAGCCTCCCAAATTCTGAATATTTTGATTTTGGCTGTGGATATTTTATTATTTTTTTTAGTTTAATGCCATCTATAAAATATATTATTCTGCATCATCTGTGCATGGAGCTTGGTAGACTTACTAAAGTGTGAATATTGTTGAGAAAAATATAATTACTTTGCATATATGCTGTAACTAGCCATGTTTTCTAGCTCAAAGTTTTATTATGCTTAGTGTTGCTTGTAGAGTTACCCACAGTAATTAACATCAGCCTGTGGATTTCTGTATACTTCTGTGCCTTATCAGTTAACAACAGAAGTGTCTCCTTCACTGACTGCCTTGACTGAAAGTAATAGCACAGTGAGGACAGCACCTTGCATGGGGCTTCTAGCTCCTGTGCAATGTGTGTGGGAAGTTACAGTATCTGAGCAGAGGCTGCACTCCGTTTGGGTATGTCTACACTGGAGGCTCTGTTAAGTCAACTTAAAAAGGTCGTCTTGAAAGGTCAATCTTGTTAAGTTGAGTTAGAGCATTCACACTTGTGTTAAGTCAACTTACAGAGTCCCAACTGCCCGCATCCATATTCATACACACTGACTTAAGTTAACTTAATAAAGTCAACTTAAGTGTCCATGCTGGGTTCAGGTGACTTAATAAGGTTGACTTAAGCAGTAAGTTGAACTTAACAGGTGGTGTGATTAAGTTGACTTAAGTCAACCTAAGGCTCCTGTGTAGACATGCCCTTTGACAGGTCTGAGTTTAGCTTCTCCACCAGCACAAGGAGAAACTGGGAGGAAGGGTTGTGGCTGGGCATAACAGGTTCCAAAGGCCAGAAGCTGAAGCTAGACAAATATAGACTGGAAATAAGAAGCACAGTGAGGATGATTGGCCATGAGAGCCCATTAATGAGGAATGTGGTAGATTCTTCATCACATGAAGTCTTTAAACCAAGACTTAGATGTCTTTTTAACAGAGGAACTCTGGTTTCATCAGAAGATATGGACTTGATGAAGGGACCACTTGGTGAAATTCTACAGCATGTATTAAACAGAAGGTCAGCGTAGATGGTTATAATGGTCCTCTGTTGAAGTGACAATATTTTTTCAGAATAGCACAACAACATGCCCAGGGTTTATGAGCAAAGCCATACTTTAGCCCTTCTCCTGTGAAACAAAATTATTTGCAAAAACTGGTTGTTTTAGGAAAAGAATGTAAATATGATCTGGAAGGATCACAGTCCCTTTCTGCTCCTTCTCATGATTTCCAGGAAAAGTAAAGTCACCAACTAAAGCCAATCTTTTAAAGATAATTTGATTGTCAGATAATATATTGCATGAAAATGGCCCTGTAAAAGTGACTTGTATTCCTACTGGATTATACATTGAAAACCTGGATAACCAAGTGTTATAAATAATAAATAAATAATCCCTTATGGGTTCTGCATTAGCTTAGGGTACCATAAAATTAAAAAGGGGTAGCCATGTTAGTCTTGTTCAGCAAAACAAGCAAGGAGTCTTGTGGCATTTTTAAAGACTAACATACTTGTTAGTCTTTAAAAGTGCCACAGGACTCCATGGGTTTTTTCATAAAATTAAAGTAAACTTTGTATTTGTTTAGTAAATAGATGAATCAAACCATTTAATTTAATTAAATGAACATCAATATTATTGACTCCATCTTATTGTACTATATTAATTTTACTTAAAAGCTGATTAAATTTCTTGAAAGGAACTTGTTCCTTCCATGCCATCTAAGGGCTAAATTGTGAACCTCTTAGATGAACAGTAACTCATGTGTGTAATACCATTGACATTTACGAGGCCGTATTCCAAGGTTAGGTCTAAGATTTTACCCACATGTGCTGTGTGCTAGTAGTATAAATTTTCTAACAGCTTGACAAATGAAAAGCATATGTATATTTTGTTTGGTCCTCATGAAACAGAGCACTTGTGGTGACTACCTGATCCTGGTTAACAGTCAGCAAAGCCTAACCTATGGGGATATTTTTATGGGAGTCCTTCCTGTCAAAGGGAACCATTTTTCAGTCTAATTATTTCAGATGATTAGATTAATTTTTTAATTGGACAACACAATTAAAATAGCCCCCCACTAGCAAGAAGCAAGGAACCATATCCATTGTCTTACATTTACGCTCAGAATTGTTACTGTAGCTTCACAGGGTTGCAAAGTTGTTTCCATTAAGCATGTCATCGTTCAAAATAGTTTGCATCAGCTGTCAGCTTTGTAAATGTATTGTTACAACAGTGGGGTTTGACAGAATTTGTAAAGTGCTTTCCCCCCTGTGTTTTTGAAATATGATAAATGTGCAATATATATGACCTGCACACAAGGTCACATGTTAATATTCAGAACCACGCTTTTGTTTGTTTTGAACAATGCCTGCCATTAAGAAAGCTTGGATTGCCAATATGACCCTCTGTTAGAATGCTGGACCATTCCTGATTGGTCACCAGGAAGCATCATGTGCCTTTGATTGAAATGACATGGAAGATGTATGGTGAAAGTGCTGTACTCAGCACCACTGCTGTGATGTAAAGAAAACCACTTTGACCCAAAGAGACCTGCACTCAAACAATGTCGCACCAACCAAAGACAACATATTGGGAAGAAAAATGCTTGTAAACTGCGTGTGCTGGAAGATGTATTAGCCAGACGGCCATAGGGCAATCTTTGAACTATTGAAATCTTTAGAAATATTGTTTAGTTCTTGAACAATACTTACAAACCTAATTAATCAAGCGTAGATGGTTATGTTTTCTCTTTACATAGTGAATCATTTTAGTGTAAGAATAGAGCTGTCACATTTATTTTGCTGACCACTTCACAGGTGCTTGCTTCCTAAAGCTTAGTTTGAACATGCATCTTAACACCAATTGTGATTCTAATTCCAGAAATACATAATGAACAGATCCATGACATATTGCTAACAATTAATTTGCTTTCAAGTGTTTGTGTTTATTACCATTTTTATGTTTCTGTTTTGCTTGGGCTATGACACGCCATTTTTTTCAGTTTTGTTTTTGCTATTTTTAATTTGCAGCAGGAACATTTTTGATGTCTCCTTCAGAGGAGTATTTTAAAACTGCTTTAGCATTAATGAGCGATGTTGTAAGCAAGTTGTACAGTTTCAATCAAAAATCTATCAGATAAAAAGAGTCTCATCCTAGAAAGTACTGAAAAACTCTGGTGAATTCCCTTTGTTCCTGTTGAACTGAAAATGGGAGTAGAGGGCATTCAGTTCCTTGCAAGACTAGGCTCTCAATATCCAGGATCCAATTGGTTTCCAGATTCTGGCACATCAACATACAGATAACTATTGTCTTAACCAATGCTTTAACAATTAAAAAATATCCAGGGTGCATTTGGCAGAGGACTTCTAGTCTGCTGACAGTGATCAAAAACTTAGACAAATATTTTTTATTGCTTTTAGAAGCTATTTTTCTATTAGTGATATAATCTTGCAATTAATTTCCACAGTCAAGAAACCATTATAGAAACATTAACTACTTCTAATTTTACCTCAGGCTGTTGAATACTACATTAGTCATAAAATACTGTTAAAGATCACATTATGATTAACCTCCAAATTCATTATCTAAGATGCAAATTATGTTTCCAAAATTGCAATTAAACTAAAGAGTTATAATAAATGTAGTCAAGTGACTACCTAACTTTAAGACTATGATTCAGGAAAGCACTTGAGTGTATGTTTAGATCCATCCCTGTTCTGAACAGATGTTAAATGTGCTTAACTTTAAGCAAATGCTCAAAGTTAAGCATGTGCTTAAGAGCTCTCCTGAATAGAGATGCTGCCCTTGGTCATGGCCTAAGTACTGTGTTGAATAGGAATGGACATTCATAAGCACGTTTATCTGCTTTAGACCTTGATCTAATAAGTTATTTAAGTAGATGTGTAAATGCATTGCCAAATCAGGACCTTAAAAGATGAAACTGTTGAATGAATCCAGAAAGTATTAGATTTTTGCAGTTCTTAATATACGTACTTATATGTATTACTAACCCTTTCCCCTAAGCATTGTAATTATGGTACTGCTATATTAAATTTAGTTATGTAGATTTAATCTGTTAAAGATTTTGACTGTGGTAGCCTCCCTCCAATTCAGTGTTGAGGCAGTGTGGGAAGACTTAAAGTGTCATTGGATGGGCTGTACTTACCTGGATAAAAGACTGCAGTTTCCTATGCAGTTAGTCTTCTGTCTAAGATAGGGTGCAATCCGGTGCTTGTTAAAGTCAATGGAAAGACTCCCTTTAAATTCACTGTGCTTAGGTTCAGTTCAGTAACAACTGTGTGAAAAATTAAAAACAACTTGCATCTGTGAAAAAACCCAGGACAGCTGGAGATCCAGCCACTTGATTTATAAATGTGTGTGATCATGGTGCACACACATTCAGGATTTGGGGTAAGTGACTTGAATGCATGCTGAAAACTGGCACCACAAATGTAGAGGCTGTTTTTGAAAATGTATGAGTCAGGCCGGGTCCCCAAAAGTCATGAGATTGGTTCAAAAATAATGACATTTTAAAAAACAATACCTTTTTGGTATTTGTTATTTGTCTTCTAGTGTTAGAGAGTTCAGGATTCATGTTTTGAGGCTTTTCTCCATAACCACCAGGGCTAGGAACATCTTTTATTTAAAATGAAATCTGAGATTCTCAGGTAGTAGCCTGATTCCAAGAGCTATGGCTTTAAGAAAGCCACCAAATAACATGATAATTGGCAACACACTTATATTAGAAACAGTTAATTATCCATCTGGCCTCATTTTCCTGTGACTTAGTAGATGTAATACTAATGTATATATTTTAATTTTTTTCTCTATTTCAGTCTGTGTTAGAAGAGGACAGGAGCACACTGTGCAAATAAATATCCCCATTCACCATGAATATAAAATTCCAAAATTACCACCAGCAAGTGTGGCTTCCAGCAAGGAAGATGTGGCTGAAGCAATTATCCATCCACATATTCCATCACTTAGAATCCAAGAAACCCCTTTAACACAGACTATTGGAATGGAAGAAAAGCAAAGAGAACCCAGACAGCCTGAGCTCATGGGAGCTAGCACAGACACGGAAGAAGATCCAGAGTTAGATGAACTAGACAGGTTTCGGAACAGTGTTTCTCCGCTACTTTCTGAAACAGAACACATTCCCATAAACTTCAGTAGGTTGACTTCAAGTATAAGGAGCAGCGAGACATTGTGCAGCTTTGAGAGAGACACTGACTGGTCAGGTATGTGCTATATCAATTTCTGAGTCTTTCTTATTTTTCTACCTATATTTATTTATTTCATTTTACTTTTAGCCTAATCTTCAGCAGGTCTGGGCTGATACTATAGATGGATAGATGATCTGTTAAGAAATGTTTGAATCAACTATATTGTGTAACATCTTTCCAAAGCCAGTTGAAGAGAGTCACCATATTTTCTGTTGCAAATGAAGTAATTAAACACTGAAATTTTATTTTCCACCTCCACCTCAGGAGCCTTTGAAGTGCTAAACATGCCTGCCTTTGAAATCTGATAAGGAATCAAATTCACTTCTTAAGAATACTTTGGTTTGATATACGTTGGGATAATGACAAGGGAAAGAAATCAAACTACACAAATAGAGAGCTTGATTCTGCAATCCTTACTTCCAGTGAAGCATACGTATTGACTTAAGTAAGCCACTTGGGGTCACCAATGAATATATTTAATGTAAACGGGATGGTGTTTCAAACACCAGTCACTTGATTACTGCATCTTGATGAGGATGGATAAGGCATTTTATCAGTTTCCAAAGGGATAGCCGTGTTAGTCTAGTCCAGTAAAAAAACAACAAGCAGTTGTGTGGCACTTTAAGACTAACAGATTTATTTTTTGCATGAGCTTTCGTGGGAGAAGATCCCACTTCCTCAGATGCTTCGAAGATAGGTGAACTCATTCCTTTCTGTAAGTTCACCCATCTTCGAAGCATCTGAGGAAGTGGGATCTTCTCCCACGAAAGCTCATGCAAAAAATGAAGCCATTTTATGCCTCACATAATATAAGCTTTATCAGCACTCATTTGGGATGACTTTCAGAGATCATTTGTGTCTTTATCCCTAATAACTGGTATGCCCATACTGATAAAATTTATGTGTGTCTTGTATATTGATATATTTTCTGGATACGTGTGTATTTTGTGTGTCTGTCTGTCTGTCCATCTGTATATGTTTGTACTTGTACGGATATTTAACAAAACATCTTCTATAGATTTTTCTAGAAAACTTTCTAGTGCAACTGTCAGCAGAGAAAACAGCACACCTCCTTCTCAGAGTTGCCGTTTCTCTCCTTCCATATCTGTGATGGCTTCCTCAGACACAGAGCTTGAAGCAGTCAGTGGCTGTAGCCAAACCTACCAACCCATTCTGCATACAGGCTCTCTCCTGGTGGCAAGTGACTACTGCAGCGGTATGCTGAGTCCTAGTTTGAACAGTTCCAGTTGCCATGGTACTGCAGACATTCTCCAGGCTTCATCATATTCTGTGAAAAAATGCTCAGGGCGAACACCTTCATTCGTAGAAATTTGGCATGACCGTCTCCTTCACCACTGGCCTGTTCTTCCACCGATCTCCCCACAAAGAGGTTAATAAATGTTTATTTTTTCTCCTGTTTCCATATGGTTTGTTCACAGGCTTTTACTTGTATGTGTGTGAATGCTCACTTGCATTGACTGCTGTGAGGGAATTGTTCCACGAATGCTGGCCATCTTCAAATCAATGCCTGCACATAACAACAGAAAGTGCCTCAGATGTAGTGGTTTCCACAGGACCATTGTTAGGCTTTTGTTAAGCATTTTTGAACCTAATAAAAAATGTCACAAGTCTCTATCCTAGCCAAAAATGTTCTCTTTGAAACAGTTCTAATAGTATTTTTTTGTTCTGTGATGTCTCCCAGTGTTGCGAAGAATTTGAGATTCACAATAGGGATCTAGTGTATCGCGTGCCACTTTGCAACGTGTTTATTTTCAATAGAGAGGCTTTTGTTTCTGGCAAGCGGAACTCTCATCTTTGTAACTTAAATCTTACTTTGTGTTAAATAATCATTTGCATTTTGAATGTTACTGTTTTAAATGAAGCTAAATTCCATAAAGTATTGTATGATCAAATTTTAATGATGCTGGAATGAAGTGAAGGAAAATGAAATATTGACCTCAGTTAGATGCTGTTTCAAATGAGTCTCCTCTGTGTGTTGTTGCATAACTCATAATTAAATTAACTCTAAAGCCATTTGCTTTATGCACTGAGAAACAATGATTACTCTGATCAAAGATGATCACAATGGTCCTTTTTGGCCTTAAAATCTATTAATGTAAACCCTGATGACAATTTACAGTGAAAGAAACTAATTAATTGGAGCCTCATTACAAGTCATTATATGCCATGTAGTATGTAATAACAACAAACTCATATTTTCCTTTAACAGTCATCTAATTTGTAGGTAATATCCCCATTTCTAGAATACAGGAGTCTGTAATAATTTAATCTAGAAGTATAGAGCACATTTACTAGCTGCATTTGACTTCTGTGTATTGTGCTTTGTTTGTTTTTTTTATTTGTTGGGATCTTGATTTTTAGGGGAAAATAGGAAGACTTTTATTTGTGTTCAAGTCCATCATGGTATAGCATGTATTCACTTATCTTCTAAGCTACAATACTTGATATTGTATATATTCACTTATTTTGTAGGCTTTGATTCATTTATTGAAGGTCAGATTATTACCACATGGCAATAAAGGCTGCGTATTTTATGGGTACAATAGAAATATATATTATATGATATAATGGTGACAGGCTACCTACTGAGTTATCAGGGAATAATGCAAGGTCCAAAACATAATTTAAGACATTGTAACAGTATGTTAGAGCATTGTTCTAGGCGTTGGCAACTGATACAGTTAAACTTCTAATATTCTGCACTGTACATAGGGGTGGAGCTAGGTGGATGGAGGATGCTCCTGCACCCCCTCTGTTGGAGTTGTTTCCATCATATACAGGGTTTGCAGTTTGGTTCAATGGCTCTCAGAACAACCACTATACACATTGTTCCAGCAGCCACACTGTAGTTCAGCTGATTTTTCTCAGTGTTCATTTTCCTACGTAGTCTACATTTTAAAAATTTTACTGCACATACATGTACCACTCTTAGGCCCTGAACTGTGGCAATTGTTACAGCAGGAGGTACATATTGTAAATGCTAGTTGCCATGGTTTCCTAAGGAAACAATGGCTTCCCGTAAGTGTGAGTTGATACGACATGGTGTGCAAGATTGCATATCATATCCTTTTTGTTGGGAAGAAAGATGAGTGTCACCAGTACATTTTTCTTATATTGATAAATAACAGCATATTTTTCAATTAGTTATGAATGTAGGAAAAAACGACAAATTTAAAACACAGACAAACACTTCAGAGTTACTCTAAGAGTAGAATTCTGTGTTTGCCTCTGAATGTTCCATATCAAGAAGAGTAAAAATATGGCCTTTCTACTGGCCAAATTTAACTGGAAGTCTCAAAGTCAAGCAGTGTTCTTTCTGGCTAATGCATCACCAATTAAGGGTTCTATAGTCAAAACTCAGTGAACAGTTTTTTGTTGATCTGAGGGCCAGAAAAGAGCCAGCATTAGCTCTGCAAAGCTGATGGAAGTAAGAAGCCTTAAAAACTTAATTTTATAATTAAATAAATGTGACTGGATTACACAGAGGGAGCAAGCCTGTTGGGTAACATATATAAAACAGTCCCTTCTTTCAGACTAGTTGCGTATATATTCTTACAGCACACCCTCACTATGACACCTTTCACAATTAAAAATCTTGGGCTAGAGTGAACCTGGATGCCATCTTGACCCAAATTGCTGTGAGCTTTTCCAGCCCCAGATTTGCATCATGGCGGGGGGCAGAGAGTTGCACTGGCCCTAGGTCTGTGGCCCTGGGTCTAGAGAAGTTCTCGGCTCCTGCTGCAGGGCGCAAGGTATCAGCTGCTCCCCTCTCCACCAGCAGGGTTCTTTTGCTGTAACAAACTCCTGGCCATAAGGAACAAATGGCTTGGCTCCCCAGGGGTTCATTAGAGTGGGTGTACTCTGTGCTCCAAACAGGGAGGAAAATCAAATTTAGAATTATTCCTAATATTTGAAAATTCACAGTGTGATTTTATGTGACAGAAGCTAGGTATGATAAAACAGGGAGAAATTCAGTGTTTTCTTGAGAATTTTAGACATTTCTCAAAATTTCTGCCAGCATTACAAAAACATTTTAGAATTTTACTTCAATAATCATTATTTTAATCCTTCTGTACCTTCCAATCTTCAGAAAATGTTAGAGAAAAATAACCCACTGCTCAAGGTAGGACCATCATTGCTGAAAGTGATGTGAGAGACTGGAACCCCTCACTCACAATGAGGACACGGCTATTAGCACACTTAAGTGAGTTAAAGTGGAAAAATAATTTTTAATGCATTTTCTAATACATCAGTGATGTCAAAATACATTAAAGCCAAACAAAGCAATGGAATGTATAGTAACTACATTCACCGACACAGCTGACTCCTATATGCCTGTCAAAATGCATATTGTTATATCTCAAAAATTAATTTGCAGAATCACAGTGAACTAGGAAGTGAACCGACTGCACACAAATTGCCTGTGTGGATGCTGCTGATGCATATTAACAGTTAATGTCCTTTGAGTTAGTCTTGAAAAATGAAGTTGTCAGCAACTTTAAAAATACTGGTTATTAACCATAGTGTCCAGACTACAGTGCCATCACTTTTAAAATATGGTAGCCTTTATGGCAGAGGTCTCAAACTCAAGTCACCATGAGGGTCACATGAGGGCTAGAACATTAGCCTGAGGGCCGCACCACTGAAGCCTTTTCATACAACAATATTGCAAATATTGGTAAAAATAGTGTTGTTGCGGGTTGCAGGAAATAGCTTTAGGAGCTGCATGCAGCCCGCGGGTCGCGTGTTTGAGCCCCTGCTTTATAGCTTCCATATGATCTCATGAAATTCTGCCCTCTGTTTTGCAGCTGTCTTTTAGATTTGTTCCTAGAAATGAGCTCCTACTGCTATCTTTAGAACTTGATTTTTAAAAATCAGACTCTGGCTTGTGCACTCATACAACTATATGTGCAAATATTTGTAGCCACAGATAATAGTATGTATGCATTGTGGTGCAGTGACTAAAGCAGTGGTGTGATACAGCAAACTTAGGTTGTCTCCACTGATCTGTCTTTGACAAGTGTATTTCCCCTTGTCTACATAAATTGTCAGTTCTTTGGGGCAGATTCTATCTTTCTTTATATATTTATATAGTTCTAACACAGTGGGACCCTGGTCTCCTTTGAGGCCTCTATATGCGACAGCAATACAAATATTAAATAATATTGTAACTACAGTTTGTAAAGCTGATCCAATAGTTAGATGCCTCATGCTAAATTTATCTCTGGTTCTATAATCTTTCAAAGATTCTTTTCGCTTTCCAGTTGTGGAATTCTTGTCATTAGAGATTTTTAAGAACAGGTTAGGTAAAAATTTGTCAGGAATTGTCTAATCATACATGATTTTGGGGGGAGGCTGGGATCTTCTGAGGTCTCTTTCAATCCTACATTTCCATGATTTGGTGACTTCAAGTCTCTCTTGGCTTGTTGCTCAATTTTTTGAACAAGAGCATCAGTAGCAGCCATGTACTTTTCCATCTTCATCAATATTCAGTTACTTCACAAGCTAGTTGAAAAGCAAGGGGAGGGGGAAGAATTATATTGTCTTGAAAGTCTTGATCACTTTCATTAAAAACTGAGATTTTTTGACAAAATTTTATGTCAATTTCCATTTTTAATTTCCTCTTCCCAGAATATGAACCAAAGATAATGTGATTCTATTGAAGATAAAACAAACAAGGAGTCCTGTGGCACTTAAAGACTAACAGATTTATTTTTTGCATGAGCTTTGTGCGAGAAAATCCCACTTTGTCATGCTTTGAAAATGGGGGAACTTACAGAATGGTAGAAAATAAATGCAGGGAAGTACTCTAGAAATAGAAATAGAGAGAGTTCCTACTGTGTAGTCTTTGGTGCATACTGAGATTAAGCTGTATGTCTTGATTTGGATTATCCTTGATTTTCCTTTGGCACCTTATATATATGGGCAAAATAACACAAACTCTTGGAAATCATAACTAATTAGAATAGACAGCAACATCTGTTTTGGTCACAAATGAATAATAAAATTATTTTGATGGGAATGAAGGGCTGGTAGGTTACATAGTCCATGAAGCATTCCTTCAGTTTGTCAAAGAAAGTTGGAGCTGCTGCATGTTATTTGATCCTCAACATCCAAAACAGCCCACAGTATTCATACTCATGAAGTTCATACTCAAGAAAAAGTCCCACTAGATTTGATGATTGTGGCAAGACCATACCTCATGCACTAGGGCAGAGACCTGCACGATAATATGAAAAGTGTTCTGTACCCTAGTAGTTCAAAACATACCAGTCAATTGATTGCCCAGGATAGAGGAAGAGGCTGCTCAATGGCCTGGGAAATAAGAAAATAATTCTTTGAGCCTATCTGTAACCAGAGAGAAACAGTACAAATAGAATTGTGTGAAACTGTTAATTTCCATCATGAAAATTATAGCAGCATGCCACTTCTGTTATATTTAAGGTTGAATGTTAATTTCTCTTTAATGGGAATTTATTCTAAGTGCTTCAGAATCACATTCTGACTTGCATATATGGAAATATATATGTTTTGAGAATACACAAACTTGTTCCAGGCTGGAATTTTTCCCTTCCAGCTGTGGAAAAGGTAGCATTTCCCCACTGTCAAAATCATAAAGTACTCCAAATTTTCCTTCAGATGAAATGTGACTTTTTTTCCCCCCCAGGGAAATGTCGTCATTTGTTCATGAAAGAGTTGGGTTTTTTGCCTGCATTTTTACAATTTTATATCAATCAGAATAAATGTGATTAAATTGCTCATTGAGTGGAGTTTGTAGAAACTGCTAATGCAAAACTGGCCATAAAAGATCATCTAAATAGCAAGCAGGCCATAGAAATGGAAGTCCTTGGTGAGAGATGTTTGCTGTTTCTCTGGGCAATGCCCACACATTGTGTTTATTTCCTGTTCTCTCCACAAGGTCTCAAACCCCTTGAAGAGGTCAAAAGAAAGCTATTCTGTTGTTATTATTATATACCTCTCTCATATAGTAGTATCTGAGTGCCTTCCAGAAGTTCATTAAGTAGCATCTGTCACATGTAGTTTGTTCTCTAACATCCCTTGCCTGCTTTTTCTAGCCTCCTAAAGTATGTGGTCAGTAACATTTTCTCTGATCCTATCCTTCCTGCCAAGCTTTAGTAGTTGGTTTATATGAAGAATAGTGCCTGGAAGTATTTGTAACAGCAGCATAAAGACTCTGCATGATATTCAATGCCAATTACAAGCTATAGGAAGAGATTTCTCACTACCGTGTTGAGAAAGAGGAAAATTCCTTAGAAACCCTCAGTTACACTGTATAGACAAGATGTGCAAGATATGCCACATGTGCTGCTTCAACCATCCACAAGGTTTTTCCACGCTCAAAGAAAGCTATTAGGTTGATTTGACATAATTTGCTCTAGACAAATCCATTTACTTTCACTTATCACTTTATTATCTTTCAAGTGTTTGCAAACTGATTGCTTGATTACTTGCTCCATTATCTTTCCAGATACTGAAGTCAATTTAACTGGTCAGGAATTCTTCTGGTTGTCCTTATTCTACTTTTTATAGATTCACACTATATTTGCCATCTTTGGTCCTCCAGAATTTCCTCTGTTTTCCATGAGTTTTTGAAGATAATCACTAAGGCTATGTCTACACTAGAAAAAGTTAGTTTGAATTTGCTAATTTGAACTAATAAGTTTGACTTTAATTCGAACTAAACTTGACCGTATTAAGTCAAATTAACAAAGTGGACTAAATCTACTTAGAGTTAAGTTGATTTAGGCCACTTTGTTAATTTGACCTAACTGCCCTTAATTTGACTTTAATAAAGTCGAATTAAGGATTAATCCAGGTCTACACCATCCTTAGTTCTAACTAAGGAGTCGAATTAAGGCGTAGTTCAAACTAGCAGGTGGGTCTTATTAATTTGAATTAAGCTTTCATTAAGTCAAATTGAGGAATTTCTTAATTCGACTTCATGAAAGTCTAGTGTAGACAGGGACTAATTTAGTGCAGATTAAGCCTCCTTAATTCGACCTAAATTGCAAGTGTAGACATGCCTAATAGCTCAGCTATCTCCTCAGTCAGCTCTGTCAGTATTCTAAGATGTATCTCATCAGGCCCTGCCAACCTGAAAATATCTAAGTTGTCAATGTAATTTTTAATTTATTCTGTCCCTATTTTAGTCTCATATCCTACCACACATACACTGGTGTTCCCTACATTTAGCACATGTGCCATTTCCACATTTTCCATTATTGCCTTTCCCATCTGACTGAGTAAGGGGCCTATCCTGTCCTTTTAATCTTCTTGCTTCTAATATATTTGTAGACTGTTTTCTTGTTACCTTTTACATCTCTCCCTCTGATCTTGTTTTGTGCCTGAGCCTTTCTAATTGTGCCCTTACATGATTGTGGGTTTTTTTGTTTTGTTTTTAATATTCATCCTCATTAATTTGACCTAGTTTTCACTTTTGTGTAGGACTCTTTTTTGAGTTTCAGATCATTAAAGATATTCTTGTTAGTCCAGGCTGGTCTCCTGCCGTACATTGTATTTTTCCTATGCAGTGGGATAATTTGTCCTTGTGTGCTTAATGTCTTTTTGACAAAATGCCAGCTCCTGTGTATTGGTTTTTTCCTTAGGCCTGCTTCTAATGGAATCTTACCTACTAACTTCTTGAGTTTACTAAAATCTGTCTTCTTGAAACTGATAACTTTATGGACTTCAGGAGCTAACGTAATTTGTACTACCTGAGAATCTTGTTCCATACCTGTACGTTCTCCAAAATCCACAGTGACTTCACATCCAGATCCAAATCCAAACTTTTCCAACACCCAGGTTGACTTGATCTGCTGTTTCAGTTTATATCCCCTCTAATACAGAGGCATGTATTTCTATTCTTGTTCCCATTATGCCAGAAGTACTGAAACTGAGTAAAAAAGAAGGATTATTTTATGAAAAACACATGATAAATTATCATGATTATGAACATTCTGAGTACTTACAATTGTGTTAGATCCTCATAGAAACACAAAGACATGAGTTGAAATCCTGGTCTCAATCAAAGTGAATGGAAGTTTTGGTACTGACTTCAGTGGAGACAGAACCAACACTCATGTTCCACTCCCTACTGATATTACAGTCTAAGGTTCCAGTGCTGCAGCCAGTGATACTTGTAATTTTACAAATGTGAGCAGTAGCATTGAGTAATGTGTTTATAGGATCAATGCCTATAGTCACAAATGATAACCCTAGTGAATGCCATAAATAGACCAAGACTGGGAAAGAGGAGCAGAGGAAAAGGGTTACAATAATAATTGTAAATAATTATCCTAAATAATTTAGGTAAGTAGGAGAGCATAAAGTTAGTCTATTGCCTTACACAAAATTTTGTTTAGGACTGAAAAGGTCTTGAGTTAACTTTAAAACCTCTGTAAGAGAGAAACATTGCTTCCCGTGTAGGGCTGAAGTCAAAAACATTCAACGTTCACCTCACTAAAGCTATAAAAATATTAACCAAGACAGTATGTAGGTAGGCAGGGAGATGGCTGTTTTTAGTTCCTAGATTAAGTAATTGGTAAATAAATAAAGTACATTGCTAACAAAATACTGGTTCCATACAGTTCACTAACATGCAATATAAAATGAGGATATCCTGAAAATCCACATCTCAACAAGGTAAAAAGAGTGTGAATGTTCCATCAGTTTATAATTAGTTTTTCTTCATTTTCTATTGTTTTTTCCTGTTCTTTTCTCACCTTTTCTGCAATTGGGGACATATAGCTAGCTGAAATGTGTAACAAAGACTCCTCATTAATCCATGTAGGTGGGGTTTTTTTTGTTTTATTTTTTGTTTTTCCTTCTATTTTTTTTATCTTAATTTCTCTTTTTGATTAAATGAGTATCATGTGTTGGTCCCCCCTACCCCACAGTTCCTCTAGCTTAAAGATGTGTTCTTTCAGAAAGGGTTTTGGTTTTTTGGATTTTTTTTTTTTTGGTGGTTTTAACAATGCGCTGTTCACATTTCCTTGGATAGGATCAACAATTGCTTGGTGACCCATTTTAACCCCTTTTGAGCATCATCTTCAAAGTGTAACTGTCCTTGACAATGAAAGAGAACTTCCTATTGTCTGCTTCTTCCAGGCAATCTTTAGCATTGAGTTAAATGGCTTTCAGATAGAGGAGTTGGCTGGAAGGAAAGAGACAAAGTGGGCTGTTGTTTCTGAGAGACATTGCTAGTTTCTCTTTTTTCTTTTAGAATGGTGCATTTCTATAGAAGATGACAGACATTTTGACAGGTGCAATATGCTTTGAACTGTTGTGTCAGATAATTCTTTTGTCTTGGTTTTTCCCAGCAGAGTGGTACAACTCCTTAGGATGCTGATATGCATATTGTTTGCTTTTCATTTAGTGTGGTGATGCCTTCCATTCCTTCTATCTCTCTCACTCACTTTTTTAAAAAGGTCTTTTGCATGAATGTTGCAAACCCAGATGGGAGATCAGGCAGCAGTGCAATAGAGCTCTCCCCTAACCTTTTGATCATGGTAACAGTTATAACTCAGAAAAATGAAGTTAACAGAGAAAGACATAGTGTACATTTAAAAGTGTGACCCTATACAAAATCATTTCATAGTCTCATCTCTGGCTTCAGCTAAATGTATATAGCTGGAAAAGACAGTTCCACTGCTCTTTAGAGCAGACAAATTTTAACTTTACGCATCTTCAAATCAGCGGCAATGTGTGAGCTAAAATTAGCTGTGCCATCACTGAACTGAAACTGGTTTTTGAATAGGAAAGATGCTATTCTTGGACTAAAGCTTCATGTGGCTTTTGTTTCCTTGCAGAGAGATTTTGCTTCACTATTACAACTAAACAGGTGACTTGCTATATTACATATGTAAATATATAACCCTAGTGAAATCAGGGCCATCCCCACGGGTGGGGATGGGGGTGGGATGCAGGGCACAGGGCCAATCGGCCTGTGAGGAGTCCCATGACCCCTCCTTGTGCTGGGGGGGGGGTGCAGGCCAGCCCTACACTCCCACCCATCGTCTGAACCAGAGGCGGAGCAGGCCAGTCCGGGGGCTGGACTGGCCCTGCCTGTCCCCAGGGCGGAACAGACGGCTCAGGGGAGGGGAAGAGAATGAAGCCCCATCACTGGGCTGGCCTGCTGCGCCTCTGGGCTGGCTCTTCCCTGCCCTGGGGGCGGAGAAGAGCCAGCTCAGAGCAGAGGCCAGCTCTGCGCTACTGCCCTCTCTCTTCCCTGCTCCCTTCGGCTCTGCGCCAAAGGCAGTAGGGAGGGGCCAGGGAACAATGTGGCCATGGAGGGGCAGTGGTGCAGTGATCACCCCTCTCTCCCTCCCTTAAGGATGGCCCTGAGTACAATGGCGCTGGGGTCTGCTATGCACTACCTCAGTACATATAACAATGCTGTGTTAAACTGGTGATCCAGAGATGATGCTGGGATTTGCACATGTTAGTATGCATTCTTTCTCCCTCTGTTTTCCATACGTTTATGTTTGCTCTGGTTTTACCAGTTTGACATTTTATGTCTTTTAATTTTTAGGGCTAAGTTTTCTCTTTTTGGAATAAGGACTGCACACTGTGATTTAAAATGTCAAGACCAAGATTTTAAAAAATGGGTGCCAAAAGCTAAGTCTTCGAAATTCATACTTAGGTGACTAAACAAAAGGCCTGACTTACAAAAGTGCCCAGCACATAGCAGCTATCGTTGACTTCACTGGAAACTTCTGGGTACTCAGTACCTTTTGGAAATCAGGTTAACTATTTCATCTCTTAAATATGCATTTTGCAGTTGTACTTCAGGAGCTGCAAAATATTGGCTGCAGGTAACTAGCATAGGCTACAATTAAAAAAGCATTCTTACCTGCAGCAGCACTTAAATACATACATTCCAAGGCCAGAAGGGACCACTGTAATCATTTAGCGTAACCCCCTGTATTTCCCCAAGATAACTCCTAGAGTGTATTTTTAGAAAAAACATCTGATCTTAAAGAAAAACATCCAAATAGGACTGAAATATTGGCTTAAAGTTGAGCACATGCTTAAATACTGTTCTGAATTAGAATCGTGTAATAATCCCAACAGAATTTAGGTTATTTTTAGTAAATGATTCCTTGGAATAGCTGGCCATTTTGCCCACACTCAGTAACTTTCTCTAGGCCAGATCTATGCTGGCCACAGAAGTTAGCAGTAGTCAGAGAGAGAGATATGAAAGCTACATAAAAAAACTTGCCTATCTCCCTTTGACTTTCTTATGCCTATTTACCACAGAGTCTCCACTGCGCTGAGTCAGAGGGAAATGCCCTCACTTCAGCTCAGCGCTGCTCTTCATAAGGAGGTGGATTTACTGTGTCGACTTCCAGATTGATTGAGTGGGTCTTCACTGACTGCTGAATCGAACTGGAAAGATTGAACTGATGGTGATGAATTTGCCACCGTCAGTATAGACCCACCCTTATTAATTCTATTTTATACTGGAAATCCAACTCTTGAAAGTAAGTCAAGAAGACAAGCTGCAACATGTCTCAATTTTAATAATTCTGGACTCATGCAGTTCATCTTCCATGCCTACATGGTTCTGCTAACCTTGACTGCAAATCTGTTCATCTGCTGGCTAATGATTAGATGAAGCCAGTCAGTGTAATGATCATATAAAATCTGTTGGCCGTTTTTAATTTCTGATCATATATTTGAATTGCATCAGAAGACAACCTTTGTCAAATGAAGTGCATGGACGTTTTACATTTACAATATATTTTAAGCCTTCATAAACTAAATTAATAACAGATGGTCTGGATTTAGAAACTGAGTGCAGAAAAATAACATATCCTCTATAGAAAAAGATTAATCAAATTTGCCTCAAATTTAGGTTCTGCATAAATAAGATTTGTAAAATTCTTTTTTTTTTGTAACCAGATGTTTATTGGTAATGACAGCAAAGATATATTTTCAAATATATTATTTAAATTAATTTTAATATAGTTCCTTTGAGAATATCACACCTATAGATGTACAGGAAAATGTATCTTTGGATAAATTGTCCAAGGATGTATTTGCCTTGCAGCGACTATGGGTCACATACTGTGACTCTATATTACATATCAAAAACAACATTGAAAGAATATTAAGGTTGCAAAGTCAAGCACTCAAATACCAGAATTAAATTTGCTTAATCTAGTCCCCTTTTGTGCATGTTTCAAGATACAGTCTTTAATTACATGATCACAATTTTTTTAACAGGATCTCTGTGACTTATTCAGTGCACAGGATGGAGCTGCTCTGTGATGAATCAGGGTTATGTAATGAACTGACTTTTGTGTTCCTCCTCCATGCTACCTGGGAGCCAGAAATGGGAGCACTGAAATACAAAAGAGGGCATCTTCATGCTCTCGGTTCTGTTGTCTGGTGCTACAGCAGCCCCTGGATGCTTAGAAAAGCAACTGAAGGGAAAGTCCTGCCCATCCCTTCTACCACTTTGGGCTGGGGAATGCTGAGCACAGATGGAAGCTTCAGAGAATTTAGATTCCAAGGTTTTCATGTGCAAACAAAGTTTATCCTTTTGTCAATTTTGGGTGGTTTCTGTGGCAGAAAAGGCCACCACTTTTCAAATTTCAGGCCCTGCTTTAGTGCTTGAGGGAGCTCAATGAAATGGTCACAAGATTTTTTTTTTTTTTTTTTAATGCACAAAGCAACATATTTTCCTCTAACATTATTCTTGGAAAGGGCCGTACTATTTGGGGAGTTCCAAACCAAACTGTTAAAATTTGATTAAGTTATAAGCAACTGAAAACAGAAGTTTATAGTAGGGGCTTGTTGGGCAATGTCAGCTGGAGCTTGAGCTACCAGCACTGCCTGTAATCTGTTGGTATCATGTGCTAATCTGATTTTCAGATCTTTGAGATTTTTCAACTAAGGACCAAACAGAGTGCTGAGAAGTTACTTCACAGAATTTTTCCTCAGCTGATTTATAGGCTATTTTTGTAGCTGAGATAATTAGAACAAGGGGGATGCGCAACAAGAATTTCGTGGGACGACATACATCCTGTTCTGTCTTAGGGCTTTCCTTTCATTGTTTGAAGCTACTCATAGCTGGACATCTTGAAGGGGAACCAACATCTTTTTCACAGGAGTGCAGTATACGCTTAGCATCCTCCTCCTCATAGTCATGAAAGAACCTATTATTGCATAATAAGCATCTGAACTTTCAATCGGGCTATCTGCAGTGAAATAAAAGCAATTGCCCTTTTAACGCAGACCTGCTCAAAAAATTTGCAAAGATTTTTCACAGCCTGCTGATGCATCATAATGTGTCCACAGTAACAATTCACTGGCTGTATAAACTTCATGGCTGTCAACTATTCTGCTTCCCTAGCCATATTGACTTCATGGTTGTCAGTGAGGATAGAATTCTGTAGCTTCTGTTCGAAGAGCACAGGTCCCTAACTGTAAAGACTGATATCATGTTACTGTCATGTGGGACACAATGCAAATTGGAGGATGCAAAGCTGCTAATGTGAGAATTGACTACGGTAATGTGTGTGTTAATCCTCTGAGCATGTCCAATGGGAACTAGATGGTTTCAGAATCCTGAGGAGATTCAGACTGAGCAACTCTTCTGGTTGTTGGAAGTGCTCTGCCTTCTCTCCAACTAATGCAGTTTCTGAGTGTTTACATCTAAAGAAGTATCTCCATTAGCTGAAGCAGTACTAAGATTTATATCATCTTAGGAAATCTCTAGAAGAGGTGACATAGGACCTGAGCCAAAGTCCATTAAAATCAATGGAGTTTTTCCATTGACTTCACTGGGCTTCAGAAGAGGCCCATAGAGACAACACTTGAGTAGGCCTGACATTCTCACCAGTAACATGGGTGTGCAGATTCCATGGCTCCGGTTTTGAAATGTGGCTCCCTTCTTTGCTCCCAGGATTGTGGATTGCCATGACTAGGGAATAAGTAGGAGGACAAGAGGAACTAAGTGTTGGGGCAAAAAGTGTGTACATGCTTTTCCACCAGAAAAATGATATCCATGTTCTGCTGGCCACATAAAGCAGATTTCTTTCTGTGGTTCTGTGGCAGAGATGATGATGTTATGGTAAGTCACTGGTCCAATGAAGAAAACCATCCTCATGGTCACCCACTTCCTAGGGGTCACTTCAACCAGGGTGCAAAATGAATCAAGGGAACAGGTTGTGTTGCAAGTTTATTTTGTCCTGATATCACATCAGAATCTGTCCACTGACATGTCGTACCCTGGAGTATGTGAGCATTTCAAGCCCAAAGAAGAGAAAAGGATCCAATCAAGGTGGGGAGAGGGAGGCTAAAGGAAGTTTTGAAAAACTGCTTTTCTCTCCTTTGGGAGGAATAATTTGTTAGGCAGATGCTATTGTCCAGAATGAGAGTTGGGCTGCAGGATCAGTGTGAGCATGTCAGGTATTTTCAGACCCAACATTTTTTTGTTTTAAATTGTTCTGTGAAATCTAAAGAATATAAATGTCTTGATTAAAAATAAATAAATGAAACAGGCTTTTCTTAAAATTTTCTTTAACCTGCATTCTTTTTCCTGTATATTGTAGCACACTTGGATACTACATGCAATGTCAGATCTGAGGCAACCAAACTTAGCAATGATTCACAAGATGTACTCAGTGAACTTCAAGGAAGTAATCCAAAAACAGGTCGCTCTTCATCCCAACACAACGAAGAGGATACCTCTAACAAAGACATTTCAGATGTCTCAGGTTGCTTTCCTAGCTGACTCCTAATTCCCTGTTCCCTTCTATGTAGTAACATAGGTGTGCACAAAAACATAATGGCAAAACATTTTAGTGAAAACTTTTTAAAATGAGCACATAAAGGTAGGCTCATAAATCTATATATATGTACCTATATCAGGGACTGATCCTAAGCCCTATGAAGTGGTGAGCATCTTGCCATTCACTTCAATGGGCTTTGGGCCAGGCCCTATGTGGCATGATTTTCCAAACTGTTGAAAATGTTTGTTTAATTGAGATGTAAACCCTATACAGCAAAGCACTTATGCACTTCCTGAAGAATAAGCATTGGAGCAGAGCATGGAAAATCTAGATTCTGTATGGGAATTTTGAACTCAATACTCAGTTATGTTCAGAATTACCCAAAATATGGTTCTGCTTCTCTAAGGATGCAAATGTACTATAATAATAATGATAACAATAAATAGTGAAATCCTGTAAAATCACTGTATGACTTCAGATATTGTATTTAACAAGGCAATTAGCCAACAAAATGCATTGCTGCATGACCAAATGCAAACAAAAAGGATGCATCAAAACATTTTAAATCCCCTTTACCATGCCTGTCAAAAGATTATATCAATTACAGCTCTTTAGACTCATCCTAGTGACTCCAATTCAGGAGAGAACTTACACACAAGCTTAACTTTAAGTATGAGATTGTCTGTCTTCTTCAGCATACCTGACTTCTGATAGATAGTCCAGCTCTCTCCTAAACCTATATCCAAATGCATTCATTTGGAAGTTGATCTCTCTCTAAACAGGATTAATCTCATATTTTGCAGCCTGTCACTAGAGAGAGGAAGTGGTGAGGCAATATTGCCTGTTGGTCCAATGACACATATTACTTCACCTGCCTTGTCTCTAGTATCTTGGGTACAATGATCCATTTTTTTTTATTTGGAATGTTTACACTGATTGAAATGTGTTATCAAATATTACTGTGTGCAGAACAGATTTACAAAACATTGGTCGTTTGATTTCCTTATCTATTTAATGTGCATTTGGTTGCATCACCTGTTTTGTGTTGGACTTTGTGAAGTGTAATTTGTGAAAGATTTTGATTTGGTAGATATTTAGACCTATTTCACATACATCACAACTGATTATGCAGCGGACAAGGCAATGAGGAATCAGGTTCATGATATTTAATGTTCATATTTCTTTTTCATATAAGGAGTTATTGAGAATATGCTTTGCCACTTATTTCTCACTTTTTCATTCTTAGGAATCTAGGATGGAATGGATATTATTCATAATTGTATTAACTATTTTCAAGTGAATTCACTTTAATCAGATGCTTCACATACCCCTTTCGAGACCAACAGTAGAATTCATAGGAATCATGCTTTTTTGTGTTGCAGCAGAACTTTCAAAAATGGCTGCATCTTTGAGCATTGGATGTGTAAATGAAGAAGAGTCCCTAGCTGAAATCAGGCTTTCCTTGTTGGATCATCAGAGTTGGGAAAAGACAGACCAAGATGAGGGTATTCAGAATGATGTGGAAAAATGGTGCCAGGCTTCAGAAGACATTTTGAGATACAAGATGAAGAATACTATTGGATCTATAGCTCTAGACACCAATGGTAAGGAGAGATTTAAAATAATACAGGCTTTATAGCAAGTAATCTATTCAAGCCAGTCAGTAGTATATTTTGCAGAGAAACACCCTGAGCCCAGTTCTCTGATAGCACAAAATAGCTGGAAACAGGAGTGTCGTTGCTCTGGGGCAAGACCCGGGGCCTGGGCCTGGGCCCTGCCCCCTTGCCCTGATCTGGAGGCGGGGTCCCAGGCTCCTGTTGCTGCCAGCCCAGCCCCTTATCCATGGCTGGGGATGGGGATGGGAGAGATGGTGGCTGCTGCAGATGGCCCAGCCCGGGAGAGGCAGGCACTGCAATGGCCAGCCCGGCCCTGGCTACCCCACCGGGGTGGGGGCCGGGAGAGGCAGGGGGAACCCCAGACATTTGGGATGCTGGTGCCAGGACTCAGGGCACGTGCCCCATGTGCCAGGCACCAGCAACGCCCCTGGCTGGAAAGCTGGCTCAGCAGTTTCCATGGGCATTAACCTTGTGCAAATTATATTTTAGAAAAGAGACTTAAGTGAAAGTGAATAAGCTAATCAAGCAGACCCTCAATGAAAACATTTTTTAAAAAAAAGGAGGGGGGGAGAGAAATTGATACCTTCCATTCAGTATGGATGCTATTTATGCATAGTGTGAACAGAATCACAGAAGTATACTGCAAAAAGAAAAAAGAGACATGAAAACAAAGAATGTTATGACTTTGGCAAAAGAAAATCGTGTCTCTCTTATCAGTTTGAAACCTTTGAGCATGTCAGCAAAGTCGTGGATAAAAGAGAACTGTTTGACATAATTTGTGTGGATTTCCTAAAGGTTGAAGGAAGTGTCTCTTATCAGACAGTACTAAGGAGTCATGAAGTCGGAAGTGAAATATTGTTATGGGTTAGAAAATGAATAGAAGGCCAGATGCTGGAGGCAGGTGATACAGAATACTGGTCAGGGAGGAGTGTACTTGGGTGGGGCAAAGCTCACCATTGCACTTACCAGTTCTGCTTCAGAATTCTGGTTTTCCTGCATTGAGTTAGCACAATCTGAGTAGTGTTATTAAGGAACCTATATTTTTGATTCTGTCTATAATGGCAGAATGTTTACAATTTGCTTTTCAAACCTGAAACACTGAGAATTGAAGGAAAAAGGTAGCTTAATTTGGGGCCAAATTCTTCCCTCAGTTACAGTTGCACAATGTGAGCTTATGGCAGTGTATGAGTGTAACTAAATGGAGAACTTGGTAATAAACTAGAATTTGCATCTCCTCTACACTTATAAGTTACCTCATTCTATGTTACCTTTTTCAATTACAGTACCTTAAAGTGCTAGCACACTGGCATGTCTTCTCTGATGTCTCTTCCTAATCTTATTATTTCCCTTAAGAGAAAGTGCCACACTGGCTTGCTATCTATTTTAAATATTTTGCTGGCTTTGTTTTTTTATTGTCCCTTGCGTGCTTCTAAATAAAAAAGTAATCCTGACAAAATCACAACTGTAAAGAGGAAATTTGTTAGGGTAAAGATAAATTGAGAAATTGGCACAAACATCACATACATTATTAATAAAGATGAGAAGTCATTCACATTTGCAAAAGAATTGTTTTAAAGGTTTGAACTTGCATAAAACTACAAAACATGGAAAAATCAACAATGATCTTGAGTCAACTTCTCACCTCACAGCCTTCCTTAATGCCATAATCTGGCTTGTAGTTCTGAAGTAACTATGCAAAAGATTCAGAAGAACACAACTTTGCTTCATTAATTCTAAAAGGCTTTCATTATTCTGGACATACTAAGGGAGAAATTTTATACAAGGAACTACAGTTCTCATATCAATTTTAAAAATTATATTTCTAACATGGATTCCAAATTGATAGATTTTAAGGCCATGTTTCTTTATCAAGATGAAGATTCACAAGATAAGCTGTTTGACTTGTAGCCCTCTTTAAAAACAAAATGATTGATGTGACAAGAATGATAACATGGATCATAAATGTTCAAATTACTTTAAATTTTGCTGATGGATGAATGTTGGATGACTAATTGTTGAAAAAGAACACTAGCAATTTCCTGTTTCAAAAACTTAGATTTTTGTATCAAAACTTCCAGCAAACTGGTGATGCAGTGTCATCTCAAAAAATCTTCTCACCTGCATAAGACAATGTCAACGTCCTTAAAAATGGTGTTGTGCATCCAGCTTTTTGAAATTTTGGTGCATCACAGATTTACAGTTTCTGTGGTATGTAAAACATGGAATATTTTAAAATTGCTGATTTAAACAGAACTTCACTCCAAGGTAGTGAAGTGCCTGATTTGTCTGAAGGCCTTGGAAAGAAGTGCTGCAAGTAGGAATAAGTAAAGATAACAACTCATACAAATCAAGGGTAAGGCCAAGAAGACTTTCATGTCAGGTCAATAGCGTACCTAACTTTCCAGAAGCTCCAAGGTCCAGTCATCTTGTGAAGAGGAAATCAAGATATAAACTAGAGGACACGTTAGCCTTTGACTAGTCTTCCTACATCCTAAGGAAGGTTTTCTACTGAGAAGTACTGTGGCAGAAGAATATTACTGTCTGACCCTTTGACCAAAGTTCCATATCTTGCTGTGTGAGAGTCTAGAAGACTGTGGGAGCTGAAGAATTTGAGAACTCCCAATTTAGTATCTTAACTCTTCTTTTTTATGTTTATGTTTGGTTTTTATTAGCTGGGACACATCTACTTCCTTATATTTTTTTAATTTTATGCAATGAAAGTGTGCAAATAGGTGTTGTATGAGCACCTATAGAATCCACACAGAAAAGGCCCCATGTCTTAGAAATCCCTGAGTATCATCTCATAAAGATATTTATTAAGGTATGGTTTGTGTTTAATAGTCCTGGATGACTTGAAATCATTACTTATTATTTTTGGGAGCTAAGGGTTGTTAAACTTCTGTTTATTGAGAGTGTTGTGGTTAAATCTGTATTACAGGTAGTCCTCACTTAGTGACCGGGTTCCGTTCCTGAAACCCGGTTGATAAACGAATTGGTCACTAAACGAGGAGCAGCCCTTACTGGTATTTCAGGCATAATGTACTTTACTGGTAGTGGGTTTTTCAACCATCGGTAGATAGTTTTAATGTCACCTTTGCATCATTTATAACATTTTTCATATATATTTTAAATGTTTTAAGCTCTAATGTACTGAACTTAGTTTGCATAGTGTACTGTAAATATAGGTAATCTGAGAGAGTTGATGCGAGTTCTCGTACATCGCCGTAATACCAACTCATCAGAGAGCCGGTCATAACTCTGAGGGGTCACTAAACGAGTAGGTCACTAAGTGAGGACTAGCTGTATTTCTTTGTTGGATGGGTGGATGGGGGAAGAAGGGGTTATTAGTCTTCACATAAGAATAGAATTCTTAGTAGGAAGCTTTTATAATTATCTCTGAGGTTGTGATTCAGATATTAGATAATAATTTGGTTTGAGTATTAAGACATTTAACTAGCTCCAAGTTACAGATATGATTAACTTTGGAAACGTTCTTCATTTGGGATTTACAACTAAGGGGACAGCTGCCCTCTTTGAATCCTTTTTAGAATTTGTAAGGATTGATTACTTTTAGAATTAATTTGATGGTTTAAATCCACTCCAGCATTGATGATAATTGCTGAATTTTTTATTTGACCTCCGTTTGATACTGAGTTGATGATTGTATAGTATTATTTTAGTTTAACTTAGGTGGTGTAGGTTTGATGATATACTTTCTTGATTTAATATTTTTAAAGAGTTTTAGTACAATTTATGAAATCCACTGAGTCTCTCCTCCCCTTCCCAAGACATGTGGATCTGGAAGCTTTCAGTATATGGGCAGATACAGCTGGCCAAACAAAAAGCTTAGCAGCTTCACCTCACTAACGTTTGGTTCTTAAACTGAACTTGAAAGTCTGAACAACAGCTTAGACTTGCTACATTAGTTTACACTCTTTGCTGAATTCACATAAAATACTGAAATTGAATGGATCCTTTCTGACAGCAGTTCTCAACCACTGTGTCAGGACACAGTATTGTGTTGCGACACAGAGTCCATAAGAGTGTAAAGGAGAGCTGGGGAAATGGCTGGATTTGGCCTGGGGGGAGTGGTTTGGTCTATCCTATACAGTCACAATATGCCACCAAGTATGTCACAGCCCATGAAAGGTTGAGAACTACTGCTTTGTGATGATAGTTTAAACAACCTAAGTTTAATGTTGCTATGACAAATACAATACTGCAGGGAAACTCTGGTGGTTCTTTCTGAGATCTCTCCCACTTTAGTCTAGTTTGAGGCACTTACCAAATCAGCTGGATAACTCAGGTGGATAACTGCTCCCTATTGTGAATATGGGATTCTCAATGTAGCCCTTAATTTTTCTCCTGTTATTTTTCTGTTTAATTTTGTTGGAATTTAGTTTGTGTCAGTTTGTAAGATTTTTTCATATTGGAATAGAAGTTGATTATATTGTAACATTACTGATTATAGGTTTTCTATTCATTTCATTTTGTTTGCAATCAGACAACCCCAATAAAGATTTGTCAATGTACTAAAGATAACAATTAAAGGAGTGAATCTCTTACACTTGAGATCAGAAGTTGCTTTCTTCTCAGTTTCTTATTAGTGTTTTAACCACTTTAATTCCTGGCAGCATTGCATTGATGTTAAGCAATGGTTCCTTGTACCAAATAGCAATTTATCATCTTTCTTGGCAGACTTCCTGCTTCATCCTGCACCTGCCTTCTTAAAAGGGAACAAGACATCAGATACTTGTTCAAATAATGGAATAACTGATCAGCAAAGTATCTACACAATGGTAAGTTATCCAAGATAAAAGAACAACATTATATATGGCATATGCATCCTTTCTGTTAAGATTTATGACTTTCATGGCCATTAGGAATGTTAATATAATCAGACCTTTTACACCCTCGCTGCAAAGCTTAAACTTATTATTAATAGGCTTCTTTATGAAAGTCAATAAAGCAATTTCATAAATACTTTAAATCACCTGTACCCTCTGTATAAATATATGACTATCAATATCAAATTCTCATTTCTTAAACTGTTACACACAAATGCATCTGACTCATAGGCACTGGATTCAAGCAAATTAAAAGAAAATCAAATACACATGTGAACTTGATTCAGTATGATGTGTTCATATATGCACTATGTGATTATTGGGATATGTATTATACAGCTAACTCACAAATGAAGAAGAAAGACTCTAACCATGAGTCTGCATATGAAGAAAATGGTGTGAGCTATTCATTAAAAGAGCATATGGAATTCTTATTCACACATGTCACAAAACAGGTTGTATGAGATACCAAAAATCTCTAAAAACAAATGCACATTGTTAGCCCTGATAGGAGTAAGATATGAAGGAGGGCAGGCTACATTTCCTGGGGACTGGAATGATCTGATGCTTAGGGTCCTTGTCTAGAGTATGGGACGACTCAGTGCAAGTCCTGCCTCAATCACATATGCTTTAAATCAGTTGTTTAGCTTTTCAGTGCTTCCTGGCTTCTCTGGAATGTTATGAGGAGAAATACATTAAAGACTGAGTAAAAGTTCCTTAGGTGGATAAAGGCTCTAGCTCTAGGTTTCTGTATCTGATCCAAAATATTTCATATGTTAAGAGTAAGAACAATGCAGGCATATAATGATAGAGTCTGGTTAGCTAACTATATAAACAGCCATGCAAGAAAAGATGCATAGTTAAAATAGGCAAAGCTTAGTTTCTGAATTGTTGTTTGGATTCTGGTTAAGACCATTAGTGTCCTCAAGTTGTTGCTCATACACCTGAAGCTGATGGTTTTAGTCTAGTTCCCTGAGATGTGTCCACCCCACAATGATAATCATTGTAACTTGCACTGACTGACAACCTTGACAGCAGTCTCATCAGAGTAGCCAAGTGTTGAATGATGCTCTCATCATAAAGAGGGCCCTCCAGATAAGTGCTAAAGTATTCTGATCAGGTAGCATGGGAGAAACTTGCATTGCAGCTGCCTATGTGGTCTCTGGTCTGCTCTTAAACAGAGGATGCCAGTCTCTGGAGCTCCCTGTCAGGCATCCTTCACAAAGTCTGAACAAACACATAAATGAAAGACATAAGGCTAACTTGGTCTAAGTCTGGTGTAGGTGAAATAGAGCTGGTATGTAGCTCTTGGCATAATGTAGTAAAGACACAAATTATTTCAATTCCATAGCCCTTCTATCTGACTATGTATTAATGTCTCCTTGCTTCTGTTGCCTTAGAAAGAATTCTTCACACTGATATTCTGAGTTAGCTTTTATATTCTTACAAGTCTTCAAATTTTATATTCTACCTCTGGAAAGGCAGGATCTCTCAGCCTTATGAAGAACTGATAACAGAATTGCTAGGTAAGATAACTTGGATAACTGAGCATGAGCCAAACAGTTTTAGAAAAATGTATGTACTTGTGAAGTCCTGCAGGTCTGGCAGGTATAGATGGCACTAACACCTCCAATGTGAATAGTAATGCATGTCCTATATATTTGGCATAATTTCTGGAAGACCACCTTCAAAAGCAAGGCTTCAAGGAATGATATTGCAGTGCCAGCAAGTCTGGGAGACTTCTGCTCTAATGTCACTGCATGGTGACTTTGCTGGCATTTTGAATTCAGCCATCTTCTGTTACGAATAAGTTTTAGATAGCAACTTAGTGCTCCCCAGCCTGAAAAATTGGCTTTCCTGGTACACTAGGAAGTTCATGCTTTTGGCAGCAATCACCCCATGTAAAGGCAATGCATCAGTCATGGTTATGCACTTTGTCAAAGCTAAAACATGCTAACTGGAATATTAATGTTTCTATATTGCAAGAGCTCTCTTTTGAACATCATTGCCAAATGTTTGCATGTGCTTGCAGACAAAGTGATTTCCCATCCACTTATTGCAAAATGACTGCACTGATGTACAGCTTAAATATTATCATACGGTTCATGGACCTCATATGCATTGATTTGTAAAGGTTCTCCTCTTGTTACAGAAGACCTGAAGTAGCTCTACTCATGATAGCAAGGGGTGGGCACATTAGTGTAGACTGGTTGCCAATGTTTTTTCATCATGTCACCCAGCATTAGCCAGAGATTCTGATTCACCACTCCATGACTCAGTTTTATGTTGTAATTCTGTTGTGCTACATTAATGTACAACAGGGTAATGAACTGGTGAATCAGGCCCAGAACTGGAACTAGAAACTCAACAGCATAAATAAATAAATAATGATTGTAGATGCTTGTTATATTATATATGTGGCTATTTTCCTTTGATCTGTCATGTTTCCTTATACTCCACTATTACATGTTCAGATACCCTAATTTTCCTAATGAGCACTCAAGTGCAAAACTACTTAATAAAAACCAGCCTTAATGCTTGTGACTTAGAAGCTCCACTCAGGAGCAACAAAAGCAGAACAAATATATAGGGCTTTGTGTATCTGGTTGCTTGGGCAAGTTGCCTTGGTTAGCAAATGGAAAGATATTAAATTTCTATTCAGATGATTAAAAAGAGCTTCTTCATGTTTTACCGCATGACCTGTTCTGTTTATGGTGAATTAGGTGTTTACTATGGTGATAGAAAATGGCACCTTCTCCATCTCTCTCTCTCTCTCTCTCTCTCTCTTTTACAACAGATGTTTCTTCAGACAGACTTACTGATCACCTGTATCCTTCTTTGCACCTGACTAAGAAGCTTTATAAAAATACAATGTGCATGTTTGTTTTTAAAAAGTGTAGCCTATAAAGTTAACAGCTGGTGTCAGGTTACTCAAATTGCACCTTATTTTTCTTATTAGATTGAAACATTATGGTGTGTCAGCATGGCCCTTGATGCACAGCTTTTATGCCTCTCTTTTGTGTTTCATTAATTTATGACATATTAATCCAGCAAGCACTCTTAAAGGACTGCTGCAAATTAGTTATATTAAAGATTAAAAACATTAAGGGATTCATTGTCGGGGCAAAAAATAGACTTAATTGCATTTAGTTCATGGGGTTAATCTTTATTAAAACAGCTAAAGGTAGGAGTGAAATGACAGGCTAGGAGAGAAATAGGAGGCTAGGAGAGAAATATGTTTAACAGTGTGAAAGGCTGGTTAGACCATTGCCTTCTACTGGATGGAACCAAAATTGTCCCCTCTGCATCATAGACTCAGTCCTACCAACAGTGATTTGCCTTTAGCCTGAGCTGTAGTTGCCTGTTATTTTGGAGCATGACTGAGTCTTTTTCCTGCTGCCACTGTGAACATCTGACCTGTATTTGTAAGCATCCTAGCGACACAGCTGTGAGGTCCTTAGGTGAGAATGGGTTTGTATTTTAATCACAGTCCTGTGTTCCTTGTGTCCTGATATGTTTCAGAGAAGTCAAAAAGAAGCTGAGGGTATGCAAGGTAAAAAGGAGGAGGCTGCTTATGGAATGTGCTAGATAGGATAGAACATAGCATTCCTCTGAAAACAAAGGTTGTTATCTAGCAGTTAACATTTAGGAAGGTCTGGAATTTGCTTTGTCAAATGCTTATGTCCAAACTGGGAAAAAAGGTCATAAACAGTGTATGTGTGTGTAATAATACTGAAGTGTTTTTATTTCCTCACTGCCTTTTAAATCATTATTATTTATATTATAGTAGCGCTCAGATGCTCCACCAGAGATCAGCGTCTTGTTTGCCTTGTGTAGCACAATGTAAACATACTGAGATATGGTCCCTACCATGAATAGCTAAGACAAAGTGTGGGAGAAAAGAAGTATTACAACTGGCTTGGCATGGAGAGCTTGCATGACTTTCCCAAAGTGATCCAGGAAGTTCATGGCAGACTGAGAATTGAGTCCAGATCTCCTGGGTCCTCATCTTGTGATTTAACCGCACAGTCATCCTTTCTCTATGGGTACACTTAGGTATAGAATTATTTTCATATTATAATTATATAAATTTGTGTCTCAAGTTTTCAATATGAAATCTGGCAAGTATTTCTGAACAACAATCCACACAGGGTTAAAATTCCTTCATTAAAAGATAGCAACTGTGGCTGTCACATCAGTTTGCACGCTATCTCCCAGAGTGTTTCAACAGGAAACTTCAATTTCATTCAGTAACACTAGTGGATGGTCTTAGTTTTCTGGCTAAACATTACCCAACCATCTACAAAATGCTCCTCTAAATCCCTCTCAGAAAAGCTTGTGGTCTCAGTATTTAGCAATGACAGCAATCTTGAAGAAACCATGTAGTTGCAGTGCAATCCAAACTATACCCAAGTCACATTGACAGGAAGGGGACTAAATCCTACTAAGGGGATTGAGACTGTTCCTCTTTGGACAAGATATACCCACTCTTAGATGATTAAAATTTGGTGTTCTTATGGAATCTTTACTGATCCTCAATTCCTGGGCAACAGTTGGTAGCCTTAAGAGATTTTGCCATTTGGGGTTGGATATAATTTTTCAATAATTTTTAAGGAAACGTAAAAAGACTGAAGAACAGATTTGGTAGGACACTTGCCATTTGAATGAGTTTTTTGGTGAAAAATCCAGTCTCTGCTGAATTGAAATTTTCCACAGGAAGATTTTCATTTTGGCAAAAAGTTTCATTTCACATCAATTCAACATTAAACTGCATTTTCCTGTGGGAATAGGGGCTCTAGATCAGATGCTTGATTCCTCCATTATCACCTATGGACTGGACTACCTGGGCGGAACTGCATCTTTCATAATGCAACACAGTCTCTCCTCTGACTGAGCAGCATGGTGCATCATGGGATTCACATGGATCCATTCTTTTCCACTCTCTTACCTTACCCAATATGTACCCCAGGGGCAAAGGGAGAGATGTTTCTCTACGGAGGCCTATCAGGCGTCTGGCCACTTCCTCTGGCACCACGTCCTATAAGATAGGTTGCATTTTGGAGGTCTAATAGCTGCACATCCTCTAGTGCCCAGCTTCTGTAGAAAACTGCCTATAAAGATCACTCTTGAAGGACTTCATCATCACTTTTACCTTGGCTGGCATGCATACCTTATCACAGTACAGCTGTTGCAGCACATCGGAAACAACCAGAGAGCGGAAATGCTGCTTCCTCTGGATGCTTCTAAGCCATTCAGATGCCAGCCTCACTTAGAAACCTTGTGGCTCATCTGGCCAATTACAACTAATTTATACCACACAAACAAGCTAATGTTGAATATCTAATACTTCCAGAGAAAAATTAAATTTGCAAAAAAAAAAAATGTCATTGCACATCAAATAAATTCAAGGATTTGTGACCTGTTTGTTGATTTTTCCATCAGCAGAAGAAGTTGCTCTATTCCTTGAATAAATTATTCACTGCAAGATATTAATGCACTACTGGTAGTAACCACATAAAAATGGAAGTCTGTGTTATAATGTAACCTTAACTCTAGCTTTCTCTATAAAGCTACAGTAAAGAAATTTGACTCTGGAGTTTTCTTTAGAGACTTTTCTGCTATGTTTTCATGTCCACATCTCCATGTTTGAACTGCTAATAGAAGTGTATCCTTTCGGGCAATGCAGATCATGAAGCTCAGAATGAAGTGGGGGAGAACTGAGGGTAAAAATAATTCTCAGGAGGAGATGCAGCTGTGGAACACATCTACAGAGGAGAATACACAAATCCAGGCTCTGACTATCTTCAGCAAATTACTGCTGAATGTTTCTATTAGATAAAGTTTTTCTGCTAGAATGACAGTCAATCTTTCTTTCCTTTCCCTACTGAAAAGAAAAACAGACAAGCAAAAACAAACAAGCAAAAATACCCCAAAGGGAGCTTTCTACAACTAAAAAAGGAGAACATCTACAGACTCCAAGAAGACTAGTAAGGACTTTGCTATTGTTAATTGATTTTATATTGAAAATGCTCAGTGATGGGCAGCAGTACAAAATTGTAAATAAATAGATCTTGAGGCAGGGAGCAGGAAAGTGAGCACAATACTGCAACTCAAAATCGACTTTTCTCCATGCAGCTATAGTTAAAGATGTAAATTTACACACAAATGCAGTGGGTTCTGCATGTAAGTGCAGTCATGCAGGAAGTACATGACTGCATTGTTGGCAGCTCTAAGGAAATGTTTAAGAGCGTTGTTTAAAGTCTAAGGGAAAGGGAGGCCTCACACTTCAGTTCCTTCAATTTTTTAAAAAAGAAATACAGTTAGAATCTGTAAAAATAAGAATTGGTTTGGGTTGTGTGGATGCTGGAGTTATGAAGTGAACATTTGGTCATTGCTGTAAAAAGAAACAGAAAGCAATTACTTCAAGAGCTGAGCCTATCTTTTTAGAAAATAAATATTTACTTTAGTAAGTCTTTTATGGCAGACCAGAGAGTTCTAGGTTTTTAGTTTCTCAGGCTCCCAGCAACCTCCTCATTTTAAAGTGTGTATGAAACATTAATCTTTCATCAGGATTGTATAAAGTAGTTTGTTAATTTGCATTAGGAGATTTTTGTCAACATGACATGTTTAATTTGGCTTTCTAATGTAAATTATGCTAGGTTTGTATTACCTGGTTGGAAAATCCCTACCACAGTCTGCTTTATGATCTGTACTTGCAGGTTGTGAGGAAGGAGAAAAATTCTTATATAAGACGTGTCAGTTATCCACAGTGGAAGATGAGTGGTATCCCCAAATTTGTGTTTAGGAGGGATCTTCCTCTCTCCCCTGCAAGAAAACTGGGAAGTCATCTCCATGTCACCTTCCCCCAGATCACATGAAGGTTTACCTGCAGGTCTGTGGACCCACATGGAGGAACATGTCAGAGAGTGGGCCATGCAGGAGAAATCAGGCAGTAGGTTAAATCAGGACAAGGCCAGGAGGATTGACGCTATCCCCATTGTCACGAGAAAAGATAACTAATCTGGGTCTGTAATATCATTTATGTACAGAGCCCTGCTTGTAGAAGGGATATACCTACTACAGGGTTTCAGCGGCAGCTGCAGCCAGAAGACACCTGTTAGGACCAGGGCTGGATTTTGGTGTTCGTAGGCTCTAGGCACTTTCACTCCAAAATGTGCAAAAAGAGGGGTAAACGGCAGTTAAATTACGTTGATTGACATGATGCACTTTAAACTATTCTAATGCTAAACCCAGGGGCGTCGCTGGTGCTGGGCACCTGGGGCATGTGCCCCGAATCCCAGTGCTGGTGCCCCAGGGTCTGGTGGCCCCCCCAGTCTCCGGCCTGATTGGGCCGGAGATCCGGGGCCCAGGTGCCCATGGCTGCGGCAGCCCCGTCCCCAGCTGGCGATCCGGGGTTTGACCACGGAGGCCACTCCTGGCCCTGTCCCCAGCCAGGGATCTGGGGCCCAGCCACCTGTGGCCACAGCAGCCCTGTCCCCAGCTGGGGATCTGGGGCTCGGCCGCCCGCAGCAGTGGCGGCTGCTCTGGCCCCATCCCCAGCTAGGGATGCGGGCCCAGCCATCTGCAGTGGCATGCGTTGGCTTCCGGCCCTGTCCCCAGCCAGGGGGCATGGCCTGTGGGCCGGGGGCGGGGCCTGGGGCTGTGCCCCAGATCCTTCCCTGGAGCAGCAATGCCCTTGGCTAAAACACATGATTTTCCTTGTTTTTCCTTATTTTTTCTGCTTTTTTAATTTTTTCCCTCCTTCGTAGGCCCTAAAAATTTTGTAGGCCCTAGGCACTGTGCCTACAGTGCTTAATCAGAAATCTGGCACTGGTTAGGACATACTTATTAAAACCATGCTACCAGGGTCCGAGCCATCAAGGCCACTGAGCCAATGTGAGGGCACAGGTCCTCCTATGCTGATACCTTTGGTCTCTTATTCAATTACAAATAGCTGTATGGAGTCATGTCCTCAGTGTGAATTGGCACAGCTCCATCACTTTCATCATCACTACACTGATTTGCCCCATTAGGGGGTCCAGTCCATTATTGTTAAATAGCCTAGCTTAGCTTAGGTGACATTTTGCCCCCAGGATAGTAGAGAGACAAGATGAATGAGGGAATAACTTTTATTGGACCTACTTTTGTTGGTGAGAGAAACAAGCTTTTGAGTACGCAGAGCTCTTCCGAATGTTTGAGACAGGTACTCAGAATATAGAAGATAGTCCAATAAATTAGCCTGGCTTTGATTATCATTTGCTTATCAGGAAAGGATCAATAATCTGAGAGCTATGTGTTTGAATTTGAAAGTGTACTTCCATTTTGCTGCGTTTGCTTTCTACAAACAAATGAGCACTCAAGCTTTTCTACCCCCAAAAACTCATGAAAAAAGCGATTTTTAGCTCAAATATTAATTAAAAGTGAAATCTGAATTGTGAATTTGAATGCAACATTGGAAAATCCTAGCTTCATTAACTATTGATGTAAATTACAAGGAATTTTTTCTATTCCTTGCTGATGTAATTTTGTAGCTAATGAATAATATGCAAACATATGTCCTGTTCCAAAGTCCTATATAGTCAATGGTAATCATTCTATTGACTTCAATGAGCTTTGCATCAGGCTATTGTTACCTACAAATGTTACAAGTGAGGATAACATTCAAAGTTAATGTTCACTAGTTAGTTACATAGATTACTTAATTTTTGTTAGATTTCAAATTGTGAGATGCATATTTAATTGTAATGTCAAAATGTGAATGATTTACAAATCAGGAAATATTTGATGAAGAGATTTGTGAACAATTTTGAATAATTAATACATTCAGTACCTTCGCAATCTATCTGCAGACAGTTCCTACAGAGGTAAAGATGAAATTCATCAACTTAATTGTTAGCTGCAAATTATTCATTCTATTCTAAATGGTGCCAGCTGCTGTTTCATCCTTTTATTTAATAAATGGAAAATACAGGAGCCCTCCAGTGGTCAAAACAATACCTCTAAATGTTAATACATGTAATCAAAGATTGAGTAACTGAGTTGAAAGTCTCTATTACAAAAAAGTTGGCTTCAGATTCTTTAAGGGTGTGTTTTCATTCACATTTCTGTTACAGTTCCAATTAGTTTATCTATACATATAAATTAAATCAGGGATACATATCTAAGCCTTAAAACAAAAACAAAATAGAAAAAAGTTAAGTTAGAAAAAGAAGAGCTGTGATGAGCCTTTATTTATCATTATCTTGCATTGTGTGTTCTCACCTACCCCAAAATAAAATAAGTGCAAAATGAGTGTAAAATGCTACTGAATCCAAAAAGTTAACATTTTCTGTTGTCGCATTGCTTAGCACAATGGGGTCCAGCTGATCTATGGCAGGGGCTTTTTGGTGCTACAATAGTACAAATAATAATTTTACAGACACTTTACACGCACTTTAGTATACTGTTGCAAAATGACCATACCAGGTTCAGAGTGACAATGACTTGGGATTCTAATGACTTTGTAAGGTGTAGTAACTGGGCAACTTAATGTTTTCTTTATGAAATGTTCTGTGGCCTTTAAGAAGGATGCTATACAAATTTGCATTATAGGTCTGATCTTGCTTTACTGAAGCCAGTGGCAAAACTCTCATTCACTTTACTTGTGCAGGATCAGGTCTTATATAGCTTTATGTTTTCTGTAGCACCAGTTGCTATTTGCATGGTATAGTACCTTCTTGATGGTAACTCAGAGAAAAGTTTTCCTTTTCATCATTCTTTTCTTTGCAGACTGTTGGAATGAATTTGCCAAATACTCTGAAGAATACAGATAATTCATTATGTACTACTGAACTACATCCAAATAAAGACTTGAGAATAAAATCATCTATAGCTGGAGCCTCTTTGGTTAAAGACTGCTGTTTGCTGTCCCAGTTAACAGGTATTTCTGTATCTGCTTGAAAGTGATACTAGTCACAATGTTAAGTACTACTTTTCCTTTCTCAAGGAATATTGAGAGAAATGATAGTGATTGACCCTTGATGAAGAAATAGTTGAAGGTGAGATGGGATGTCAGGATACAGCAATACCTTAATGCAGTGGTTTTCAAACTTTTTTTCTCAGGACAAAGTTGAAAAGAAAATCATTTATGTTCACAACATAACAGTTACGTCTTTGAGCTATGCATTCTAGTCTTTTGGCAGCAGCAGCAGGGGACCCCCCCCCCAGTATTTGTGGGTCTGTAACCTACTACTGGGTTCCAACCCTGTGTTTGAAAACTACTGCCTTAATTGGCATTTGATCCAGTGTGCTGAGAAGAACCCTAACTGGGATGTATGTGTAACCCCCTCCCTTTTCTCCCTGGGTTACTTGGGAGCAGGCAACACACATGTGTGCACAGGCGCCTAAGTTTGATGACAAGGAGATCCTGAGTTTTTCAGTGGTGAAGTTGAGATAGTGGGAACCCTCTATTCATTCTTCTGCTGCAGTCCCTTTGCTTTAGAGGAAATTAAACTTGGCGGTGCCTTCATCTGGCTGGATCCTGTACACGCTCAGTAGCATGCTTTGGGAACCTCCAGGACTAAACCCATGTGGCTATGAATAATAATCTGTTGCATGTGTCTAATCCAAACTTGCTAATTGTATATACAATACATTCAAGGTGCTTAACTTGCAGATAACAAACCTTTACTTAACAAAGAAACTTATCATAACGGGATGGAACTGAATATTACTACTAATTTAAATACACAGGGGCAAGTAAATAAATCAGTGAACAGATACAGCATACAGTTTAAAGGAAACTTATCTAACTGGTGTTTACACAGCCCTTTTACCCCACCTCCAGAGTGCACACTCCCCAGAGTGCAGAGCCACGACCCCTTGCTTGCATGAGTGTGCTTGAAGGACTGTCAAAGGAGACAAGGCAGCACTCTGCCGGTTCAGTGTATTTGCTTAGAACTATGCTGAAGATCTGGAGTGGGCCCAACCAATTTCAGTAGTCCTGGCCCTGGTTCAAGGGGACTGCTGCTCTGTCTCTTCTCGGGCCCAGTCAGTCCTTCAGCCGACTCCCTTCCTTTATAAGCCTGGCTCCAACATCAAGGCGGGGAGACAGACACTCACACCCTCCCTCACTGCAGGTCCAGCTTAGCCAGCTGTGGGCTCAGACCCTGCTTTAGGCTGAGTAAGCCACCAACTCTGAAGCTCCCTGCTCGAGTAAGCCTCCAGCATTCTCAGGAACCCCAGGAGCAGCCTCAGGAACCACCAAAGCAGTCTCTGGAACCATAAGAGCAGTCACCAGCAGCTTCCAGAATCAGTCATGTGTCCCTTCATGCAAAATGGAGACCCCCTTGTCCCTCTGTGTCCCCTAGAGAGGCAGGAAGGGTCTCTCTCCCTTTTCCTAAGAGATCATGAGAGTTGTAGCCTTAGAGGAAGAACTTGCAGTACACAGCGACTGCTTAAATGTTAACCTCCTATTTGAATTTAGAGGCCCATAAAGTACAGGGTGCCTACATATGCTATTCAGTGAATGGCTGACAGGATTTTTCCTTAAAAACAAAAAGGAAAAAAACCCCACCAAAGAGTCCTGTGGCACTTTTAAAAACTAACAGATTTATCACATGAGCTTTCACAGGACTCCTTGTTTATTTTGCTGAACTAGATTAACACAGATACCCCTTTGGAACTTTTCAGGATTTTTTCTGACATAAGAAGGGTGAGCATATTTCCCAAAGTGAGAATGGGCCACATTTCAGGGCTGGCCCAAGCCTCTTTGTTCTCCCCCTTCTCTGCTCACCCATACCAGTGTCACAGTTCTCATGACTTTTTTTGGTCAAAACTCAGCATTTGCCCTATTTGCTTATGCCTGCACGTTCTTCCATGCCCTCAGCTTCTCCAGGGCAAGAGCAAATGAGACAAATGCTCAGTTTTGACAAAAAAAGTCTGGACACCTGGGACTGAGCTTTAAAAGGGGACTGTCCTGGTCAAAGTTGGGCATATGGTCACCTTAGATATCAGCCAGTAACAACTGTTTATGGAAGAAATTGTTTCTGTCTTCACCTAGTATTGTTGAGGAAGTTGAGACAAATTTTGGGTATGTGTCCTTCACCAGTTGGCACCAGTAAAGGAGGTTAGCTAACTAGCAAAGAGAATTAAATGACTAAAACCACCAAAGACATGAAGTTCACTCATGGATTATGATGACTGAGGCTCTGCTTAGTAAATAGGATAAATCTGTTCTTGCTCTTGGTTATGCAGGTTTATATTGGAGTAACTCCACTGGCATCAATGGAATTACATTAGTGGTGTGTTTTTAATTTTGTTACATCCATTTCTTAATGAAGTTCAAATTAGAGTCTCTCTCAAGGCTGCTGAATTCAAAGCACAGTTAATTTTATTGGTTAAACTGTCTTATGAATTAAGCATAGTGATCCTCAGGGAGCAGGTAGCATATTAACATCAGGTCTGTGATGGACCAGCACTGGTTAAATCTGTGTGCTTTGCTTTTGTGGCATAAATGATTCTGTTGATGAATAGATCACTCTCCTGTGGAACTGAGACCCTGTCATCTTTCAGGGTACAGGAGGACCAGATTATTTTAAATAAATTAATCTATAAGTGAGTCAGCTAAAATCACCAGCAAGAGAGAATCAAACAAAGGGAAAGTTATGGTGAAGCTAGTATCACATCATCAAAAGGGAATACTGATCCAATACTACATGAAATCATTATTTTATTATAAAGCAAATCTTTGGTGTTACTTTACTACAGGAGATAATATCATTTCAGTACTGTACTAGGTTATGTAGGACATTTGGGATAATTTTCTCCATCAGTGTTCTAAATGCAAAAAGGAAAAGAAATTAAAAGCAAAAGGAAAGGTTACATTTATCTACTAACCCAGGAAAGCTCCCTTTTTGGAAGGAACCGGCAAAGTATTTAAGCACATGGTTAATTTTAAGTACTTGAGTAATCTCATTAATTTCAATGGGATACATGCTTAAACGTGTGCTAAAGTGCTTTGCTGGATCAGGTCCTTAGAGCAGTGGTTCCCTACCTTTTCAGTAACATGGTACATTTCAATGAGACAAACAATTCCATGGCACACCCATTTTTTTCAGTTGAATTGATTGCTCATAAGTGTCACATTTGCTTATGTTTACTAAGGTTACTGTCTTTTTGGAGAGGATTGCAATGCAGTGTACAACAAGCTAAAGAAGGATCAAGTGCATTAATGTTTCAAATCCACAGGAAAAAAATAAACACCATCTCAATTTTGCCCTTTGGCCCCTGTGTTTAGAATACTTCACTTTTAATTTGATGATTAATTTTCATGAGTTTTATGAGTTATACTTTTGGTTGGATAAAATATTATTTTAGATGAACCGATGTTTGTTTTACATTGATTTTCATTACCTTTGTACAAAATTCATGGCACTTTTGGACAGTTCTCATGGCACACCAGCGTGCCATGGCACACTGGTTGAAAATGGCTGCCTTAGTGTGTTATATGGGAAACAGTTTTAATGGGGATTGAGGTTCATGAGGGAACTGAAAACTGAAACACTAATCTTCAAGGAGCTGAGTGCTGTTTACTTTGAGGAGCTGAGCATACGTAACACCTTCCAAGATCTGGCCCTAACCCAATGATGTTCCTTGATGAAGTTCAGAGTGAGACCAGTCCAAAAGGAAGGACACAAATAGAAAATAAATGGTGCAAAGCTTTCCCTTAAGCTTCCACATTTTTATTTATTATTTATAGTGCAGTAATACAAAAAATATACTAGTTGCTTTATAATCACATAGGGAAACAAGATCCCTGCTTGAAGAGCTTATGGTCTAAAGGGTCAAAAGGCAAAAAATGAAGGAAAGGAATACAAAATACAAAGTGGTCAGTGTGATGATACTGTAAGCTAGTGTCTTTATAGTTCTATTGTATTTAATAATACTTGATAACTTCCAGTCATTTGGATGATATTTTATCTTTCCCTAGACTGAAGAGTCCATTATTAAATATCTTTCCCCATGTAGGTACTTCTAGAGTATAATCATCACCCCTTAATCTTCTGTTTATTAAGTGAAATAGACTAAGCTGGTTGAATCTATCTCTGTAAGGGATGTTTTCTAATACTTCAATCATTCTTGTGGCTCTTCTCTGAACACTCTCCAATTTACCAACATCTTTCCTGAACTGTAGCCAGCAGAACTTGACACAGTACTCCACAGCACTGTTCCCTCTAAGCTGTGCATGTGTGCGTGCACACACAGGTCATGAAACCTGCACACATGACAAAATAAAGTGTACACAAAAAAATCAATAGTGCTAATATTGTTGTTCACAAAGAAATGTTTTTGCGCACACAAAGAAATTGTTTGCGCACACAGTCTACGAGTAATTAGAGGGAACATTGCAAGTCCACAGTGGTTAGATCAGTGCTAGCTATAGAGGTAAAATAACCTCTCTATTTCTACTTGAGATTCCCCTGCTTGTACATCCCAGGGCAACATTAGCCCTGGTGGCTACAACATCACACTGGGAGCTTGTGTTCAGTTAATGATCTACCAAGTCTTTTTCAGAATCACTGCTTCTCAAGATCAGGTCTCTCATTATGAAAAGAGCCTGCATTCTTTGTTCCTTGCGTTTATGTTTACATTTATCTATATTTAAAACACATATTATTTGCTTATGCCTAGTTTCACAGGAGATCCATATTTCTCTATATCAGTGACTTGACTGCTACAGTATTTACCTCTCCTCAAATTTTTATGTCATCTGCAATCTTTATCAGTGATTATTTTATGGGGTTTTTTCCCTATGGCATAGATAGAAATGTTATATAGCCTAGGGCCAGCCACCAGTCCCCATGGGACCTCATTGGAAACAAACTCACTGATGATTCCCCATTTACAATTAAATTTTGAGACCCGTCAGTTAGTCAATTTTTAATCCATTTAATGTCTGCCAGGCTAATTTTATAGCGTTCTACTTTTTAATCAAAATGTCATGTGGCTCCAAATCAAATGCCTTACAGAAGTCTAAGAATATTATATCACACTATTACCTTATCAGCCAAAATAGAAACAGCAAGAAAAAAAAAGATATCATTAGTTTGACAAAATCTGTTTTCCATAAACCTATGATGATTGGCATTAATTAAATTACCCCTTTTAATTCTTTATTAATTGAGTCCCACGTCAACTGCTCCATTATCTTGCTTGGGATTGATGTCAGACCGATAAGCTTATAATTATACCTTTGTCATCTTGCTTATCCTTTTTGACTTTTGTGCACAATTAGTTTTCTTCCAGTCTTCTGGAACTTCCAATGTGTTCCAAGATTTATTGAAAATCAACATAAGTAGTCCAGCAAGGTCCTCAGTCATCTCTTTTAAAAGACTTGGATGCAAGTTATCTAGACCTGCTGATTTAAAAATGTTTAATGCCAGTTCCTGCTGTTCTACATTCTTCTGAGCTACAAGTAGATGGATGGAAAGAGTTATGTGATAGATACTAATTCATCTGTTTTTTCCCTGAAATACAAAGAGGAAATATTTATTGAACACTTCTCCTTTTTCTTCATTAGTATTAATAATTCTACTATTTCCATCTTATAATGGACCAGTACCATGGTTACCATTCTTTTTGTTCCTAATATAAAGTTCCTTCTCGCTCTCCCTAACTACACTGGCCATAGATTTCCCTTTGTGTCCCTTTGCTTCCCTTATCATTTTTCTATTTCTCCTAGTTTCTGATTTATATATGTTACTGTCAACTTCCCCTTTCTTCCACTTTTTAAATAATTTTTAGTTTTTATAGCTGTCTTCACTTTCCCCCTAAATCTGGTTATTCTCCCTCTGACCCTTTTTTTAAACCAATACAATCTTCTTTTTCAGTTATGGGACTGTAGCTTTTTGGGCTTCTAGTAAAGTGACCTTAAACAGTTGACATCCACAACATGTGGAAATAGCCCCTTTACAGAATGATACAATCAGTTATTTTTGTTAATAGGTTGATGTTTTCCTGTTGCTCTTTGTAATTATATAATGGATTTGCCTAGAGAGGGAACTTTTTTAGTACAACAGAGGAGAAGATTGTTACTGGAATACGGGCAGAAATGAGAACATGCGTTTCCTTAGTCTAGAATTTTATATATATATATATATATATAAAAGAAAATTCCCCTCTCACCCCTATGGGTGGTATGTGTCATCCTCAACCTCGGGTCCTCTACCAGAGGCCTGGGAGTTTGAGGGCTCTGCGCAGTATCTTAGCTGTTCCGAGTACTGCACTCTTCTGGACAGAGAGCTCTGATGTTGTTCCAGGGATCTGTTGGAGCCACTCTCCCAGCTTAGGAGTCACAGCCCGAGTGCTCCTACCACCACTGGGACCACTTTGGCCTTCACTTTCCACATCTGTTCTAGTTCCTCTTTCAGGCCCTGGTACTTCTCCAGCTTCTCATACTCCTTCTTCCTGATGTTGCTGTCACTTGGTACTGCTACATCTATCACCACCGCTGTCTTCTGGTCCTTGTCTATTACCACAATGTCTGGTTGATTGGCCAGTACCTGCCTGGCCATCTGGATCTGGAAGTCCCACAGAATCTTAGGACTGTTATTCTCTACGACCTTCTGTGGGATTTCCCATCTGGTCTTGGGAGGGTCTAACCCATACACCGTGCAGCTGTTCCTGTACACAATGCCAGCTACTTGGTTGTGCCATTCAGTGTATGCTGTTCCTGCCTGCATCTTACATCCTGCCACTATGTGTTGGACTGTCTCTGAGGCCTCTCTGCACAGTCTGCACCTTGGATCCTGTCTAGTGTGGTAGACCCCTGCTTCAATGGATCTGGTGCTCAGTGCCTGTTCTTGCGCTGCTATGATCAGTGCCTCAGTGCTGTCTTTTAGTCCAGCCTTTTCCAGCCACTGGTAGGATTTCCCAATGTCAGCCACCTCAGCTATCTGTTGATGGTACATCCCATGCAGGGTCTTGTCTTGCCATGGCACTTCTTCTGCTTGATCTTCCTCCCATGTCTGCTGCTGCTGCCTCAGGCATTCTCTCAGCAGCTCATCTTTGGGTGCCATCTTACTGATGTACTCCTGGATGCTCTGGGCTTCATCCAGGACAGTGGCTTTGACACTCACCAAACCCCGCCCGCCTTCTTTCCGGCTGGCGTACAGTCTCTGGGTGTTGGACTTGGGGTGGAAACCTCCGTACATTGTGAGGAGCTTCCGGGTCTTCACATCGGCAGCCTCCATGTCCTCCTTTGGCCAGCTCACTATACCGGCAGGGTATCTGATGACTGGCAGGGTGTACCTGTTGATGGCGTGGATCTTGTTCTTCCCATTGAGCTGGCTCTTCAGGACCTGTCTTATCCTTTGGTGGTACTTGGATGTTGCTGTCTTCCTTGCCTCCTCATCGTGGTTCCCATGTGACTGTGGGATGCCAAGGTACTTGTAGCTGGTCTGTATGTCTGCTATGTGGCC
>ML681994.1:14506937-14560010 GCA_007922195.1 Podocnemis expansa | reverse complement strand
GGCCACATAGCAGACATACAGACCAGCTACAAGTACCTTGGCATCCCACAGTCACATGGGAACCACAATGAGGAGGCAAGGAAGACAGCAACATTCAAGTACCACCAAAGGATAAGGCAGGTCCTGAAGAGCCAGCTCAATGGGAAGAACAAGATCCACACCATCAAAAGGTACACCCTGCCAGTCATCAGATACCCTGCTGGTATAGTGAGCTGGCCAAAGGAGGACATGGAGGCTGCCAATGTGAAGACCCAGAAGCTCCTCACAATGTACGGAGGTTTCCACCCCAAGTCCAACACCCAGAGACTGTACACCAGCTGGAAAGGAGGCGGGTGGGGTTTGGTGAGTGTCAAAGCCACTGTCCTGGATGAAACCCAGAGCATCCAGGAGTACATCAGTAAGATGGCACCCAAAGATGAGCTGCTGAGAGAATGCCTGAGGCAGCAGCAGACATGGGAGGAAGATCAAGCAGAAGAAGTGCCATGGCAAGACAAGACCCTGCATGGGATAGATCGACAGATAGCTGAGGTGGCTGACATTGGGAAATCCTACCAGTGGCTGGAAAGGGCTGGACTAAAAGACAGCACTGAGGCACTGATCATAGCAGCACAAGAACAGGCACTGAGCACCAGATCCATTGAAGCAGGGGTCTACCACACTAGACAGGACCTAAGGTGCAGACTGTGCAGAGAAGCCTCAGAGACAGTCCAACACATAGTGGCAGGATGTAAGATGCAGGCAGGAACAGCATACACTGAACGGCACAACCAAGTAGCTGGCATTGTGTACAGGAACATCTGCACAGTGTACGGGCTAGACCCTCCCAAGACCAGATGGGAGATTCCACAGAAGGTCGTAGAGAATAACAGTCCTAAGATTCTGTGGGACTTCCAGATCCAGATGGCCAGGCAGGTACTGGCCAATCAACCAGACATTGTGGTAATAGACAAGGACCAGAAGACAGCGGTGGTGATAGATGTAGCAGTGCCAAGTGACAGCAACATCAGGAAGAAGGAGTATGAGAAGCTGGAGAAGTACCAGGACCTGAAAGAGGAACTAGAGAGGATGTGGAAAGTAAAGGCCAAAGTGGTCCCAGTGGTGGTAGGAGCACTCGGGGCTGTGACTCCTAAGCTGAGAGGCAAGAGAGTACAGCCTGGTCTCCAGGCTGGCACACTCTGCCGCTGGGCTGGCTGTTCCCTGTCCTGGGGGCAGGATGAGCTGGCGAGAGCAGGGGTGCTGCACACCAAAGTGGCACCCCTAAGCTCTGGCATCCCAAGCCAGTGCCTCACTGGCTTATCAGTAGAGCCAGTCCTGGCAGGTTTTCACTGATGGTGGCAAATTCACTGCTGTCACTTCATGTTTCCTAATTGACTGACTGGGTCTGTGAAGACCCACACAATCAATCAGGAAGTCAGTTCTGCAACACCACCCAGGCAACTGGTTAATGCTGGTTCAAAAAGAGGGCCTTCCCTTCGAACCAGTGCAGTGTGTGTGCAGGGAGTAGAGAAGTCAAAAGTATATAGGCAAGTTATTTAAGGTAACTTGCATATCTACATTTGACTGCCACTGAAAATGGCAGGCAATGTAGATCTGCCCCAAGAAGTAGATTGTGACATACTTCCTGTATTATCTGTAAAAAACATCAGAAAGGCCATACTGGATCAGACCAACGGTCCATCCAGCTTAGCATCCTGTCTTCCAGCAGCAGCCAATGCCAGGTGCCTCAGAGGGAATGAATAGAGTGGGAAACTGCAAATCCTGGTGCTGCCAAGCATCCTAAATTCCCAAATAACATCTGCTTTTAAGGGTATGACTGGTTGAATTAGTCACCTCCAGGACCTTAACTAGTTTGTAGTGATTTTTACCCTCTAGTATATGTATTTGTGTTCATGCTCATTTCTTTCTTTCTTTCTTTCTGTGGCAGTGTATATATCACACTTCACAGATATTATGGGTCAGATTCAGACATTGCACGTAAGACTGTGAGTATGTGTGTGTGTGTGCGTAAATAATGATTTCCTAAATCTTCTAAGAGATTATAGGATTACAGTTTAAAAGTATATCTTTTTCTATGGATCAAAGACAATAGAAGGCTTGATTGTACATGGCTATTTATTTCACCATTTTATGCCAATCATGGAAACCAGAAAATAATTTCTAAATAAAGATCAACATCTAATTTTGTTAATTGACAGAAAATATCAGCTATCTTCAACTTCTGCTCTACCTAATTTCTGTTAGTCAGGTAATTTCTTGTAGGCATCTTAGTAGAAGAGGATTTTTTGGGGGTTGGGGATGGGAGGGATTTGAAGCAGAAGGGTGTATAACTCAGTTCAGGGATGCCATTCCATTCATACATCAGGGAGGTGTGGAAGAATGAATGAAGATGATTGTTAGAGAGGCACACAAATAGAGACCAAGGCTGCCTTTTTTTTTTTTTTTTGTGGAACTGGGAGCAAGGAAGTGGCACAGTTAGAGGGGAGAGGAGAAAAGCAGAGAGTGGGAGAGAGGCAGAGGGCCTTGAAGGTGATGGCACAAACATTGAACTTACTGTGTTGAAATTGGTGAGCCAATGAAAAGATCAGTAGGTGGGCTGACCTGGCCAGAACATGGGGAAGGAATATGATCCTACCAGCTGGTAAAATCTTACATTTAAACTTCCTTAGACTTGCTTACACCTTTCTTTGCTGATGTATAAGGAGATGCAGGTTGGTGTAACTAAGACAATCTCTACACTGCAAGCTAGGGGTGTGATTCCCAGATCAGCGGGGCTAGATCCACACTATCCCCTTACATTGTTATAATAACTGTGTCTGTGAGGGATGTGACCAGTCCATATCCCTGAGTGAAGCAGTTATACTGGCTCAACTCCTCATGTAGACAGCACTCTGTTGAGTGGAGAACTTCTCCCATTGACATAGCTACTGCCTCTCAGGAAGGTGGATTATCCATAGCAGGACTCTTCAAATTACGGCTTACTGGAGGGCGGGCAGGTTGGGGAAGGGGGCCAGGGAGCCAGTGGACAGGCTCATTGGGGATCTGGCTCCCTAGTAATTAAGTAAAAGCAGATTCAGCCCTCAGGTGAAAACATCTGGAGACCCCTGATCTATACGATTGCGAGAAAGTCTCCTGTTGTCATAATAGCCTCTTTACTGAAGCATTGCTTCCCCACTGCAGCATTATAAATGTACAGAGACCTACTCATGCTAGCTTTCAGTGGCCTAATGCAATAAAAGTAGCAGTGCAGGTGGGGGTAGAACAGGCAGTGACAATTGGCACATGGGTTAGCCATGCTGAGTATATGCCTATGGGGTTCAGGCAGGTTTGCACTTGGCACAGTTAGATCATGTCGCCACATGCGCCTGCCCTGCCACCATGGCTATGATACTGTTTTAGGTTATGTCTATACTGGAGCCTTATGTAAGCTTAAACTTCCATAAGTCAATCAAAGGAACACTCTGGCCATATCTGGAATTTACTAAGTCAACTTAAGAACTTCCTTAAGTTGACTTAAAAACACCATCTGTTGAGGTCGACTTAATGAGTAAGTCAACCTTATTAAGTCGACTTAAGCCAATGTAGCCACTTAAGTTGACTTTATTAAGTTGACTTAAGCCGGTTTGGAGTTTAAGTCAACTTTATTAAGTCAACTTAAGCTAGAGTGTACCAGTGTGGGCACAGGCAGTTGGGACTCTGTAAGTTGACTTAACAGGAGTCAAAGTCAACTTTAAGTCAGCTTACAGTCAACCTTGTTAAATTGACTTAACTGAGCCTCCAGTGTATCTATACCCTTAATGAGCTAGTGTGAGTATGTCTGTGAGCTGGAAATCACACCCCTACTACATGGTGCAGACATAGCTGAAGATGTCAGAGAGCTGTAGGAACGTATCATTGAAAACACTGCACTGTACTTTCATTTAAATTTTCTTGTAGCCCCTCAGTGCATAAATTGTACTAAGTTAGACTCCATTATGCTTTAGTGGCATGGGTAGAAATAGGTTTATGGTAGTCTGTCTGAGTATAGGGCCGTCTATGAAGGTTTTATTTAAACCACTTTAAACATCACCTTTGAATTTAGCCCTATATGTCTAATAATATTGATCATTAATCCCTGTCCACGTACTTAAATGCATTTTCTTAGTAATTCAATACTCCCTGTCAACAAAATTGTCCTACAACATTGTGTTATGAGCAGCATGAACTGTTTCTGAATCCAGTGAAGTTGCTCCTCATTTCCACTTGTGGAAATGAGAGCAGAATTTGGTCTCTTAAGAACATTTCCTGAAGCTTATTTTTTAACTTGTCCTAAGGTAAAAAGACACCATAGGATGTGGCAATATGCTTGCTTAATATATCTCTGAGCTCTGAAACTACTAGAGGAAGTGCTTAAAAACTCTAGATATTTGCAGTATGGAACCATTGTATTCCAGTTTTTTTCTAAATCAGAAAATGCATTTCTATTGCAGTGTGGATATAGTTTCAGTTGAGATAAAACAAACTTCTGCTGGATCTTTTTGACATTAAGCTGTTGCTGAAGATGTTAAAGGAAAAGTAAATGTACTAATCATTAGTAACAAAGCAGCCTAATCCATGCTGACCCACAATTTGTTTTGGAACAGAGAGATTAAAGTGTATAAAAAAGAGGTAAACAGTGGGTCAGAGATTAGAAGTGACAAAGGAAAAGGCTGGTTTCCCTCAGACCACACACTGATAGTAGACCTTCCTTCAGTGATTGTTAGACAATGTTTCATGTTTCTTCCCCCCCCCCCATAACCTTAGAAAACAGAAGGTTTGATTGGCACTTGTCATGGCTGATAGAGAGAGGAAGATGCTTTGGTAAAAAGGAAAGGGAGGCAGTTGTGTCAAAAGCAGCAGCAGTCAAAGGGTGATTCCTCCTTTCTGTGATTTTTGTCTTTCTCTAAATTATTCAAATCTGGGTGGCATCTGAGGATAACTGGCATTTTGACACAGCTTAAAGGATTGTCTCACTAACTCTATTGAGCCAAGGCTTCCATCCTTTTTAAAAAATGTATAAAGAGAGATCGTCTATAATCTGATAAATATACAAATGAAAGGCAGCTTGATAACAGAGGTCTTTCAATATTTTAGGGGGAACAGTTTTATCCATTTCTTGACTGATTATCATTTTCATCTATGCACAAGAATGCTATCTATTGTTTTTTTTTTTAAAAAAGGTTTTATTTAGTTTTACTTTAGAATATCCATAGTTGCTTGAACTGAGTCAGGTGGATACCAATTCAAGTCAAATCAGCTGGATTAGAATCAACAAATGTAGAGGATTTTCGGACAAAAGAGGTTCCTCGCCAGCTAAGAATCTCCTCTACTGATGGCCCCCCGATTACAGATTTTTCTTTTAGTGGCCATTTTCTTTTTTTCTTCTCTTTCAGAAAGCCATCGTGTCTCTCTTCTGCCCTTTGTCACAACCACTGTGGCTGGGAAAAATAGGCTCCATAGTGTTGCTAAGATCTGATCTACACTGGCAATGGAGGTTGATGTAACACCATTTACACTGACCCCCTGAAACATGTGTCTCCAATGGCATGTCAGTAACAGTGACCTAATTTGTGGTAAAATTCGACTAAATAAAACCATCCATGCAAATGACGTAGTACTGAAGTCAAATTCTGTGGTTTGAATTACCATCAGTGTAGGCAGAGTTGAATGGAAATCGATGTCATAGGCCTCTGTGAGCTATTGCATAATTCTCTATTTTAACCACTCTTGACATTTGCACTGTGTCCATGTAAGCAGAACATGGCTCCTACCCTCAGGCCTTGGGAAATTTTGAATTCCTATTTCCTGTTGGGTCAATGTGGAGAGGGCTTATCAGCTGAACAACTTATGTTGACTACACGTCCCAAATGCATCTCAGTATGGAGTCGAACTGAAGTCTTGGATCTCATCAGCGTATGGGACAAACAGGGTCTTGGATCTAATCAGCCTGTGGAACAAAAAGCCTGTTTTTGCTCAGCTCTGAGCCAGGCAAAGAAATCATATTGTATGGTATGGTTGGGAAGGGCCACAGCAGGGATGTGCAGTAGTGCTGTATTAAAATCAAAGAGCTGAGGCAGGCATATGCATGAATGAGGAAGATGAACTGTCATTCTGGCTTATCACTGAAGACTTGTCACTTTTATGAGGAGCTGCATGCAGTTCTTAGTGGTGACCCCACCATGGTGCCATCATGATGCATTAACACCCCTGAGGAATCCCAGTTCAGGATGAATAATGAGGACTCCACGGGTGAGAAAGAGGAGGATAAGGAGAACAGAGTGCAGGAGAGCAAGGTATCTGTTCTCCCAGACAGCCAGGACCAGTTTAGCACCTTGGGGCAGTCCAGCCAGTCACAAGACAGTGTCACTGACTGAGATACTGAGATTGTGGGAAAGGCACACATGGTGAATATGTTTCTCAAATCCCACTGCTGTGGTTATGTCCTCAGTCCAGCTTCTAATTCTGGGGAAAAAAGATATATGTTTCTGAAGGGGATGCAATTCCTAGCTGTAGGTCAATGTCAGCAGAAGGTCGCTCTAGGAACAGACTATTTATGTGCACAGGAATGCTCCCTAGCTCTCTCAAGAAAACTTTTGTGAAGGTACTCTGTACTCCTTTGTAGAAGGTTGCTGGGGAAGTTTCCAGAGGGGTAGCCGTGTTAGTCTGTGTACAGCAAAAGCAGCAAGAGTCCTGTGGCACCTAATAAGCTAACAGATTTCTTCAGGCATAAGCTTCCATTGACTCCAAACCACTGCATCTGGTGAAGTCGGTTGGAGCCCACGAAAGCTTATGCCCAAAGAAATCAGTTAGTCTATAAGGTGCCACAGGACTCTTGCTGCTTTTATGGGGAAGGCAGCCTTTATTTCTTCCAAAATGATAGGAAACTTTACCATACCATACTGCTATTAAGGGAGCAGCTATCATTGTGGACCATAGCATAGCAGCATAAGGGCCCAGAGCTGGATTTTGGTGTTCATAGGCCCTAGGCACTTTCACTCCGAAATGTGCAAAAAGAGGGGTAACACCAAGTGAATTACATCTATTGACGTGATGCTGTTTAAACTATTCTAATGCTAAACCATATGATTTTTCTTATTTTTCCTGCTTTTTAAATTTTTCCCTCCTTCATAGGCCGTAAAAATTTTGTAGGCCCTAGGCACTGTGCCTACAGTGCATAATGGGAAATCTGGCACTGTAAGGTCCAGGGCTATACCCCAATGACTGCAAAAAGTATTCCCTTTTTATCTACATGCAGTCTTCCCTTTTCATCTACATTAGTCTAGGAGACTAATATTGCACATGGTCACCCAGGGAAGATGTCGCAATTTTACAGAAACTGACCAATACCGTCTTCTTCCCCTGCCCTGATGGTGTTACTTGGATACAAGACATCATGGTAGTCTTTGCCTGGGCATTAAAAGTCCATTTACTGGTTGGTACTCCTATGTTTTCTGTGGCTCACCTCTTCCCGTAGTTCAGGTTGGGATAGTAAGGGGGAGCCCAGTGATCCTTCTCATTGCTAAACTGTGTATTTGGAAGCTGACTGCTAGATATCACTATAATGGGTGCAAGGGCCTCTTGCTTAGTATGTCTGGAATGGCAGTCTGACCCCTGTAATAGATGCAGACTGGAATGTGGTTTTGGCCTCGTGTTCTGAACACTAAAGTAACGTGTTCTTGTAACAATGTAATATTTTTGATATTCTGGGGGGTCATCTAAAAATGGGAACTGTGTGCTTCACTTGTCTTATAGTTGACACTTTGACCTTCAGCTACCAGATTTCTATGGAACATCTCTCCCAGATTAGGAAGAGGAAAAAAGAAAGTAGGGATGACATGTTCAGCAAGCTGATGAACACCTCCATGGCAATTGGTACGAGTTCAGAGCCTGACGGATGTCCTTGTCTGAGAACCTGAACATGGGCATGGAGAAAAGAAGATCAGTGCAGGAGCGGGAGTGTGCAATATAGCAGAAGATGCTGCATATTATGAGGGATCAATCCGACCTGTTGAGGCACCTGGTAGAACTCCAGGAACAGCAGTGGCAGGAGAGACACACACTGCAGCTCCTTCAGAATGCCCAACAAACTGCATTAAGAAATACCACCACCAAGTACTTCAGGCAGAGACTGAGCAGAGTGCAGTACATGCTGTACTCCACGTCAGTGGAGGCAAACAGAAAGAGGCAACAGTCCCTTTAAGAAGTGCTTTGTGCTCGGTCACAGTTTGCTCTGAATGGCCAAGCAGACTGATGCGATCATTAATCTGTCTTATCCTCCACTAAAATGTGTCACAAATAAAACTTTGCTGGTTTTAAAAAGAATCTGTCTTTATTCACTTATAGCGTGGGTGCTGTCACTGGGGAAAGAAGGTAAGGGGGAAGATGGTGCATGGGTGGGGATGAGGAAAAGGTGCACAATGCCGACAGAGCTGTTAATTACAGAACTGGCTTTCCAGTGCTTCTCTGGTATGAAGTGCTCTGTGTTTCATTCTGAGTGTATCACTGGCATCTGACTTCTCAAAGTTTGCATGCAGCCTATCAGCTTCCATTCACCATTCCTGGGGGACTTTACAGTGCGTATTTCACACAAATTATGGAGCACACAGCACACGGAGATAACTGTTGGTATGTCCCCACCCCCACCCCCAAGATCAAGTCTAGTGAATAACTCCTTCATCTGCCTTTTAAATGCCCAAATGCACATTCCACTATTATACTTGAAGCACATACCAATAGTCATCGCTGCCTGCTGTGTGCTCCGTAATTTGTGTGTAATTGAAAGTAGAACATCCTGGAAGCCTGTGCTAATAATTATTTTTGAGACCTGGTAGCTCATAGACAGTGCTGTCTAGGTGATGTAGAGTTAAAATGCTTGTGTCAACGTATATAACAACATACACCCTAGGGACTGATTTTTCTCCCAAAGATCCTTTGCACTTCTGCAGCATGTTCTATTTGAGATCTCAGAGCGCTTTTCAAACATTAACTACCTAAGTTTCACATCACTTTGGGAAGTAGGTGTTCTTCTCTCACTCTGAGTCAAAGTAAAGTTGTGATTTTTCCTTAGTTCACCCCACAAATTGAGGGTGGAGCTGGGGATAGGACTCAGGTCTCCTGAGTCCAAATCCTATGGTTTGAACCCTTTAGGTTGTATTACCTCTCGAAATTGTGATGAGAAATGGCCAATGGTGATACACTTGGTCCCCCCTCTGTCCCCTGTTCTGAGTAATTCTTTATGCTATTAACTTAATGTGTAATTTTGTCCCTCATCTCTTTTCCTATTCAAAATTATTCTTAATGCTTTTACCTTCATGTGTGGTTTGTGTTTAATATCTTCCAGTACTGAAGGAACCAATGGAAGATGCATGTAAGGATATCGATGTCTTTTGCACTGAAGATGAAAGGCCTGGAGACTCCAGAAGACACATTCGTGCAGATGGAGGAAAACATTCAAAAATGGACACCAACTTTCAGCAAGGAAGGGAGCTACAAGAAAAAATGGATGGCAGTCAAGCTCAAGTCCTGCACATTTACTCCAAACTCCAGGAGATGCAAACTCCTATGTTCAGAGCACCTGAGTCAAGGACCATATCCAACTTTGAAGATTGTGAGTTCTTATGTTTGCATTTAATTTGCTTACTTAGTAAAAATATAGAAGTCAGAAGGGGAGAGAGTAGTAGCCTTCCATAATTCTAGTTTACAAAGCATTTTTATTGTGTTCCTGTAGTTCAGGCATTAGCGTGACTGTAAAATAACTCTGGGACCCTGCTGGAGTTCAAATAGACAAGAATGTACTTTTAGAGTTTCTTTCTTTTGTAAAGGGATATCTCTTGCCCCTAGCAGCAAGAATATAAAGTGCTGGATTTTCAGAACTAGCTATCTGAATTATACTTCCAAAATTTCTGCATTTACCCATAGTGCAGAATCCACATTTGTACATATAAATGTGAAATCTCTGCATTTATCTATAGAACACACAGTCCACATTCGTGCATGTAAAAAAGGACTATCATCATATATGCCTATTTGTGCTTGTGCAGTTACCAAAATATGCACATTGTACATATAGTGGGTGCATGCACAAATTTTGCATATACCATTTAGACAGCTATGTTAGGAAAATCTTGGTCTAGAGATTGATCAACATGTATTACTTTAGCTGATTGAAACTGAATGTTGATGACAGCATGTGATTGACTAATAAAGCATATACTGGTCTGCTTGTGCTCATGTAATAGACCACAGCTTTTTAAAATAATTTACCAGTTAGGTGGCTGGCTAAAAATTCAAAGCTTACCCATTATCTACACAATCAGTAGAGTCACTGGCCCAGAGGTCACCATCATAGGCTGTGTATTTCCAGGAAAATTCAATCTGCAAGCTGAGCATCTGTGTATCTAAATTCTGTTTACAGACCCATCACTATAGAGTCTGAGCCATGAGACACACCAAGCCACACCCTTTGGCCAGCCTTCCCTTGTCATTTGGACTGTTCCAAGGATTCTGTAAAGCATTCAGCACAGCACAGATAATAATGATGACAGCATTAGAAATTACCCCAATGCAAAGCAGTCACTGTTTTGGATTTGAATAATGTGCTGAGGTTTGTTGTCTCTAGACATAGCAGTGGCAAGCTGGAGATACATGGCTTTGAATGATCCAAGTATAGATTGTAAGAGTGACCAAGAGATGACACATCTTCCTCAGCCATTCCTGATTCTCCCACTAGAGTAACACAGAAGCCAGGTTGTCAGCCAACAGCACCTCTAGCCTTGCTGCCAGTTCCTGAAAAGAGCCTGAAATGTGCTGGCAAGTTTCTGAGTCACAAGCCCCAATGAAAAGAAAGTTGTCCAAACAATGTAAAACAAACTTAATCCCCACTTCCCTAATAATTGCCCTTTCAGGATAACAGCAAAATTTCAAAAAAGCAGCACAGGATGCTGCGCAACTCCTGGGAATGGACTGACAAGATTAAAACAGCTATCAGCCCTAGCACCTAAAAGTCTCTTGGGAGGACAAAAAGGTGGAATAAAAAATTCTTTGATGTTCATTCATTAATGCCCTGATGCGCTCTCTCTCTCTCTCTCTCTCTCTCTCTCTCACACACACACACACACACACACACACCCTAGAACGTGACTACAGCCCAATTGAAAGAAGCATTCTTAACTGGACAGTTCCCTGGATCTATGTCATTAATAGCCAAATGTCTCCTCTGAGCATGACAGATGGTAGGTAGTGTGGAGCTCACCCTTGGGCTATTCCATCATCAGGCACAGGGACAGTCTTTCCTGGGTGAGGTTGGATATTAAAAGTCATTTCAATGAAGCCACAGGCATACTCAGCTGTGCACCCTTTTCAGACTTAAGGAGCATTGCCTGTAGTGTAAGGGCAAAGTTAGGTTAAATGCATTAGATATACCAAGTTCTGTAGTGGTCTCCTTGAACTTATTCCATTATAATAACACAGGGGGAAATGGCGAGGTCTGTTATTACGTTTGGCCCACACTTCAACATTAAATGGACTCTAGCTATATAGCTTGGTGTTGTAAAAAATTTTGCACCTTGAGCACTTTGGGTAGATCAGTCCAACCCCTGGTGTAGACATAGAATCATAGAATCATAGGGTTGGAAGGGACCCCACGAGGTCATCTAGTCCAACCCCCTGCCAAAAAAAGCAGGACCACTCCCATTAGATCATCCCACTCAGGGTTTTGTCCAGCTGGGACTTGAACACCTCCAGAGATGGAGATTCCACCACCTCCCTAGGCAGCTTATTCCAATGCTTCACCACTCGCCTAGTAAGGAAATTTTTCCTAATATCCAGCCTGGACCGCCCCAGCTGTAACTTGAAGCCATTGCTTCTCGTTCTGCCCTCTGTTACTACCGAGAACAGTCGAGCTCCCTCCTCCTTGGAGCAACCCTTCAAGTAGTTGAAGGTTGCTATCAAATCCCCCCTCAGTCTTCTCTTCTGCAGGCTAAATAAGCCTAGTTCCTTCAGTCTTTCTTCATAGGGCTTGTGCTCCAGCCCTTTGATCATTTTGGTTGCCCTCCTCTGGACTCTCTCTAATTTGTCCATGTCCTTTTTGTAGTGGGGAGCCCAAAACTGGACACAGTATTCCAGATGTGGCCTCACTAGTGCAGAATAGAGGGGAATGATCACATCCCTTGATCTGCTGGCAACACTTCTTCTGATGCAGCCCAGTATGCCATTGGCCTTTTTGGCAGCAAGAGCACACTGCTGACTCATATCCAGCTTCCCATCCACCATGACTCCCAGGTCCTTTTCTCCAGTGCTGCTATTTAGCTGATCACTCCCCAGCCTGTAGCAGTACATGGGGTTTTTTCGTCCCAAGTGCAGGATTTTACACTTATCCTTGTTGAACCTCATGAGATTCGTCTTGGCCCACTGCTCCAGTTTGTCTAGGTCTCCCTGAATCCTGTCTCTGCCCTCTAGGGTGTCTACCGTTCCCCCCAGTTTGGTATCATCTGCAAACTTACTAAGTGTGCAATCTATCCCATCATCCAGATCATTAATGAAAACAGTGAACAGAACTGGCCCCAGGACCGACCCCTGGGGCACACCACTTGTTACTGCCTGCCAACTTGACATGGAGCCATTGATTCCTACACGCTGAAACCGTTGATCTAGCCAGTTTTCTATCCACCTTACAGTCCATGCATCTAACCCATACTTCCTTAATTTGCCAATGAGAATGCTGTGGGAAACCGTATCAAAAGCCTTGCTAAAGTCAAGGTATATCACATCAACGGCTCTTCCCGCATCCACAAATCCAGTCATCTCATCATAGAAGGCGATGAGGTTGGTCAGGCATGATTTACCCTTGGTAAATCCATGCTGACTGTTCCTGATTACTCTACGTTCCTCCAAGTGTTTCAGGATGGATTCTTTGAGAAGCTGCTCCATGATTTTTCCAGGGATTGAGGACATGGCTAGGTTGACGGATGCATGCTTCCATTGATTAGCTAGAGAAGCGGATTAACTACATCAGTGGGAAAACCCCTTCCATCAATGCAGGGTATGTCTGTGCTGTAATGCTGCAAATTGTGTGGGGATGAGGAGCTCAGCTGGTAGCCATCTGCCCTGCTGTTTCTGTCCTCCCTGGGCTGCAGCGATAGCCTGCTGGTGGAGCCTCACATGTTGCCTATGCCTCTGTGTGATGACTCACCTCAGTGGGCTGCAGGGACTCATGGAGCTTTAGGGAGAAGGTGGGGGAAGCATGCCCTAGCCTGCCCTAGGCTGCCTCCTCCTTGGGCATGACCCTGCTCAGTTGCTGCTCAGGAAAACTACCATTGTCTTCTTCAAAGTTTTAAGTCTATGGGAATTTAGGGTGCTCTACAACTTAGAGGGTGTCTGTATGGAAGCATGTATGATTGTTTTATTGACTGCTGTACAGTGCTAAACTTTTTTTCTGGTAAATATGTATATTCTGCTTATGCTGTGATGTGCTCCTCTTGTTGGATAAAGAATCTGCCTCTATAAAATAATTGTTGACACCTCTTGGAGCAGAAGTGGCACCCCTGCAGCCCCTTTCACTGTTCATGCCTGCTGTCTGGAAGCTTCATGCTGGAAATGCCAACAAAGCAAATTATATGCTATTATACAACCACGCTATGATCATTTCTTTAGAAAATGTGCCTTTAATAAATGCGTTGTGAGAAGTTCCCTTCTCTTTTGTCTGTAGTATAATAAGCCTTTAGACAGAATTTTAAAGAAAACCTAACAGTCACTAAGCTCCTATTTCTGTTTATTTATCCAGCAATTTATGTTAAGCGACAAGTGTAATTAGACTTTTCTGGATAAATGCTAAGCAAACTGCAAGTAGTTTCAAAACATAATAGGGCACCTTGCAGTGATGATGGTTTTTTTTTTAAAAATTTATTCAGAAAAGATGTTCCCAGAAGCTTCATGCTTCTCTATTTATGCAGTGACTGGTCCTTCAAGGCCATGGTCCTGCTAATTGTCCTCTACTTATGGTTGGATGCCCTCAGCTTGCTAAGGTTTAAATAGACTAGACAAATGGTTGTAAAACATTTTAAAAGGAGCTCCACAGTGGACTTGTGTCTAATAATCACACCCTTTCCCTCCCAAATCACGTCCCTCTTTCCCTTCTAGAAAGGGGAGACCCTTTCAGGAAAAAATGGGGGTGCTTCCAATGCTGTAGACCCTAATAATCCTGCCCCACCTTCCCCTGAACCCTACCCTTTCAGGAAAAAAGCAGGGCCTACAGTGCAAGAAGCACCTCCTTAACAATCACACACCCCCTTCCTCCAAACTCCACTCTTTCAGAAAAAAGCAGGGCCTACAGCCCAGGAAGTGGGGGGCTATGGCAGTAGCAACACAGTGAGCAGGGAGCACTGGCAACAGTGCAGAAAGCAGGGAACAGGAGTGACAGCTGCAGCAGCAGTACAGGCGCAGTGGGAACATGGGAAGTGTGCTCAGCAGCAGCAGGGAGCTGCTGCTGCTGCTGGAGGAGGTGGACAATGGCTACTTCCATCTCTGGGGAGCATGGAGCTGGATCAGCTCTGTCCCCTGCTCTCGGCCCCCCAGATCCATCCAGTGGAGTCTGTCCCCCCACTTTAAGAACCATGGGACTAGACTAGATTTGAAGATTTCTTGCTAGCTAGCTTAATCTATTTAACATCTTCTAAAACTCTCATCAAGACAAAGCTATTATACATTAGTGTATGCTAAAGTGAGTTAAAGCCTAAAGAAGGGGATGGTATAACATAATCTGATCAAGTTGACTTAAGGGTATTAAAATGTGTCTAACATAGTTATCCAGTGAGGTTTTCAGCTGAGTTAAGTAAGAATGATTTAAAAAGAAAATCTTTTTTCCATAGCCTACACCAGGCCAAGGAGTTGATGGTGCTCAGTCACTCACAAGAGGCATTAGACACCTTGTCAATTTCAAAAGGGATAGCCCTGTTAGTCTAGTCCAGTAAAAAAACAACAACAAGGCGTTGTGTGGCCACACAACGCCTTGTTGTTTTATTAGACACCTTGCAGCAGTAGAGCTCCAGGCCTGGGAATCTAGGTCTGAGACCCTTACAGATGAAACTCAGAGCCAGAAGATGAATAAGGTTTTGCTCCTGCTTAAATATGTTTGGAATCATACGTTACCTAACTCTGTGAAACTGGAAGTCAAGCCCAGGCCTATTTCTCTTGGCCGAGACAGTCCTCCCCCATGCAAAAGCCCATAACATGGGAGGAAAACTCTGTTATTGAATATACTTTGAGTTTTTCTGTCAAAGGGGCACAGGTACATTTTCCCCCCAGTTCTAGTATATATCCATTGGAGAGACAGTTCCACCTCCACAGAGACTTTATGCCTCACAGTGAATTCCAAGAACCATTGCAGGCTGTTAATTTGCTGGCAACACAGTTCCAATCCATGGAAGTAGCAGTGGGTCTCAAAGCAGGTGTCTTCCCTCCTCTGTGGGTTGCATCAGTTTAATATTTGGACAATAATCCTCTTTATAAGAATACCCTGTGGTCTTTTTTTTATATACACTTATCACTTGACACAATCTTGTTTAGAGTGATATGCACTAACGACATGGTAGCAAGGAAAACCACTTTCTAGGTCATTAAAAGGATTTGATAAATTGCAGTAAGGGCTTGTTTGCACTAGCACGTATGCTGGTAAAGCTTTTGTCACTCAGGAGTGTGAAAAACACCCCACCTGAGCAACATGTTTTGGCAGCATATATGCCTATGTGGAGATGCTGTCTTGCCAAGATAGCTACCACTTCTCATTTAGGTGGTTTTATTATGTAGACAGGAGAGCTGTGGTCCGTCAACATAACACAACTACACAAGTGGTCTTAGAGCAGTGCCTCTGTGGATGTAGATGAGCCCTTAGTCACATTTTATATATTCAGAAATAATCTCACTCTTTCTGTGTTAGAATGATGAGGGGATTTGGTAGAGAGAAACATCAGACCTTTAGCTTTTCACACCTCCATATTTAACAGTTGGATTTTGCTTATTTTTGGAACAAACAAAATTCAGCAAACATCATCTGTTTTTGCTAAAGTGAGCAACAGGACCTAAGAACAAACAGAGGAATGTGCATTTGCATGGTTTTTTTTTCTTTTTGTTTGGTTTAAAAAACAAACAAGTCACACAAAATTAAAATAGATAGTGAGTTTTCTCTTGGAAAAAGATATTAGCAAAAAGAGGAACTCTTAAAATGTCAAACATAATTTTATGTTTTATGAGCTAAGCTACTTAACTGGAGCCTAAAATAAAATGAAAAATGGGGCTGAATCTTTCTGCATAGGAGAGCATTTGGATATTTAGTACCTACTTATTTATTAGTCACCATCACAAGGTATCTAGGACACCACACAGGAGTCACAGCAATAATTGGAGTGTGGGGTACTCATTTCTTCTGCATGGTTAGCTGCTGGTCCTTCCCTCACACAGAGAGTATATCCCTGTCTGGGTGGAAATGGGGACAGTTCAGTATGGGACAGCACATGTATAGATGCAAGCTGAGATGTTTTCACTTATCCAGCCTCCCCTTCTCTTTCTGGGATTGAGAGAGGCTGTTCTTCAAGGAGATGGTGTTTCTCATAGCACCCTTGGCCCTGGAGACAGGTTGATGCTGTCTTAGTCAACACCCCATACACAGATGGGCTGGAGTGTCTGTCTAATTAACCTGAAATAAAGGGGCTGGATGCATTTCAGGCTAGCAACCTGCTCTTAGGATACATCTACACTGCAGCTGTGAGCATGCTTCCCAGCCAGTGCACACAGATATAAACTAGTGCTGTTTGAGCTACTGCTCTAAAAATAGCAGGGGTTCTAGGTGAGTTTATATTCATGCACCTTGCCCGACCTGCTGTCCGTACTACCCTGGCTACAGTGCCACTAGTTCAGTCAGCTAATTAAAGCAGAGCTAATGCCTGTCTGTCCAGGCTTGGACAACAAAATCCTCCATCTTTCATGCTCCCCCAGAATAGCTCCTACTTACCTCCAACCCCCAGAAGGAAAAACTCAAAAAAAAAAAAAAAGCCACAAAATTTAATCTTTTCCGTCCTTCAGTGTTGCCCCTTCTTAATGAGGAAGTCCTCTCCTGTGGTGAAAGAGTGGACTCAGGGTGGCAGGTCTGTGTTTAGAAAGGTTAAATTGTGTCATGGTAAATTATGCCTTGTTCTGTAATGTGGATTTCTCTCATCTAGATTTCATTAGTTTCTCAGTGGAAGGGTTTTCTTCTGCCAGTTATTAGGTGGTAAGCAAGTTTGGGGTATCTTTGACTTCTCACTGATCATGGAAATAGTAGTGGCCAGAAATATATTTTTACTACTTAGATGTGACAGGAGGCTACACTCCCATATCTGAATTTTGCCACTATCAGTATAGACATGCAGGCTCAGATGCAGGCTTAGCCACAGTCATCATCCTATCCATATTTCACCTGGGACTGACAACAAAGGCTATGCAGAAATGAGAGCGGTTGCTCACTAAGTGGGGCAAACCATCATGACTGTGTTACCCTTATATGCCATAGGATCTGTTCCTAGGTCCACTTTATGGTACTGGTCATTATTTTTAGAGGTTAGCTGAGAAGTGGAGTATCTCTCACTGATGATTCCCAGCCAAAACAACTGCCATTGATACGAATTTCTGAGGCCTGGTCTACACCATGAGACTAAGTCGACAGGAGATATGCAATTTGCATGCCACAGAATGCATATCTCCAGTCAACTTAGGTACTTTTGCTTACTGTGCTGTTTTCACTCAGCTGCATTGACCAGAAATGCTCTTCCTTCAATTCAGTGTTACACTAGTTGGAGGGGTGGACTTACTGTGTTGAAGGGAGAGCGCTTCTGGGATCAGTTGAGCAGGTCTACACTGGCCCCTCAATTGATCCAGCTGTGTCAATCAGTGGGAATTGACACAGAGTTTTCAGTGCAGACATGGGCTAAAAGTGACAGAGCCACAATGGCAGATTATGGAGAGCAAAGGAGTTATTACAAATCTCTTTTAGAACAGCATCCAAGACTATTTTTAATAACATTTCCTCTTTTTCTAAACAAACCAAACCAAAGTCCTCAAAAGTTGTCCCTTCCTGAAATGTTTTATTGCCATAGACATACTGATCAGAGAGTCAGATTTGTTACAAGAATCCCATCAATGTTTGAAATGAAGTAGCGTCTTTGACTTTTGGTCAATTTGTCAATTTATTCCAAACAAACCAGCTTTATAGGAGTTTCTGGCTTGATCTTTTGGCTAAACTGAAATCTAGTGTTTGCTACCAGGTAAATAGGATAATATTTAGCTCTTATGTAGGACCTTTTACATTCTCAGGGAGCATTACAAACATTAGGGCCAGATTTTCAAAGGAACTCAACTCCCACTTAGTGAACTGGCCAGATTTTCAAATGTATTCAGTGACCTGCAATTACCAAGGGCCTTCATAACACAACTGGAAGATGGGTAAGTGTTATTAACCTGTCTAATTGGTATGGACACAGAGTTTGTCTGACTTGTGCAAAGCCACATAGCAAACCACATCTCCCTGTCTAATATCTCACTCCACCAGCACACACTGCTTGTCTGATATGTCATTTATTCAGGGGTTGTTTTCTTCACTGGCAGGATATTCCAGATGACCCAGTAGGTCTTTGTCCTTATCTATTGTCTGTGTCCTATCATGTAGAAATGTACTGATGGCCCAGAGGAAAAGAAAAAGGCTAATCTCTCAAATGTAAGAAAATGAGCAAAAGAATAACCTGTTAATCACAACAGTGCATGAGATTGTGGTAAATGTAAATCATGCCTCTGTGCTTTTGTTCCTCAAACTGTCTTGATGAACAGTTACAAACATTATTGCAGCTTAAAAATTTATATTTCTTTGTTGGGGAAAAACTCTTTGTATTTTTTTTAAAAATGTGGTAGTACTCCAGATTACCACTTCACGATACAAGAAGGCAACCTGTGTCCTTGGGCAGGGTAGGATAGTGGAATTGAGGAGGGTGACAGAGCCATCAAGAGCTTAGAAAGTAATCAGATAAAGCTAGCTGTTCAGTATTAGTGTGTTAGCTTTGTCCAAGCTGCTAGCATCTTCAATGGGCCAAAGCGCTCTCTTCATTTGTCACCCCAGCGCACCTTTTGTGTGAATAATTTCCCATTGGTATTATCCAGAGCTTGGACTAGATAGTGGACCAGCCTCATTGCTTGTACCATTGTTTCCAGCAAGCTTGATACATCTGCAATAAATCCAGGAGGATTTGAAAGTGGGCTGAGAAAGCATGAGTGATAGAATGAGCTGATAAGGCCTGGATTCTACAGAAACAAAAGGCTTTCCATTTTGCTCTGACAAGCCAGTCTCTGCCTTGAATTGATTTGATTTGATCAAGTTTTTGCCAGCTGTCTATGGTCCTTCAAGCAAGTGAGGAATTAAGCCCACAAGCTTTCTGCCCACTCTCTAATGAGCGTTCATATCAGTGTCAGAGATGATATCTCCCATCAGTTCGTTTACTTGTTTGTTTTGATAGAGCAAGATCTTTGAAGCATTCAGAGGCCTTGTCTGGTGATGCTTTTCTAGCATCTAATGATGTTTTTTGGCTGAGACAACATTAACCGAAAATTATTTGACTTAAGTCCTTGACTAGAGCATCTTAAAAATTTGGACGTAAGCATGCTGACGGAGTTAGGTCTGCTTGGTGCTGGTGCTGTATTCTGAAAAACTAAGACATTTATAATCTAGATAATAGTAATTTTCTGTAAATTCTTATCTTCTTTTTTTTATGTGTCCAAGAAAGCATGAATCAGAAGCAGCACCTCTTTTTCAGCTTTTCCTAGTTAACATGTTACATTATGATACAGTGGCTAGGAGATGTTCTAAGCAGATAGCTAAACACTAACAGCAGGAAAAAGATTCAGACTCTTTGGACAGCTGACAAAAATGAAGATTAAGCTTGGTATGGTGAAAATGAGGTGTGTAGCAACAGTTTAGATGGACGAACTGGAGTATCAGCCTAGTAAAGGCACATATCTAGTGCACTGTTTCCTAATCAGTGTGCCACAGCACACAGGTGTGCTGTCAGGCCTGAGCAGGTATGCCACAAATTTTTTTTAAAAACTACTCAAAGAGCTTTGGATTGGCTCATGAATATTCATGAGTTCATTTGGAAACTATATGATGATGTGCCTCAAATTAATTAAAGGTAGCAAGGTGTGCCATGGCAGAGAAATTGTTGGGAACCACTGATCTAGTGTAAAGTTGTCCTGCTTCATGTTGAGATGTGTTCTTATTCAACCTAATGGGATTCCATTTATATTATATGTAACTGGAGTACTCAGACTCACTATCGGGGATTTCTGTATCTGATTCAGTGCTTTTGCACAATGGTGGTATTAAGCCAAATCCAGCATTCTAGGTGTTGAATATACAGTTTCAGTGTTTTTATGAAAAATATGTAGCTCACTGGAAGACACTGGTCTAGGAAACATAGTCTAGTCAGGGAGCTGTGGTAGGGTTTTTTGTTTTGTTTTTGTTTTTCATTTTTTACTGTGTTACTTGTTAATGGTAAGCTGGTAAAAACCACAACAGAAAGGCATCACATTGACTCTGAACTACAGTAGAAAGTTGTCCTCTTATAATTAACTTTCTGTGTATTAGCAGATTTTCTGGGAGTGTCAGACAATTAAATGTTTGAGAGGGGGACAGTATTGAGTATTTAAGAGGGGGACAGATGGACCTGATTTTTCAGAAGAGAAGCTTTGCCACCCCCACTACATTTTTCAACATGAATCATTTGCATGCCTATATTCATGCATGAAATTATCAAAATTACACATGCAATCGGGTATTTGTACATTCATATAGGCACCTGATGAGCTATATTTCTAAGTGATTTGCACATGTAATATGCTTGGTTCTTGAAAGTAGATTTGTTAATTGCAGAAGCAAATATTGGCACACCAGTATTGTATACCATTGCTTCAAAATTATTGATGTGAACCTTCATATCTGGGTTCCCAATCCTCTTTTTGAAGGCCCAGATGCAGGTATGAGATTGTTTCTGCTATAACAAACCTACAGTGTGTGTCTCCTTTTTAGCTGCCTGTTAATGGCCTAACAGGGTCTACCTGAGCCCCTGGTTAATCCCCTCTGTTGTATTTTCATTTCTGACTGTCTCATAAACATCCAGGATTGTTCATTCAGCTTCATCACTTAATTGGCTAAAGATCCTAATCCATCTTCCCTGAAATGAAGAGCACCATATTATTGCCAATTATTCCATTAGTGCTGTTGACAGTGTGGGAGTATTTTAACGTCCTTCAGAACTCTGACACAGATGTACCAGAGGAGTACAGGGGCTAATAGCTAAAGAACAATAAAAAGGATCTGTCATTAATTACATTCTTAGTTACTTAACTATGGCTTTTCTAACTTTTGAGTGCTTAGGATTCAAGCTGGAGTCCTTCCTGTTCTTGTAATATAGTTATTTATATGTAATTTCCTAGGTTTTAAAAAAATAGGCTGAAAAAAACAGAATTCCTGTCATCTGGAACAATATTGACTTCTGCATGGTTCATCAATGGACCCATTAGATTTACAGCACAGTCCTCTGCCATTTGAGTTAACCGAGTAAACGCTAGCAATAGTTGGTTGCCATCCCCTGTGTGGACCAGCTTCTAGAAAGAGATGAGGCACACATGTTACCACTGGATTTCAGAGAGCCTGGGAGTCAGCAGGAGGAGCACAAGTTGAGAAATGTCTTGGCTCTCAGCTCCACTGCCCAACACCCTTAGCTACCAGGAGGTGCAATTGCAGATAGTCTGTCTCAGTCCCTGCAGTGTGTTCAATACAGATGCAAAATTAGAATTTATCTGACAAACTCTACAACTCTTCATTCAGTATGTACAAACAGTGTTATAACTCAGCCAGATTTAGCTGGAATTTGAGAAGGATAGTAAAAGTCACATTCCTGATGCCAGTGCAACTCCTTGACAAATTTCAAGCCCCTACTAACAAAACATGGAGTCTGAGAGCTTCTCAGACCAACTTTTGTAGGATTTATTTAATGCAGGGAAAACAAAGTATTTTCACCTAATATCATCCAGAATGCACCTTTAGGCAGTTATCCACATGGAATATTTAAGCCACAATGGTTTAATTTCAGCACAGTTATAAGCAACTGAAAACAGGACTTTATAGTGGAAAGTTTCAGGTAATCTTAACTATAAACTGTGCCATAGATGGATGGTGAAAGAATCCTTGGGAGAGGTAGAGTGAATAAAACTGCCAGGCCCTGCTCTCCTGTGTGAGATGGGTGTGGTGTGTATGCCCGGGGCGGGGGGGCGTAGTGGCACTGTCTCTGTCCTGGTCTGGTGCAGAAGAGAGGCTTGGAGGGTGTTGGAGAGCATTTACTCAGAAGTAGCATCTCCTATCCTGTGAGCCTGTTGTTTCTCACAGCTCACCAGTTTGTTCTGGCGGGCTCTTTCACATGATGCAGACAGGCTAGCAATCCAACTACCTTAAGAAGATAAGGAGTTGCAGAGGAAGAGAGTGGTGGAAAGGTCACCAGCCCTGCATAACACTTCAGTCTGAAGAGGGGATGCTGAAGCCAGGACAAAAATGAACGAGGGGTCCTATGGGGGGTAAGGGAATTCATGGACAAGTCATAGCAAGGAATTGAAGGGATGGAGAAGGGGCTTGGTGCAGCCAAGAGTTGAGACCATTTGGGCTGATCTTTAAAGTAAATGGTTATGGAGCCTGGAGGCAACTGAGGGACACAGTGAGGAGTCAAGTGGAGGGGCAGGGGGCAGGAGTGAAAGGAGAGGTTATGGAGAGGGAGATGATTTGGTAAAGGTGGCGATGGGAGAGTAGAAGCAATTTTAAGAGAAGGTTGTTTTTGGGGATGGCATTTGGGGCAATGGTGAGCAGTGGTGGAGAGAGTTTGGGGATGAGGAAGTAGGGCTTTGGAGAGTGGGAAGAGGGTTTGGGCAGGATGATGTTTTATGGGGTTGTGCAGCAGAGGTTGGGTTTATTTAGGGAAATGGAAGTTGCTGTGGTGGGAGGTGAGATGATTGGGGACACAGGGCAGGAAGAAGTTTTGTGGGGTTTGTTTGGGAGTTAGGGACAGTGAGGTTATGTGGGGGTTAAAGTGTGTGTGTTTGGGGATGGTTTTAAGCAGGAGTCTGGTGACTGGCTGAGGGTTTGGGAGCTGTTTGGGCTTGGAGGGCTGTGGGAAGCGGGTTGAAAAAAGGGGGTAGGAACTGTGGAATGGGTGAGTTGGGGGCTGAGGCAGGGTAATTATCTGGGGGTCTGGGATGAGGGGCAGGGGAAGGTAAGAAGGGCAGGTGAGCTGTGAGTGCTGCAGATTGCAGCTGTCTGTGTCTGGGTACCACCTCTAGAGCCCCTCCTCACTTCTTTCCTCCCTTTTATTCTTTCTCCCTCTCTCACTGGCACTGGCTCCAGTTTTGCCCACAGGCAGGGGGGGAGGGACAAGCTTACTGCCATTGCGCCAGGGATGGGGACACTGGCTGCACTTATCCCTGGACAATACTCAGGTACTCCTGCTGGGTGTGAGTTAGTGGAAGTGTGGACTGGTGGGTGGGGGGAGAGGTGGAAAGGGAGCTAACTCTTGGCGTCTTTACTGTGTGTCCTGCTTACCAGAGTGGAACTGCTCCCAATGATGGTTCAGAATAAAGTTACCATGCAGCCAGATCCTTGACAATGGCAATAATATCCCTAATATGCTGCAGTGAACTGTGGGAGTCTTTGAAACTATGAATATCTAGTCAGGATTGTTGTATGGCAGAACTTGCTTTCGATCTGACATTCCTAGCACGGTCAATTAATATGCCTGACCAACAAGTGTACAAAGTGAAAAATGAGACCTTGGGGACAGTGTCCAACATAGCAAGTGGCTCAAAGCCTTTCACAGGAGCAGCAATCAAGAGCTGTGAAGCAGCCTCATCAGTGAAAACACTAGATGCTGACTTGACAGGAACAACCACAGAAGGCAATGAAGAGAAGCAATTAGAACAGGCTGCTTTTACATTATACTGGTGTGTTCTCCAAGAATAATGAAGAGCTTGGGAGATATGATCAGTACCACCTCATATTGTACTTAAGCCAGAATGTGTTCCTCCAAGGCAGCCTCCACACCTGATTCCCTTTGTGTATCAGTAAAATAAGCAAGGAGTCCTGTGGCACTTTTAGACTATGTCTATATCTATTTTTTTTTAGTTCAGGCTTGCTAGTCCAAACTAAAAAAGTCTGAGGTTAGTCCGAACTAACCTGGGGCTAGTTCAGACTAACCGTAGCTTTTTAGTTTGAACTAGCTGCACATTCTAGTTCAAAGTAACTTTTTAATTCAAACTAGGAAGTATGACTAGTTCAAATTTTTTTAGTTTCAACTAAGCCTTAGTTCATGACTACATCATGCCTAGTTCAAACTGAAGTTCCAACTAAGCACTTAATCTGGGCTAACCGGGCATAGTTGTTAGTTCAGACTAAGCTTTGCCTAATTCATACTAAGAAATTTCTTAGTTCAAACTAGGCAAAACCTAGTGAAGACATGGGCTAAATTAGACTGAACTAAACTTGCTTAGACTAATTGGCTAGCGTAGACATAACCTTAAAGACTAACAATTAAAAGTGCCACAGGACTCGTTGTTTGTTTTGCTAGACTAATATGTCCACCTCTCTGGAAATTGGTGTATCAGGCATGAGTGAACAAGAAGCTAAACTGAGTGCTGGAGGACAGGCTGACTGAGCATTTACATCACCTGAGATCAGCTGTAATTGTGAAGAAGACCCATGGAGAGCTGAGGGTATGCATTGAGTGCTGGAGACTAAAGTCACACAGTTCGAGATAGCTACCCACATAGCAGAAATAAAATGTCAGGAGCAAAATATTTTAGTTCTGATTTGGTATCTGAATACCATCAGATGAAAGTAGCACCTGAGGATTGTGGTAAAACAGCTTTGCGACACCCTGTTGGTTGTTTCGATGTGGTAGAATGCATTTTGATTCATGAATTCACCAGAGACATTTCAGAGGATCACGTGTAATCAAACCCGAGTTTTGAGAACTTCACCCACTTAGATGAATTCATTTGTTTCCAGAAATTATTGGGAGGGACATCTTGTAGGAGCAGAAAAGATTCCAAAACTTTGGGAGGAATTGGGGGTTAATCTTTCAGGAAACAAATGTCAGTTTGCAAGGAGGTACATCACCTTGCTAAGAGGTACAGTCAGTGAAAATGTCTGGAGCCCCAATCCCAGAAACAGAAGGTTTATAAAGGTGGAAGGTTACCTTATAAAGGTGTGGAAGGTTCCTATGATCCTGAAGGAGGAGGAGATACAGCAGTTTGTAGGTCTCTGCAGATTCTACAGGAGAATATTAAAAAAAAAAATAAAAGAAAGAAAGAAAGAAAGAAAAAAACAGTGCAGATCAGGCAGTGCCACTAAATTAGCTTACTAAGGTTGTGTCTACACATGCAGATGGGGGTGTGATTCTCAGCCTGAATTGATGGATCTGCGCTATCTGTCTTGATCTAGTGCACAACAATAATAATGCAGATGTTATAGCAAAGTCAGTGGTGAGTACTAACAGAGGCTGGCTACCCCAAATCCATACCACAGCATTTGGGTGAGTTTGTACATGGGGTGATGAGTGTATGCTGCTGTGCTATCACTATTTTTAGTGTACTAGCTCAGTGACAGCTAGTGTAAAAATGTCTGCTCCAGCTGGCAATTGCCTCCCCAGCTCCAAATGTGGCTGTAGCTTAACAGTAAGTTTGTATATTCAAACAAGAAGGGAAAGTGCCAGCAAGGAAATGCAGAACTCCTCTAGGGGAAATGTCCCAACCTAGTAATCCCTGGGAGTTCATACAGGTTGAAAAATGCAGTGTTGCAATATGGCCCACCAAGCTGCAACTGCTGAGATCAGGAACGATGTGAGCTGGAATTGTCACTCTCTTCCCTGCTGTCCCACCCTGAATTTATACAGGCTAACAGTATTGCTGGTACACCCTGAGAGCTCTTTTTCCACTTTTGTTCGGTATTACAATTCTAACAGACTCTTATCTGGACTCCAGTCATGTAGCTGTGCTTGGTTTCTTCTAAATCAGTATCCCCTTCTCTTATAGCCATTATCTAACCACTCTGGAGTTCCTGCTCTCTGACTGTTTCAGAATGCATGGCTGCCATACTTTCTATTGTTTAAGTTCCTTGTAAATTTGACCTGACTCTGGTTCACTTTGATTTTGACAAATGCCTAAAAGTTCAGGGGCCTGATCATCAGTTAATGTATAGGGGTGAAACTGCATAGACTTTAATAGAATGGTTCCCATTTACACCAACTGAGGATCTGGCCTCCCATTTATTGCCAAAGCTCATTTTGCACCTGGTGAGTCTAAACATACATTAGAATAAAAATTGATGTTACCCTACGGTGGCTAGAGTTCAAACAAACTTATACTGGAGAAGCTGTGGGGCACGTCTATATCTTTGGTAAATGATAGGCTCTCCTGGCAATCCCATTGCAGGTGCATGTGAATCTTCTCATCATCCACATACTAATATTATTAACTGTTATAAATATTAATTCTCAACCAGCTCCTTTATTATGACTTTTACTGGCTGCATTTGTCTTCTCATTTCCACTCTCAGGCAACAAGGTAATATTATGTACTTTACATCTCACCACCCACTCTCTGCCCACCTGCACAAGGTGGGGGAAGTAACAGGTGTATAGCTCCTAATTACTATTTCTGCCTCTGCAGTGGAGATATGGGTAGGCCTTCTTTTTTGCTCTTGGGTATCTGTGCAGCCACAATCTGGCCCTGTTATCTGACATGGTCAAACTATAAATTTTGCTATCTGCTATGAAGGATTAAGCTTCAATCAGAAGTTTGAAGTAGCAAGACTTCTTGTTGGCTTTCCCAGGGTATGTCTACACTGGTGGGTGCTGCATTCAGCTGCATGGATTGAAGCATGGTGATCAATTGTGCTGGCAGTAGACACCCACACAGAATCAACCCCAGAGCTGCTCTGCAGTCAGAGCAGTAAGTCCACTCGCCAAAAGGGGTAAGATTGCATCCATTGGAGGTTGTTTCCTATCAGTGTACAGCAGTGGAGACACTGATAAGGGAACATTAATAAGTCAACAGAGATACGCAAGCTACAGTACATAGCATAATAGCTACGTGGTAGGCAAATCGTTGTTGGTCGCTGACAGTGTAGACCAGGCTGCAGATTCACACATAGAGATGGTAAACAGTTACAGAGATTGATACAAGCAGTGATAGATTAGAGAAAAGGGGTGGTTCAATGGCCTGCGATTCAGAAGACAGAGGTTCAGATTTTTGCTGCACTACTAAATCCCTGCATTATCTTAGGCAAGTCTGAGACAAAGCTCCCATTTAAGATGAACCCTTGACCTCCTTGAAGTCAATTGCAAAACTTTCCATGACTTCACTGGAGCCAGAATTTCTTCCTTAGTTGCTTTGTTTCTCAGATCCCCTTCTGTAAAGTGGGGTAACAGAACTTCCCTACCCTCACAAGGTTAAGGTAAGATTAAATACATTAAAGATGGTGGGGCACCTAATTAACATAGCAATGGGGCCGTAGCCAGCAGTCAAATCAGAATAGTTTATTTTATAATTGTGTGTGTGTGTGTGTGTGTGTGTGTGTAGGTGTGTGTATGTCAACCAGTATAAATTGAATGTCATGAAATGTAGAAAATAGATAAGGAAACCTAAAGATAGAAAGGAAAAATCTGTGACTGGTAGTGACAAAGGCAATATAAAGTAGTTTTTTAAATGTATCAGGAACAAAATAAATATGGCCGATCGTACCAATAGTGTAGACCCATTATTAGATGGAGTTGGTAAAATTGTTCATATGGATGCAGAAAAGACAGAAGTATTCTATATATTTCAGTTCTCTGTTTGGAAAGAAACAAGGTGGTGTTCTCATAGCATGTGAGAATGACAAACTACTTTTCAATCCATTCATAACTAACAACGTTATTAGATAAGTTTTTCTGAAGATAAACAAGATTTTCTAAATGATCAGACCACGATAAATTGCATAAAAGAGTCATAAAAGAGTTGGCTGAGGAGAATGGATGGTGACTACCAGGGAAATGTGGGGCACGTGAGGATGGCAAACTACTTTTCCAATCCAAGAAAGGTGAAAGTAATATTGCAATAGTATGTCCAGTATGGTTTTTGAATTTTTAAAAGGATATAGAAAAAATTTGAGAGGCTACAGAAGAGAGCCACAAACATAATTCTTGGGCTGAAGAAAATGCCTTAATCTATTTAGTTTATCCAAAAAATTCAATCTGTTTAGTTTATCAAAAAAATTGAGAGGTGACTTGATCACAATATAAACCCTGTAAGTACCTCATGGGGGAAATGCTGGGTTCTAAAAGACTCTTTTATCTAGTCAAGAAGACTGTAACAAGAGCCAGTGATTGGAAGTTGAAGCCAGACAAATTCCAATTACAGATAAGGCACACATTTTTAATAATGGAGGATAATTAACCAGTGGAACAAACCACCAAGGGAGGTGGTGGATTCATCATCTCTTGAAGTTTTCAGACCAAGCTGGGATTCCTTTCTAGAAAATATGCTTCAGACAAACACAAGTCAATGGGATCAATATAAGAGTAACTTTATTACATGTTGTAGCATTCTGTGTAGTAGGTCAGATTATGAATTGATGGTGCCTTCCCATCCTAGTTTCTTTGGATCTAGTTAAATAAGTTCTCCTAACATGTGCTGCAGTCAGTGAAATAATACACCTAAGAAGCAAATTTTAAACATTAGTTATGAAATTAGTATTTGGATAATGCGGCTTGTAGTTAAATAGCAAAGTTCTGAAATACTTGATGAGAGAAAATTTCAGGACTCCATAAACTTGATAAACAAGGACTCTGGTGGCACTATTAAAGATTAACAAATTTATTTATTGCATGAGCTTTCGCAGGAGAAAATCCCACTTCATCAGATGCTTTGGAACTTGTACACTTGATAATTTCTTGTATAAAGATGGTAGTGTTATATTTTTTGGAATCACCAGATGGCGCTAATACAGATAATCATACAAATTCTGTTTAGCACAGGAAGGGATTTGCTAAACTTCTGAGACTGACTTTATGGACAGAGCTAGGCCAACAGTGAGCGTGTTTGAAAATCCCTGAAAGTATAGGTAGTTAGATCTTGGAGAAATGCTAATTTTTTGTGGTGATAGGCTTTTTTTTTTTTTTTTTTTTTTTTTTTTTTTTTTTTTAAGAAGCCGAGTATGTCCCTAGTAAAGTTGATTCTCTCTGACTGGAATCTTTCTTAGGTGCAGCACCTGCCTACAGGATTGATATATGACAAGCAAACACAGCACATTGCCAAAAACAAAATGATCATTTTCTCATTGTCTTTTTAGGTAGTGTGGTTTTGTCTGGAATGCAAATAGACATCATGCCACAACAATGGATCTAACACCAACTGCCCAATAATGACTGTTTCTTTATTTTTACAGAATTCTCCATTGTTGCTTTGTTGTTGAAATCAAAGATTTCTTTTCCTTCTCTCATGGAGATTTGTTTCGTCAGGTGTGTGGTAGATGAACTACTCTGACACTGATATATTCTTATTTGTCCAGTGGTTCTGTGTGAAATACAGACCCAAATGAACAATGAGTCTTATCTGCTCATAGTCATCTTTTTTTCCACTCATCTTGAAGATGACTCTATCTTCTCTTAAAACAGTAGTAGATTGCTAGTTTTCAGATTTGTTTCTGTGACAGCCAGTGCACTGCTTAGCAGCCCCTCTTTTTTCTGATTTTTGAAAAAATGGTTCATATTTCAACAGTTCTTCTTGAGTTTCCTGGCCCCTTTCACAAGCTGAATAGTTCTGTTTACTTGTTTTCATTCTAAACAAAAAAGAAAAGTTCAGGTTCAGCAACTCAGTCCTGTTTCTTTGCAGGACCACAGTTGCCAATGCTCTTCTTGCGCTAAGAAGAGTAACTGTTTTATTTGACAAACAAAATATTATACAGCTGTGGAAACAATTATCTAGAGACTTAAGGAAGGAAGGAACTGGCTTGCGGAATATGACTGTAGTAGTTACTTATTCTTTACCCTCTGTGGGATTTACCAGCTCTGTCCCTTCAGACCTCAGATCTGTACTTGCAACATAACAGAAGATTTCCATTCAATTTTTTTGTCCTACTTTGAACAGTGTCTTTTGCTTATTTTTAGTGTGAGGAAATCAGGCCACTGTTATACACCCCAATACCTCCTCCTTCTCTCCTTCCAGAAATGAGAGGCCAGGGCACAGCCAGAAACAAAATCAAGCTGCAGAAAAATGCCAAGTGAAGAGATATTTGGTTATAGTATATTTCCTTTTGATTTCAGCTAGATGGACAAAAACAAGAATTGTACCCATTTCTGTTCTAGACATAGAACAGGCCCTGCTGATGATACCTTTGTCCTATTTCTAATTCTTCCCTGGACAGTAAAACAAAATGAAAAAAGAAGTGTTGGTATTTGCTAGATTTTGAGAAAAGTGGTGGATTCTATTAACTGAAGTTTGAAAATAATCTTTTAATGGCAGTTAACAACAAACAACAAAAACTCGACATAGTCCCAGACTGCAGCTTCCCCAGGATAGAGCCCCTATGTGTTGTACATGTTAAACATCTCCTATTCAGAGCTGGCTCTGACTTTATGCCCTAAGCCAGGTGAAAAGACTTTTCCCCCAGAATAAAAAAGAATATCTGAAATTTGAAATTTCTATCAGGAACGTGGTTCTATGGTTTTACGGGGGGTGGGGGTGGAGTAATGTTATTGTAACTTTAAAAATAGTCCTCATTGTGTTAATTTTTTTAAAAAAGTGCTGAAAACAAAAAGGGTGGAATGGAAAGATGTTATATAGTCCTATTTTATCCTTTTTTTGGGTCCTTTTTTGCAGTCGACTTTCTGGCAAAATACTGCATCTTCAGCCAGGAGAAGTTGGCTAAGTACAAAAGGGCTTTTGAAGCGGTAAGTGTAAATTCAGACTTCTTTTACTTTCTTTCTTTCTTTCTTTTTTTTAAATTCCCCTCTCCTCTCTCTTCCTGCGTCAGTAGACAGTTAAGCAGAAATAATAAGCACCATTGCTTGCAGTACACGTCCCATGAATTACTTTGACATCAAATGTAACTTTAGAATGCAGGCACACTTTATTCTCTACAGCAAACTGTTCTCCTGTCTGTTCTTTATTTACATGTCGTGGGCCTTAGTGCTGCACAACCAGTCAGAATGAACACATGCGTCCATGCACACACACACACGCACAAGCACACACACACACACATACACACACAAAGAAGGGAGGCCATTAAACAAATTAAAAGGGATGGGGATGACTAATACAGTACTCTTGGAATCCGCAATTTGATTAGTCTGAGTTTAATACACAAAAGCAGCGCCGAAGCAGGAGGGGAGTCGAAGTGCTCTTTAATAACCTTCTACAATTAAATTATGGTGATGAATTTAACTATTCTGTGCTTCTAAAGGGGTCTTATTATCTGATTGACTGTGAAAGAAAGTCAGTATTTAACCAGGCTTCTGAGTCCAGCTATCAGGAGACATACAGTAGTTTTATGCTTTAACAACTCCTTTTTTATTTTGCATGGCTCTTCCCATTTGAATTCATTTGTGATTTGAGAACAATGGCTCTTATGGTTATTCCAACTGCATTTGATATGGCAATGCATGATAACCCTTTTACCACTCTACTCAGAGAGTCAGGATGAAAATGTTGTCTCCTGTTTGATATTTTCATTTTTAAATTGTATAACTTTCTTGTGCTTTTCACCACTGTCTGATGGTATATCATATGAGTGTGAACATATCATCTTTATCATCTTCATCTTTATCAATGACATTTACATTATCTGAGATTTCTCTTTAACCTCACCTTTCTTTCTGTCATCTTGTTCAGTCACTCCACTATCACTTTGGCATATTCTGAATGCCTAATGAACTGTTGTAAATTCAAAGTGTCTGTGTAAACAATGCAATGAAATACATTCTTTAAAATATCACATTAGTTTTATTGCCTGAGCTTAATAACTATGTCTTAGTTTTTTAGCTATCATCCCTTACAGATTACAGTGTCACTCTGAGATCAAAATCAGGCAGCTACCTTTATATGAAATAAGAAAGTGTAATAGAAGCAGAATCCAAGTATTGGAGCCTACATTATTGCTTTTACTTTACTCACTATGGGTGAAAATCTTTTGATGTTTCCCACAAGGTTTTGCCTTAATATTTTTAGGAGATCTAGGTAGATAGGGGTAGAGAGACCACTATGCTAGACAATCATTCATTTAGGGCCTATTTTTGACACTGAGTGATTTTCATGCTAAGTATTATCTTTTTCTGTAAATTTCCTCACTGAAGAAAATAAGATGACTGGTAGGATTAAGGTATTGGAATATATGTGGTAAGATCTAGCTTTTTCTTTGTTTTCACTTTCGGTGTTTATGATAAGATACTCAGTTTTACTCTTCCTGTTTTAATACCATCCCTTTCAAATCTATCAGCATTTCAGTCTCCTCTGGAACTGACAGTGTGGAAGGCATTGTCATCAACGTATTGCACAATACCCTCCCTCCCCTCAACTCCTCTACAGTCAAATTCTGAGGTCTTTATTCAACTTTTACTTGGCCTGCTGCTTCAGTGAATACGGACCAAGGGCAAGACTGTAACTAGCCCTCTGTAGCCATGCAGGGGAGTAAAGAAGCATGCAGACATTCCCACCAGCTCCCAATGTCCTCCTACAATGCTCACTCAGATTATTGCAGCTCTACCAGTTTGCTGGTCTGTGTTCAGGTAGGAGAGCAAGTGCTGTGGGGGCTGCTCATTCGTGTGTGTGTGTGAAACTTTGGCAAGCAATTGTCCACAAAAAAAATGTGATGTCAAAATACTGTTTCATCCAGCTCTGAAATTACTCACCATGGAGAGAAAAGGCCATGCAATTCAGAAGTGCACAATGTAAATTAGCATTACGTTAATCCTAGACCAGCTATGAACCTGGCTGAGTCACTGGCATAAGTAAGAGCAGCCTAAGGTTGATCTAATTTATCTGGGCTACAAATTGTCCCAAAGAACTGTTAAGGCACCTGGGGATTATTGAGACTCAGGAAAACCCTGGCCACACCTTTTTTCCCCCACTCCTGCATCTGAAGCATTGCATTTATTCTGTGCTATGGAGGAGGCCCCTACACTGAGGTGATACTCCGGTGGCCAGTTAATCCAACTTTGGGGGTGTTTTGCACTGCTGCTGTGATTCAAAGTGACCTCAACATAGCCGAGGCCCTGTGAGTTCTGAAAGCTTTCCTGCTGAGCTGTTATCATATTTCAATCTGCCACTTGTAAATTTTTGTCCTCTGTTCAGCCACTGTGTATCTGTGTAGCTCCATTGACCTCAACAGAGCTTTGGCAATCTACACCTGCTGAGGTGTAGGCTGGCAAAGATGTTGGTGCAGCCCTTTGTTTTTAAGCAATACTTTTGTTAATGGTGATATATTTTTACCTGTGTGAAGGGGCTGTTGAGAGCTGTACCTTTAACCAGTGGCACTAGGAGGAAAGGGGATTGTTACCTCAAGAGAAATTTCATCTTTAAACTATACAATTCTTCCTCTGCTTGTTGAGCTGATATTAAGTCAAGATGTGATTGAACCAATTATAACAGTAAGACAAGTCAGTTTTCAGCAAGATGCCAGCAAGAGACTTGGAAATACAGATTTTAATAGTATAAAATAAATTTCAGGTAGAATTCCCAATTTGCACTTAGTGGAAAGGGCATCACGCCACATGAACTCTTAGGATGCTGTGCTGGGAAACATTTCCTTTAAGAAGATTGTGCTCCTAAATTAACTTGTTCTGATGCTAAGCATAGCAGAAACAGTACTGCTGTTAAGCACAACAATTGCTTCTCCTTTGTAGTCTGCCTGCTGGTTTGTTCAGTCCTGCTTTGTGCTCCAGTCCTTGGCAGAGCGGGGACAGTGCTTCCCTAACTCTGAAGCTCTGTGTTTAGACCCTAGCCAAATCAGTGACACACAAAATAAGGGCAAGCAGTGAATCCTGACTGTGCCAGGTCTGTGAAATCAGTCTTCAAAAGAAATGAGCCAAAATCTTGTATTTATTTGATGGTTGTATGCACTACCACCTTTTGAACCGGGGTATTTAATACACTTTTTCAGCAGGCAACACATCACCTTAAATTAAATCTCTCACTACAGATAGCAAAAATGGGTCCTTTTCTGCACTATTGCACCCCACTGTAAGAAAAACCTTGACAGAAATGATCTATACTCAAATTCATGACCAAAAAATGGGTAATTTTACTCATCTTTCCCAAAAGAAATTCAAAATACAAGGCTGTACTGAATCTACTTAAGCATTTCACTGAAGGCATATTGGAATGAGGATTTCAAAAAATATGGACACAGAAATTCTCCAGTCCAGATCACCATATAAAAGAACAGCACAAGAAGTATATTAAGTATAAATGAGCCACTAAAGAATAGTGTCCAAAACATAATTATGTTCAATGTTCACAAAGGGACCTAGGAGAAGTATGAGCAAAAATGAGCACAGTGGCACTAAACAGTCACAAAAGGGGGGTGGGGTGGGGGTTAGAACAAGGAAGAAACGTAAGAAAAAGCCAAATGGAGAAATTTGAATTCTTAAACTCAGCATGAGGGCCAGCACAATAGAGTCACAAAGGCATGCGTGCCCTAAATGAAAAGGAAGCAAAGAAATAAAGTGTCACTAATGGGCACGTTGCAAGAGGATATCTGAACTAAACAGGTATAACTAAAAAAAAAAAAATTGCGTTCACGGTAGCCTCTGATTGCGTGTTTGCATCATCGTGCCCTTGCTCCTACTGCACACATTGTGTGCCTGTTGTCTGTAGAAGCTACCTTTTACTTGATTTTTCTATTATCTGTCTCTGTTCTATCAGTTAGGGTGAGGGAAGGGACATGCAATAAATAAATTTGTCAGTCTTTAAGTGCAACAGAACTCCTTGTTTGTTTTACTGAACTAGACTAACATGGCTACCCCTTTGGATCTTGTTAATATTAGTTTGTGGTATTTTCAAGGTTTGTATTTTGTTTAATGGAGCCATCCCTTTAAGAACAGGTGGGACACTTTATTGTACCATGCTTGAGAGACTAAGAGCAACATGAAGATTTTGCCTGTATGGAGAAATTGGAAGATACTGCTCCAAAAAATCAGAACTTAATTTAATAAACTTATTTTTCTAGAAATCAAGCCTCATTCTTAAAGATGCAAAATTTGCACTTAATGTGGGACTAACTCAGGTCATTCCTAATGTGCTACAAAGCCTTTCAGCCCTAGCCCACCAGTCTGACTACAGACTAGCTTGATCAGTGATTAAAAATTGTTCCCAAATAATGGATGTTTGGTTGGCTCCAGTTCCATGTTCTTTAGTGCAAACTCACCACTGTGCTTTACAGTTGATTCCAAGTGCTTTGTCGGTCAAGAGTGTCTCTTACTATGTTTTTGTACAGCAGCTAGCACAATACAGCCCAGATTTCAGCTAGATCCTCTAGAGAGTACTTTCTGCAGCAGGAGCCAAAATTGCATTATGCATGATAAATGTGTGAATTGTCTACACTGCACACATGCACATACACACACACACACAGAGACACACGTGCACTGTGGGAGGCTGGGGTACTTCAAAAAAGAAATCAAAACATGGATTTAATCTTTTTTAAAAAAAACAAAACAAAACAACCCCCCCCCCCAAACCAACTAAACCATGCTACCATGCTCTTTTTTTGGTTAATCTCCTGATTTGGGGGGGGGGGTCTGAGTCCTGTTTTTTGAATTTTCAGAGTTGACAATATCTGATCTGTCCTTCTCCTATATACCTGTGCAGTACACACTTCCCATGAGATTATTTCCATAAAATGTAGCTTCTTCCAGTAGGCCGTATAATGCAAGTACTTGGATTTGACCCTTAGGTAACAAGTGGTGAAATTCTCCAAGCATGCTGTTATACTGGCTCCCCACATTTCAGTGAAGCTTGCTCAAATGCATTTCTTATCACTGAGACCAGAATGGCTGATTATGACAAAAGGCTTTGTTCCTAGTACATTATCAAAGCTTATTCAATTACAGGTTGAAATAGTGGGGTTAGGGTGAGAGTCTGACCCCTGTAGCATTGTCAGCCACGGTGAGACCCCATGTTAATCTTCTCTAGGAGGACTGCTTGCACAAGTTAAAAAAGTTATTTGTGGGCAACTTTCAGTCCATGTGCATAGTTTTCAAAATTTCTGCCTTCATTTGGACTAGGTTGCCCCCTTTTTCCTAAGGAGCCTTATTTCTTTCACTGACCACCTTGCAGCACAGTGAGTAAGCAGGGTCCAAACTGAATCCTACCTCATTCACTGCACAACTTAAAAGATTGCATTCAACAATGCAGGGCCTTTCTGCTTCATTTGCTGTGCCACAGTACTGCATATTGACCAAAACAGGGACTTTTTAAAGCCCTATCTCATTTAGGCTGAAATTCACTCCTATGAACCATGCACGTCTTAATATCTTGCTATGTTTTATGGTACTGCTCATTTCATTTATAATGGCATATATAACACTCATAAAAAAGTAAACTCTTTAACAGTAAAAAAATCAAGGAGTCCTGTGGCATTTAAAGACTACCAAATTTATTTATCGCATGAGCTTTAATTGGAGAAAATCCCACGTCATCAGACACTTTGAAGATGGTGGAACTTAGTTGATGTATATGTGTTCTGTGCTGTAAAGATCTGAACATGCAGTATTTTTGGGGTGGTTATGCAATACTCTTCACTATGGTGCCATTCTTATTTTTGTTGAGAGTTTAGGCAATTCACTGATAGATAATCATTAAATTAATTGTTTTTTTAAAAGAAACAGATAACTGCTATGAAGGCAGGTCTGAAAGCAATGGACCAGAGAATGTAATGTGGCAGCTTCTCTGCTTATAGATTTCCAGTGCTGAAGCTAAAGCATAAACGATAGGTGGACGAGGAGTTAAATGGATGTAAAGCTCAATAGTCCAGCTATGCCTTAAAAAGATAAAATGTGTCAAATCACCAATTTGTATCATCAAATCATGTATTTGTTTCTTCCTATAAGGCTTGGATATTGTCTAGTATCTCAAGTTATAAGCTGTTCTTTACAGAAAGAAAGGTAGGTATTTAAAGGTGGATGTCATCATTTTCCCTATTAAAAAATGTTTGTTTTTTTACTCAAAAACTGAAATATTTCACATTGGGGAAATATCAGGAAAATGTTCTCAATGTTTTTCTACAAATTGCTTTTTGTTTTTGCAACTAAAGCCGTATTAGAGAAAATTTACCACTAACTGAATTTGGAAATTCCTTAAAATTTCATGATACTCTCAATTAGTCTAGTGTGAGAACTAGTAATGTGTGGATAGTCTGTTCTAGTCCATGGAATGCATAAAGTCACAGTTTAGTACTGACCACTTCATATCCTGTACATTGACACAGCTGTACTGCAGTACATTGATGCTAGCTCATCTGTGTGTCTGTTTGTATGCATACATTGTAGTTGATAAGTTACCAAACTCCTTAAGATAAACTTGAACTAAAGTTTCTGGCCTATGGCTTAGCAAAGTTCCATTTCTGAGACTGCATCACTGTCTTCCAGCTCGCATTGATAATTTCCCCTATGAGTATCTGTTACTGTAGTGATGATACTTCCCATCTAGCTGGGAAGGCCAGCAATGTGCCACCTCTGGGGCTGTCTGCCAAAGATGGTCTGTGGAGTAGACAGCAGGGAGTGCTGATAGTGCAAAGTGGTCAGCATCCTCCCTTCTGCCTCTCTTCTTGCCTCCTTTCACTCTTCTTGGAATTGAAGCACAAAAGAAAATTCCACTTTTCAGGATGGTTCAGTTTGCATTTGGTGGCAAAGTATTTTCAGCTGAACAGTCACTTTCTGTGCTGACAGTGACAGCTCTGTTGGGGGGTATGGTTTTCTTTAAGTCCTTTAATGTTAGGCCATGTCAAATTAGACATCTGAGACTTTTTTTCTCTCTTGCATCATGGGCTAAGATGCTAAATATTAGGAAGCAAACTAAATGTTTGCATCTTGTTAAAGCTTGAATGCATCCCATAGCTTGCCAGCATTTTCATTCATTATGGAATTCGGGAGCACATTTCTTTCGATTCATGGATCTTTTCAGTCTGATGTTTCTGAGGAGTCCTCCTCTCTTAAGTCTCTGACTAGACTAAAAGCATATTCTAAGAGGTTTATGAAGCTGCCATCCTTACAAATTGGTAACTTTGGGTTACGGGTATATCTATTCCCCATTTTCTGGCCAGACCTGAGTCTGCAAGGTGGGCCTGGCCAAGAGCAGGTTCTGGTTGTGTGACTGGAAGTTGCCTGAGATGCTTCAGGTGCTAGGCAGAGGTCTTGTGAGGCAAAGGGAGGGGGGAGACATGGCAAGAACAGAGCTGCTCACCACAGCGTCTGGCAGCGGTGTGAACTTTGCTGCTGCAGCTGTGGGGTCAGCTGGAGGCAATGATTAGAGCAGAGGTGCAGGCACCAGTGCTTCTGCTCTGCTCATTACCATGGCTGCTGGCTGCTGGCCAGCCCTGAAGCCTCAATGACAAAGTTCATGCCACCTCTGGCTGCTCTGATGGACTGGCCTGGTCACCAAATGGGTGAGCCCCAACTCGCTAGGGCTACCTGTAGTTATGCCCCTGCTTGGGATATAAAGCTGATTGAAGTAGCATACCCAAATTTTAGGATGTCCCTTCTTTCCATTTTAGATTACTGTTACTTCATTCCCTCCTTAGTGTGTTTGCTATGTTATGGCACTAATTGAACTGTAAGTAAAAATTTCCACAGCAGGGCAATTTCTTGGTAGGGAGGGGAGGGATGAAGGTTTAGATAATTATACAAGGGTGAAATATTGAGATATTTCTTGTTTTGAATTTTTCGCTTTTTTCCCCACAAAAGAAACAGAAATGAAGTGTTTTGCCAGACTTTGTCATCAAATGATTTTGAAGACTTCTAAACGCTAATTCTGTGGCTGCAAACTCTCCTGACATTAAGACCTGGATCCTACAAACACTTAAACATTCAGTCCTCTTTGCCATAAGAATGGCATTCGCAACTTTATGGGGAAGAGAGCTGGACCATATAAAACCCTGTGATAGATAGTTGTATCTAACTTTAAGCATTTCTGTATGTCCCATTAGCCTCAATTGAATTTCAGTGGAACTTTGGCTCCTAAGTGATGTGGGCTTGAATGTTGAAACTGGGCTAACTGGCATGTGCATTGAAGAGCAATGCAATTGAGGTTCATATAATGAAGCTGGTAAGCACTGAGGATTTGCAATGAGATATGAAGGATCCTTTTTGGCTTCCTAAGTCACACACAGTGCACTCTGAAGTGTACCCAATATGAGATTTCCCACCGTGCCCTGTATTTGACTTCAGCAGCATTCTGACAGTCCAGCAGGCCCAGCGTCAGACCTTTCAGATACAGCAAGGATCTTTAAAGATGCTATGAAGACAGAAAGAGAGGGACACACCTAACAAGGACAAAGGAAGCCTGTTCCAGTTGTAGAAATGGGAAGGGGGAATTAAGGAGAGGAGGGATCTAGAAGGCAGCCCAAGGGGCCTATCTAAGGTTGCAAGTTGGAAGGGAGCTTGTTAGGATTGAGAGAGAGAGATGAGAAGGCAAAACCTCTGATATGAATATTTCTGGAGTTTAAAAAAAAACATTTGTTTGGGATAGAATGATGACTCAAGATCAGATTTTGCTTAACTAAATTTATCTGTCTCTTTGTCTGTTTATCTGTCTCTCTTTCTTCCTTTACCTGTAAACCTTTTGACCCTCCAATTTGCTGAAAGTTCTAGGCCCAATACTAAACCAGTCTGGATCAGCCTACATTTCTGAGGTACATATGCACAACACACTGTCTCCTTAAGAGACTTAAATGTGCAGTACTATCAATAAATGTGGAAAATGTGAGTATATGGTCATGCTTCAGACTGTCAAGTCCCAGAATACAACTACCTTATTTGCTTTCAGTGGTTACTTATGTTCATGTAGTTTTTGCACTCTGAATTTCTGTTATGCTAAAAGTCATATTACTTATTGAAGAGTGACTGAGCAAGATGTAGCTGGCGAGGAAGTAAGGAAACTTGTGAGGGATCTGAAACTTGTCCCTCCTACTTCTCAACCAGGCCATAGCCATTATCTTATAGCTGGAAAATTTTAAAGCTTTAGAAAAAGGAAATGGGAATCTTTGGGGACCTTCCCCTAGGACGGGTCAGCAACACAGGCTCAGTGAGCCACCTGTGGCTCCCTGAGTGTCCCCTTCTGGCTCCCTGGCAATCTCCTCCAGGGAGCCAGGTATGCTCCGGAGACTCCTGGGTGGCCCCAGCATTGTGGCCATTTCAGGGGTGCTGAGGTCGCTCCTACCCTACAACCACAACCACATGAGCCAGAAGCAGCCCAGTGGCCGTGCTGAGGCCCCTAGTGCTGGCGGGGGGTGTACGGGCAGCGCGTGCTCCCTCCATCCCTCCTTCCACTGGCAGGGTAGAGCAGCCCTGCCTCGCCTACCGCCAGCTGGCCGTCCCTCCCAAGATCAGCTGGCGGAGATCTGCAGCTTGTGAAGGCAGGGACCTAAAATGGCCCCTCAGTGGAGTTCAAGCTGCTTTGACTCGGCCACTCCAGGGCTGAACAGAGGCCGCCTCACCCCCAGGCCCTGGATTGGGCCCATTCAGGCCTGGGGTGGCTGGGTTGAAGCGGCCTGAGCTCCATGCAGGGGCCATTCCAGGGCCCTGCCGCCGCAAGCTTTAGCTCTCCATCAGTTGCTCTTGGGAGGGACGGCCAGCTGGGGATTGGTGGGGCAGCGCTGTTCTGCCCTGCCAGCGGAGGAGGGACGGAGGGAGTGCGTGCCTCCCGCACCCCCACCCCCCCCCGCCAGCGCCGGGGGCCGTAGCACATCTGCTGGGCTGGCTCTGGCTCATTTGGTTGTGGTGGTGGTGGGGAATGGCTCTTCTGCTCTGTTGGGTTGCTGACCCCTGCCTTAGGAGCAGGGCCATCCTTGGGGGGTGGGCATGGGGCTGAGAAGGGCAATTGCCCCTGGCCTCACAGTTCCATGGGTCCTGCGCTGTCCTGCCATGAGCAGGGCAGTGCAGGCCCCTCACTGCTGCCCCCTACAGCTGTGCTGAAGGCAGCTGGGGGTGGGTGGGAACGCAGAACTGGCCTCTGGTTTGCGCTAAACTGCTCCAACCCACCCCCAGGATGGGGAACAGCCGGCATGGGCATAGCAGGCCAGACTCTGCTCTGCCACCTCTCTCCTATGCTGGCTGTTCCTACCCTGGGGGTGGGGCAGCCTGACCCAGAGCTGGAGTGGGGGAGCAGAGCCCAGCCACCAGACAGGCCTGCTACACCCCTGGGGGTAGGGTGGCTGGTTTAGCGAGGTGGAGGGCCCACAGACCGATTGCCCTGGGCCTCACACTCCCTAGGTACAGCCCTGCTTAGAAGGGAAGTGCAAATGAGCTCTAGAAAATAACCTTTCCCTCAACAAAGGACCTTGGTTAGCATGCTGATCATTAACATTATGGACATTTTTCTAGATGGATTTTGATGGAGATGGATACTTGAACTGCCTGCAAGTTTTGATGGCTCTGAAAGAAATTGTCCCTTCAGATGCACTAACTGATGCCGAAGAACTTTATGTATATAGGGTAATGAAATCTGAAGTGCTCTCTCTGTTTATGCTTTGAATGATATGAGATCTGGAAGCAAATGTGTCAGATATTCATAGCATCACTATTCACCATGTAATATTTCATGCATCGATAATACATCCCGACCAAGGATCTCAAAGCAAGGTATACCTCACAACTTCCACAAGAGGTATGTAATCCATATAAGCCTCACTTTACAGAAGAGGAAGCTGTAGAGCAGTATTTCCCAAGTTTTTGGCTTGAGGGCCACAGATATAATTTTTTAGAACCTTGATGGGCCACCAGTCTCTGCTAGCAGACCCACTCCCCACTATAAACAGACAAAAGGAGTTCAGAGAGGAGGCTGCCTTCTTAGTGATCTCCCTTTTCCCTGGCTGTAGCAAGGAAACTGTGTGCATCCTGTGTAGCCCTGTACACTGCCCTGGGAGTTCTAGGCAGTGGTTGCCTTCTGCAGCCAGGGGGATGGAAGATCAGTGCTGTCTGCCTGCTGGCTCCAGCAGGGACCCCAGTGCCTATGGACCCAAGTGGAGCACCTTGCCATGCTATCTGCTACAGAGAGGGAGAGGAAAGTGTTGATTTCCCCAACCCTTTGGCTGCAGTAAGGATTCTACACCAGTCTTGTAGCCCCATGAACAAGTGCTCTGCTTGGATTCTTAGGTAGCAGCTCCTTTCTGCAGCCAGCAGAAGGGAAGTTTTGGGCCACTTTGAAAGCCTCCACACAGCCACAGTTTGGGAACCACTGCTGTAAAGAGACATTAGGACAGAAAAATGAGAGCCTCCATAACTCACTCAACAGGTTCCTAGAAATCCACACCTAACTTAAAATATGTGGAGTATTTTCAGTGTTTCATAGTTGTCTTGTACTACCAAACTTACATTGCTGTCACTGAAGCCCACCACTATAGTTACTGCCTGAAAAACATAGTCAGCTCTTTTCTGAGATGCTTATGACCAGTAGGATATCACAAGAATGAATGAGCATGTTTGGAGGGTTCATAGAATTGGCCTTGTGGTCTTGTTTAATACTACAGAAGTAGCAAGGATGAAAGGCCAGCAAGCCTCAACTGACCCAGAAAACAGAAAGGGTAGATGGGAATGAGCTCCAGATCTAATTAAGACATGGTGGGTAGGAGGACACATGAAAGTTTGAATATTTTTTAAAAATAATTTTCAAATTGATTTACCTAATTTTGGCCATGCAGGGCTGGCACAAGGTCTCCTGGTGCCCTAGACCAGGGGATTTTGGCATGCCCCCTCCCCACCTGTGGGCAACAGGATCTGGCTGTGGGTGCTGGGATCTGGCTGCAGGTGGGGATCCAGCCCTGGCTGGGGAGTGGCACTAGGCAGAGGTCCAGCCTGGGTGGAGACCAATGCCACCACGGGTCAGCCTTCGCACTCCCGCCCATCCCTTGAGCTGGCCTCCTCTGCCCTGAGGGTGGAGTGGGTCAGCCTATGGGGTGGACTCTGCTTTCTTGCCCCACCTCTGGGCTGGCCTTCCCTTCCCTTAGGGTGAAACAGCTGGCCCAGGGGAGGGGCGGGAGAGCAGAGCCCGGCCTCTGGGCTGGTTGTTCCCTGCCCTGGGAGCAGGGCAGGCTGGCCTGGACAGAGGCTGGGTTCCATGCTCCCTGCCACCCCCTCACTGCCTTTGGCTCCATGCTGAAGGCAGCGGGGGAGTTAGGGGACACCACGGCCATGGGGGCAGCCATGTGGGCCCCGTGCTGCCCTGCTCTTGGAAGCACAGTGTGGGGCCATGGAACTGCAGGGCCAGGGGTGATTGCCCCTTTCATGCGCCCCCCCCAGGAACCCCCTAGCTACTGCTGCCCTAGCTGATGGCGTAGGTCACCTCAGTGGGTGGATCAGCTTTGTGGCCATGCAGGTGTGGACAGGGCCAATAGGAAGCATGAAAAGCGGGGAGCTGCTCAGAGACAAAGTTTTGCCCTCACAAAGTTTTTTTAAATTTGTTTGTTTTTTAACGGGTGGCTTATGTTTTCAACAGTGACTAATGATTTGAGTGCCTAATTTGAGGCAACATTTTTGGGTGCATAACCTGAGACTCTATAAAGCGGTCTGATTTTCATAAAGAGCTGAGTTAAGGTATTTGTAACTGGGCCCACAAAATCACTAGTTACTGTTAAAAATGTCAGCCTTTATCTAAATTTTGGACTGAAGCACATATGTTAGTCTCCATGCACAACCCTTGGTTAGTTTATATTTTTTGAAAGACATGGATATTAAATAACTTTAATTTTCCTTAAATGTTCGTGTTTGTAGTATGCTACGTAAGTATTATGGCACAGAATGAAAGTCTGTTGCTGCCCAGCATAAAAATATTCGGTTTTACTTTTATTAAAAAAAAAAAAAAACCCTCAGTGATTCAGTCCTCAGCTGTGCCAGCTTACACCAAGTGAAAATCAGGCCCTCCGTTGTTTGCCTTTCTGCAGTGTTTCTATCTATCTATCATGATCTAGTTTGAAACATACAAATTCTTTTGACTTACAGAATAAACGTGGTTAACAGAAAAACCGGTACCGGGAAATACAGAAATAAAGAAAAGTATAAAATCCTCTATGATTTAATCCAAACTTTACAAAGGCTTTGTTTCTTTGGCCACTTTCTTTGAAAAGGCTACCACTTCAAACAAAAACAGGGGGAAATTAGCAGGAAGTGATTATGGAGACAGGAAATCTGAAAGCCATGAAACTGAAAATAAAGTGTTATTTGTACTACTGTATTTGGTTCCCTGCTTTACATTCTCAACACGAAATATTAGATAAGACATTAACAGTAGAACGGGGGACTAATTTCATATGATAAAAAGGGGAAAGCCATTTAGATAAATTACAGTAGTCTTAGATTGATCTGAACACATTTTTAGCTAAAACTTGCAACCCCCCAGCCAGGTCCAGTTGCAATTTGTTCAGAGTGGCGAATGATGTGAATTGTTCAGACATCAAACACATATCAAATGGCTTAATTCTAGTATTCCAAAGCAATGGGCCCATGGCAGACGCCAATGCTAATATCATTATACAACTCATATTCCATGATGACAATCCAGTTCAGTGATGCCTGCATTTATTGTTTACTTTTATTGAATCTAAAAAGCTCATCTTTTCCATCTGTCAACATTATTGTGTGTGATCCACGAATAAATCTAAAAAGGCTACATTACACTATATACTCGGACCTTATTTAATGAGTGGCCTTCTTTTATAGTAATAATAAATGAGTGCAGACTTTAATTACTTCCATTATACCATGTTTGCTTTGTCAGCGGTTTCTATTGTATGAAAAATTAAACCGCAGAGTTAGCCCAGCAATTTTTGTTGTTTGTGCATGTGCCTTCAGTAAACATCCCCTTTTTATTCTCCTTCAGTTTTTATGCATTTTGTTCCCTCTTAACATTAAACAACCTTTGCAAAGCTAAGACAGAAGATAAGAGCAAGGTACCTGAGCAGGGCAATACTGTATGTACTGAGCCAATATTTTGTATAAGATGAGCTTTGCATAATGGGCACTTTAAAAGAACACTCTTTGTATTTTTGTTGTGAAAAGCTGAAGAGGGAAGATTGAGGAACAAGTACGGTGCATAGCACTCAGTGCTGAAATACAGAGACAATTGGAAGACACACACCACCAACGCTCCTCCCATAACTTCATTTGATAGATCTTTAGATCATAGCCACACATTTCTACATAGAAATTATGCATTCAAAGTGAGGAACAGTCAAAAGAGCCCCTGTAATTAAGGAGAGAACACTGGTTCTTAATGCTTTAAAGTGCCTTCTAGAAAGTTTACCTGTGGGGTCTCATTAGGTGCATGCACTATAAAAGTGTTGTTCTTAGTGAAAGCTGTGCTGCCCAAAGAGGGATTGAGATGTTGGTGTGGTTTGTTTATTCTTTAAAACTTTATTTCGAGCATGATGTGAGCAAACATAAGAGGTTTCATTGTCCACTATCCTTGCACCTCCATGCTAAAAGGACTTAGGGGCAAAAGTTGATTTTTTTGAGGGAATTTTGTACAATCTAGTAATAATCTTTTCATATAGTTATGTTCAAGTGTTTCGTGTTGTCAGTACAGCTTAGGCAGCCAGCTTCTGGTTGTATGTATGGGGAGTTCTGCAAGCAGTGGGGTATTGGCGGAAATAGAAGACAAATAAGAAAGTGGGGACAAAGAAAGTCAATTTCAATGTAATATAAATTAATAATGAATGGTTAAACCTATTATTGTTATTGAGTGTACTGCAGCAATGCTTTAGGAGACAGTTAGCACAAGAATAATTTGCTTTGAGAGTATTTAGCTGAGGATACAGTTACTTCTGTTTAAAATGTGGGAATGTTGCAGATGTGTTTTCACAGACATCCCTAAAAATATTCTAAAATCTGACTTGTTGAATGCTGTGTACATACTGTATTGATTTTAATTTGTTGTTAGAGAGAGGAGGTTACAGTGACTTTCCAGTTGCGTGGCACAACGTATTTATGGTTGAAGGATTTGTGTGGTATTCCATGCACTGTTTTAAGTGAATTCTCTAAAACACTTAGTCCTCTGGTGTACATATGTGAATCACATCTATAATGTTTTTTTACCGGGAGTGGGGGGAATCCTATGGACTTATAATGCAATGTAGTGGTTAGCAGTGATCCAAGCTTCTTCTTAGGTTTCTTGCTGACATTACTTTGTTTTGTTGGCTATGCTAATAAAGCTTGTCTCTGCTTCGATCACAGCTTATCTTTTTTTTTTTTTTTTTTGCTGGGGGTGGGGGTGAGCAAGACAGCAATCTGTTCTTTTTAAACCCTTCATCATCTTTGCTTTCTCCATCTCTGTTTCCCCAGATCTTAGAGATTGTGGACTATTATGTAACAGATGGCCTGACAGACCTCCGACTCTTTGCAGTGATGGCTAGCTTGGCACAGAAAATAGCAGCACTGGAGTAAGTATTCAGAGGCATAGAAGCTCATGAATTTTAACTCCTCAGTGACAAAGGAATTTGAGGGGGCAAGAGCCGATCTATCAGTAGCCGAAGTAATTAAAGACTTAGCTGGCTCTCTAGTGCAGTGTAACCCTTCACTGTTACAGGCTGTTTATATTCGATTAGGCTAGCCCATATCCCATTTAATCTCTAAACTGTGACTTTGCTTCGAAATAATTGGACAGCTTAATTTAGAAATTCATACATTTCAGCAAACATCAGTTGGTGCTGTTCTTGTGGGTTTTAATACAAAGTAGACTGCAGCATCGTATCCAGACAGTGCATGGCAGAGCGATGTGAATATCGTGTCAAAGCTAACTTTTGACTTTTACCTGTAGTCCTTACCTAGTTACTGGAGCAAGTTTCACAAAAGCACTTAATTGACTTAGAACACTAAGTCCCACTGAAAGTCAATGGGACTTCAGTCACGCAGGCAATTTTGCAAATCTGACCCCAGCTCTTAAAGCAGTGTAGAATAAATACATTTTGTTTTTTTCTTACTGTATATGGGTTTGATTCTGCTTCCATACCAGTGCTAAAAGATATACGTATTTTATGGAAGAGTTTACATCTTCATAGTCAATCTTCTTTTCCTACGTGTTCCTTCAGTGTAGTCACCATTTTGGATTCAGGATATCACAATCTTTTCCAGGGACTGTCATAAGCAAGGAATGCTGATTGTACAGCAAGATTAGGCAGGAGACACTAGCAAGGGAAGAAAGAATATGGTATACAAATATATTCCATATCTGCAAAAGGGAACAATATTGATCAATTGAATGTCTTTAGGGAAATCTTAGTCAAGATTTTAAAAAATGGGGCTCTGAACTTAGGCTTCTTTGTCCCTATTTAGCTATCCAGATAAGTGGCTCATTTTTCATAAGTGCTGAAAAGTTCCTAGAAGTTCCTGCTGACTGCATTGGAAGTTGCTGGATGCCCAACATTTTTGTATTTTGGGCCACTTTTTCAGACCTCTCAATATGGATGTAAGAGCAGACCTTTAAGCCACTTAGGAAAAAACAACCACTATGCCCTTCCCCATCCCGCTGCCATCCTCACATACATACATACATAAACGCACAAACAGAAGAACTTTCTTTTTCCATGTTGTGGTGTGAAATGTCTAGTTTCAGAGAACTCTGCTGTTGCTGTTAAAGTAAGAACCAGGTTACAGTGGGCAAGCCTCCTCTCTATGCACACATTGTAATCTGCACTGAGCCATACCCCAAATACAACATACAAGCCTAGCAAACAGGCTGTGACTGGCCAATGTGGACTGTATAATGCTATAGAGCCAAAACTCTCCCCACAAGGGTCCTCTGGTCCCCATGACCACTGCCACCTGTTCAGACTGAGACAGACACATGCACAATTGCCCCTCCCCCAGCCCTTCTCCAAAATCACCCTCCATGTTGAGGTGCAGAGGAACCCCCAGAGCATATCCATAGCACTGTTGGGGGCACAGACTCACCCACAATCTCCTCCCTTCCATGGAAATGTTAAATGAGTTACATGTATATATTTTATCAAGAGGAGAATGCAATTAGCCAATGATTCCAGAATCAGTAAAAATTTGCCTAGCTTCAGAGTGTTCTCATAATGTCTGTTAGTAACATTAAACTGCAGTGTTTTAACTTGAGTGAGAATATTGAAATGATAATATTCATAAAATTTGGAAATTCTAAGCTCAGAATTTCCCAGCTTTTTGTGGTTGTACAGAAGGTCAAACATCTCTTTCTGGTAAGCAGAATCTTCCTTTATGAAATAGCTTGTATTTGGGATAACAAATCTGCACCATTGTTCATTGTGAAATTGGCATCTCTGTCTCTGTCTGTTGTATGTCCAAGTGTCAAGACTATGAAATAACTACTGAAAAAAATGGAGTATTCAGTCTCAGGCAGAGGCAGGGGAAGCGAGGACAAGCATTCCAACTGGCCAGACAGACACATGTAGATTAACTATTTTGTTAACCTTACTTTGTACAGAAAAGATCTTAGATAAGATTTTTCAATAGTTAGAAAGTTACGTTTGAGTCCTAGATTAGGTTGGTGCCTGGTCAGGAATGTGTAGGGGGAGCGCAGAGGATATCAAAATCCTTACCCCACCTTCCTCACCTGCTCAGCAAACCTGCTTGCTTATGTTCACAATCATAATCAATGCACAACCTGAGGCCAAGAACAGCTCCAGGCTAGAGATGACAATAACACGGGCGTCTGCAAATGGAAAAGGGGGAAATGGCAAGCACAAATACTGCATTCCACATCAGCACTGGCCAGCTCATTGGACTACAGAGAGTACATACTGCTCTCTTTCACGGGGTGTAACAGTCTAGTTTTGGTCCCTCCTCCACTGATTCTCCATAAGGCATTGTGCAACAATTAGGCACAGTGGGTATGTCTACACTGAAAAGTTTTTTCATAATAAGGAAGCTTATTTTGAAAAACCTTTTCCGTATCCATGCAGGCATTTAGTTATTTCGAAATAAGCACTTTGGTATTTTGAAAAAACAGCGCTTTTTTGAAATTACTAAATCTGCTTTTCTTTCGAGAGAGCAAATCTCTCAAAATAGTTATTTCGAAAAAAGCCATTCCAGGCCACGGAATTGGATTTTTTTGAAATAATTATCAGGGATTCCCCAGGGAAGGGCTCCATTCTGCTGGGGGAAGGATATCCCCAGCAGGCCAGGATTCCCCTCTGAAGAGATGCCCCCTGGGGGCTGTGTTTCCCATGGGAGACTGAGTCCCCCAGTAAGGCTGCGTTCCCCAGCAGGGCATCCAGGAACCCCAGCAGGATTGCACTCCCTGCAGGGACAGCCAGGGAGCCCCAGTGGGGCTGTGCTCCCTAGCAGGGCCTCCAGGAACCCCGGCAGAGCTGCACTCCTCGCCAGAGCAGCCACAAACTCTGGCGGGGCTGCACTCCCCACTGGGCAGCCAGGGAATGGCGGGTGCTACTTCCCTCCTCCAAGGCATGCTGATCTTCTCCCAGCCCCCCTTGCCCGTTCAGGTTGGGGTGGCTAGCTGGGAGCTAGGACCCAATGGGGCTCAGACATGCTTGTGGCACACCGCAAGCGGCTCCAAGCCTGGTTAGTTTCACGGCTGGATGCCCTGGAGGGGAATGCAGCCCCACTGGGGTTCCCTGGCTGCCCCGGTGGGGGCATCTCTCTTCAGGTGGGGAAATTTCTCGGGGGGTGGAATCCATCTTGAATTAGAGAGTCTAATGTAGATTCTCTAACTCAAAATACTAATTCTTACTTTATTGTGAAAAAAGTGTCATGAAGACTTACTTTTTTGAAATTATTATTTTGAGTTAATATCAGGATAGTTATTTCAAAATAGCTGAAGTTAAACACCTAGAGCTTGCCCCGGGCATCTGAGTTGGGCTTGCAGGGCTCAGGCTGTGGGGCTATAAAACTTCAGTGTTCGGGCTCCAACACAAATGTGGACAGCGTCTCTGGGTCCCACAGGGAAGGAGGGTCCCGGAGCTGGGGTTCAAAACATGGCCTGGACATCTACACGGGGGTTTTATGGCCCTGAGAACCCAATTCAGCTGTCACAGGCCAGCGATGGGTGTTTAATTGCAGGGTAGACATACCCTTGTGGGTTCTTGATGGGACAATGCATCTCTGCCCCTTCAACCATGGGTCATGGCTGTGGAGCCACAGTTTAGCTCCATATACTTCTTTGCTCACTGTCCAACAGTATCTCAGAGGACTGGCAATGTAAAAGGGTGTCCTGTCACTTCCACATCACCAGTTTGAACCCAGTATTGGTCAAAAGGCATGTGTAAGGGTCCTCTGCCACCGCCCTCTGCTTTGGCCATCCTCTCTGTAAGAAATGACTCCAAGACCCTCTTGTTTAGCAATCCAGTGCAATTGAGTTACAGTGTGCACAGCCACCATCTTCTTACTGTAGACACCCTGGTTAGCTGCCTTAACAGTTCAGCAGCCGAGCAGGTAGAGCCTCTCATCCCCTTCTACCCCCTGCCTTTTCCTTCCTCCCATTTCCTTCCCTTGGGCCTGTTTACAAGAGCATGGCTGTTTTTCTTGCCTCAGTCAGGTGCAGGTGATCCCAGCCAGCTCCAATCTATCTCTCTTAACTGGGGCTGAGGCATTACTGCCCAGCACTCTGTTACACCATGGCTGTCTGATGGCTCTTGGGTGGGCTGTATAAAATGAGTTGGTCTCAATCCAGAGCTGTAGGACAGTCCTATTTGATAAAATCCACCACCATTGCTAGTCCTCTGGCTAATAACTTCATCTAAGAGTGATATCAAAAGTTCAAAGGACATGAGGACTGAACTCTGAGTAATAGTCATTCCCTCAGCTGAGGCACATTAGTTAGGAACTGAGAGCAAAGAAAGTTTTGTGGTTAAAGACCATGGATGCTGGGACCAAGGCCATCTGGGTATTATTCCTGGATCTACCAAAGATTTCTTGTGGAATTTTGTGCAAGTCACAAGATCTTTATCTCAGTTCCCAATCTGTAGAACTGGGAATAACATTATTGATCAAGGAATGTAGAATAAATCCATTACTATCTGTGAGGTACTCAAACTACACTAATGAGTGCCCTATCCATAAATAAACCTTGCACTTTAACTGCTTCTGCTGTATCTGCTCTGTGCTTCCTGTGAGGTGCTTAGCATCGACTGCCAATAAAATATTAGTTCTGCTTCTATAACTGTTATTCTGGCATTTCCAGAAGTACTGATTTCGTGCAATTCCCCCCCCCCCCCAATAGTATCCATAAAAATTATTTCCATTTGACTTCGAAGCTACTAGAAGCCAGTACAATATGATCTAATATGTTGAGGGATTTTAATAGCACTTAATGCAAGGCAATTCATTTAGCATTAATACAACAACGTAGCAATCGTCAGTTAACATCCTGAGAAAAATCATAGGATTTTTCTGGCAAGCACTGTACTGTGCCAGTTTAGTTTGCTGGCTGATGTTGTCAGTGGAAGTGGAAACAGCAATTTAAAAAATCCTGTTTTTATTTATTTGTTATTGACTTTATCATGTTTAGACAAGCTGTTTTTTGAACTTTAGGCAAGTGATTAGGTAGGAATAACTGATTTCTAAAATCAATAAAAGACAAGTTCAGTCTAGTCATTTTCTCCTCTATGATTCAAATGTTCCAGCTTCAGAATAAACAGATTTTCCAGAGAAAGGTCATTTTGATCAGATGCCACATCTGAGAACTACTTGAGGGCAAATAAATGGAAGTATCAGATTCTTATCAGATCTTTCTGATAATAATAGCCTGATCACTAGGGACAGTCTGTTAGGGCTGGCCCAGTGGGTCAGATAACAATGCAGACTCTTTCTCTCTTCCTTGTGCTGTGACCTAGTCCATCTGCTTCTCTCTGGCCATATGTTATAGAAGTATCTGAGGCACTACAGTTTTATGCATCTGAATGTTCTTTGCTTTCATTGAAACCTCACAGAAATGACATTCCTCTGAATTCTTTTTTGAAAGAGCCTTTTTTTTTTCTTTTTTGCATTTTATTCTGAGTTTACATCAGTAAGGCATCTGACAATGAACTATGGAGCATAAGAAGGCTGGTCTTATGATATCTGTTTTAAGTGACATTAAATATTTTATTTTAATTCATGTTGTCAAGGCTTTTTCCCCACTCTGGCACTCTGAGTGCAGAAGGTGGGGGCCCGCAACAGGCCAGAAAAGCCACTGGCCTTAAAGCCTGCTCTTAAAAGTCTCCAAGGCCTCCAATTCCTGGCCTTGGAGTGGTATCGCTGCCACCACCCAAATGCAAAAAAACCTCTTGTGACCCAGGAAGGCGCACTTGGGAATTCCTCCCTGTGAGGTACTGGCAATCCTCTTTATTCCTCCTTCAGGAAAGTGACTGAACTCCAGCTGCAATATGAGCTGGAACTGGAACAGGGTTCCCTCTAGTAGCTGCCTGTGCAGTCTAAGGCCCGGGCACACAAACCTCTTGCCTCTCAGGACGCAGAACCAGAACTTGCTTAAAAGGTAAACTCTTTAATCAAAAAGAACAGATGATAAACACAGAGAGTTGCTTCTCTGGGAATTAACTTAGGTAGTTACAGGGTAGTGGGGTGGGGGTTTGGGTTACATGTGGTTAGCACAGAGAAATCCAAAAAACAAGCCAAAAACAAAGAAAATGCCCTGACCGCGTCTAAATAAACATTCCCTGTTCTACCCACGCCCGGTCAGTACCAAACTTAACTTATCTCTGGTAAGGATGTTGCTGGATTCTTCCTCAGGCCCCTCTGGCCTCCTCCTGATCCTTCCAGGAGCTCT
>ML681994.1:14430554-14506927 GCA_007922195.1 Podocnemis expansa | reverse complement strand
CAGGAGCTCTGCTGCATCCAAACAGGCCCAGGCCAGGCTGCTGTTACCATTCAAAAAGCTGTGCTTCGTTCCTATTGGCTGTCCTGGGACTCACTGACCAGAGTGTTAACCCCTTCCTCCCCAAGGGTTATTACACATGTCTTGAGAAAGAAAACACATATCAGCATATTTGAGAGTTTTATAGTAGCATTAGCCTGTTAGAAAGCCTATATACAAAATTATATGGGATGCTGTCTAATGTGAATACTATCTTAATGGGCTACAAAGTGAAGGAAATTTATCATCTGGGGAACATAAAGCAATGGACTGGATGTTCTCCTACAACCATTTCAGCTGCTAGGGTGTTGCAGAGGGGCCAAGAAGGCCTATGGAAGGTTTCAGCTGAAGATTCTGCTGTCATAGGGGAATCCCAAGGCAGTGCAGCTAGCTCCTATGCCTTCCTTTCCAGTTCCCATTGTATATCATGGAGAGGTTGTAGTGAGAATTTGCTCCGTTCTGGCCATCAGGAGTTGGTGAATGGTTCCTTGGAGGCCACTGCCAGCCAGAACAGGTTAGAGCAGCACCAAGATGTCCTGTGGTAGAATATTCCTCTGTTTCATCAAGCCAAACATTTTTTTCATATGTGAAGCATACAAGTATATTCTTCACTCAATGCACATTCACAACTTCAATTAGTCCTAATGAGAGTTCAGCCCATGCATCACCGCACAGTGAATATACAACACTGCTCTTCAATTCTCCTTTTACAAGGAGGAAGAGGTAATTGTTATAGAGGCTTTAATATAATACATCATTTATGGGTGAGCATTGTTGGGCCCCTATCTTGATAGGAATGCCTAGGCAAGGCACTACTGAAATGAAATGTTCAATATTAATTAGTTTCATAATGGAAGTAGTTACTGGAAAATCAAAGCTGGGATATTTATACAATGGTTAAAATAACAAGCTGATTTAAAAATGTATAGGTAAAGGGGTTTGTTAATATTTCAATGTCTTTGTTGATGTTAAAATAATAATGGTACAAACCTATGCATTCAAACACTCAGATTTGTGAACAGGTAGCAAACCCACTTTGCAAAAATTAAATCCAGGACTGCTAGATCACTATCCTTTGTACATCACCAATTGCACTTCCCTTGCATGTATTGTATACCCCTTCCATTGGGAAAACTATAGAATTTATCCTGGATTGAAATAGTTGGGTTCTCTAGAAATGTAATAGATGCTATTACAGTGCTAATAAGCTCCCCACCCTCCTTTGGTAAATAAATTAGTTCTACAATTCCAAGGAGGATCCCAAACTCTCCCTGCGTACAAATGTTACGCTTTCTATAATTTGTAGGGTTTCTTTAGCTAGAGGGGCCTGAATCATGAAGATTCAGAATGTGTAATCTTTTTTGGCTTATTGGAACTCAGACACTAATTTAACAGAGTTTCCTGAAACTCAGAAAATTCATACTTTGCTGAGATTGCATGCTGAAAACCCAAAAGAAATACACGGTGTTTTTCTTACAGGACAATGAGGCTGAACCCTGCTTTAAGTGTAAAATTGAGCTCAACTTTTCACTGTGGTAGCACAAGGGAGTGGTCGCATAATGGACCAAAGATCATGAACCAGATCCTAACTCTACCAATCTCTTCTATAGTGCCACAGTAGATGGGCTTGGTGAAGTGGGTGTTCCAATAGTTAGATAAGAAGGGGGGTTCTGCAACCTTGTTGTAGGGTCCTAGGCAATAAATATAGGTCTCATCGATCGCAATTCCATTCTGCTCCCCCCAAGGGCCTGTTAAGGCATTCTGCCTCCAAGGGCCTGTTAAGTCTGGAGATCCTCATGTTATCTGGACTCCACAGGATTATCAAATCCTGCACATCCCTGCACTGTAGATCCACACAGCTTCTTCTGCATCTAAGAAATGGAGTGACATTGGGAACCTACTATCCTACATGGAATTTGAGAGATTATTTTTCATCTCAAAAGTAGTTATGACACAATGGTAGCTACCTCATTGTTAAGTGTGACATGGTTTCCCAGTAAAAGCTTAGTTTCCAGCCTTCATGAACTTTCCCCAAAAGAAATCAGTATCCGTTTAGTGGGACAAGAGGAATGAGGCCACAGAGGAAAGCAGAACCTTTTATGCATGTTAGAAAACTAAAATGCTTATACTTTTTCCAGATGCAAATCTGTGCACAATTAAAGTTTCCTATGTGGTTCCCTCTCCTTTTCTTTCTATATGAAACTCTCACAAACATCCATAAACTACGTATGGAACTGCTATAGGCCATCAGTTTGGAGCACCAGTTTGTCCAAAATAATATCATTCAGAGGAAGGGTTTCCAGTTAAATCTCTCAGAACTCTTAAAAATATCACCAAATATGTAAATTCAGAATAAAAATATTCATTTAAAAGATATTAAGGCTGCAAGAGTTTCTACAGCACAAGTTGACACCCACTAAAAATTAGTCTCTTGACAAAAAAAAAATCTACTCCTTCAAGCTTCCTTCTCCCCCCCCACCTCCTCCCAAAAAAGACTGGAAGTGTAAATTTAATTTATTTGTATTGTGCTAGTCCCTAGGAATCCCAGTCATGGGCCAGGACCCCACTGTGCTCAGCATGATACAAACACTGAACAAAAAATGGTCTCCACTTTGGAGAGTTTACAGTCTAAATAAATTAGATTTACAGTCCATAAATGAGTTGTTACAGAATATAATTAATAGAATTAAAATAGAAATTTGCAAGATCTGCATACATTCACAGAACACTCCAAAGCCATATAATCAACACATTGCAAAAGAGAAACACGGCAGTTTTTCCATGCTAATCATAACTACAGTCTTCTGCTTTGCTAGCACATTGCACACAGAGAGAGTTTCTAACACTCTGACTTAGCTCTGTGTGCCCCAGTACTATCTTTGTTTAGAAAATCGTGTTATGCATTTACTAAAAAACATATGAAATCAATAAGATAAATATCCACAAACATTCTTCCATGACATAGAACAATGGTGCTGATGAGCCAGTGCTCTGTCTCCTGTAAATGATAGAATATTAGGGCAGGAAGGGACCTCGTGTGGTCATCTAGTCCAAACCCCCTGTTGGAAGAAGGACTACAGAGCCCAGTACCTCGTGCCTTAGAGGAAAATGCAAGAGATCAAGCAGTGGGCAGTTATGAAATAACTTCCCCCAGGAAAAGTTTCTTCCTAGCCCTCCTCAGCTAGAGGTTGACTTGTGCCCTGGAGCATGATGATTTTTCTCCCCTCCAAACTCATGCTTTTGAATCTTTGCAGCTGTTAACTCAGAATGATGTGATTGTCCCTTGAAAACATCCAAAGACAAAACAAACCAAACAGCAAAGTTGGATGGGCCACATTGTGTCTGGGAGGGTGATGGATGATGAAGGATTATGTGGCAGAAGATAAACTGGCTGGATTCCTCATCCATTCGTTTGCAGACTTTAATTGGTTAGCTGTTTGTTTGTTTGTTTTAAATAGTAGATTTTTTTAAGAGAGTATATTTTTTTCATTTTTAAACTGAACTCACGTTTTGAACCCTACACACTTTTAACAAAGTGTTTTTTGTTTGGGAATTTCTGAAGGAGAGTAAAATCGCAGTGATGCCAGTCTGTATAATACAAAGAACAAGCCAGGGTGCAAGCTTGAACTTGCTCAACACTGAGTAATGGTAGACTGTTATCTTGTCATTAAGAATTGCTTTGAGTCCCTATCTGTTCAGCAACTCTAATTAATGATCATTTAACTGTACTGTCAGCCTTATTTAAATCTGAGTGTTGCCAGTTGCTTGCTTCATCTGACTAGCCAATAGGAACTGGGGGAGTCATTCATGCATACCATTGTCCTAGTGGCTCTGGGCCTATAGCATCCCAGTTTAATAGGGCATTCAGAGCTCATTAGTGAGGAAACACATCAGGAGTGACCGCTCCAGTGCCACACGCTGCAACTAATAGCCTTGCCGAACAGAATCATTTCTGTTTCTGCTCACTTGTTGTTGAATCTTTTCAATGTCAACAAGTGGCCATGTCGGCAGGAGCCCGCCATTCTGCCCAACAGTTTTATCCGTTGCTCTCCTGAGCCAGACTTGTGTCCTCCCCCATTGTTTGCTCAACAATGGAGCCTGAGCAATTACAAAGGCTTCACAGCCGTTCATCATCAGCTCACGAATTCTCTGGGCAAGGTTACCCGCCAAACTTTTGGGCCATCGTGTTGGCACAATGTGTGAATACCCGTGAAATGCAAATAGTTTCTGTAGTTTACACTTTTCTTTCAAATGCCTGGGGGTAGTAAGGGGGGAGGAGGCAAGGAACCCTGACGTAGCTCTGGCTAAAAAGAAAATAAGAGTCTTTAGACGCAGGATATGAAGTAATGATGGGACAATTGGAATGTGAGGTGTAATGGGGAGTGGGCCAATCCTCCAGAAAAAAATGACACGGGAAAGTGTATGTGGGGAAAGGTCTCATCATGGTTTGGCTGAGAAGTGACATGACTCTCATGCTGCATGAGGAAGCACAGATAGGTCCCATGTAGCAGGGCTCCAGGAATACAGCATCCATTTGCAGACTTTCCAGATCCTTTTCTTTATTTCCTTTATGGTGATAGTTAACATTTCTTTCGTGCTTACTGAAAATGTGGCTGGTAAAAGGCATATTCAGAAGTCTAGCACTGTTATTTATTATTTATACTATGGAAGGACTTAAGGGTCAGGTTGAAGTAGACACTGAATAAATACATATTAGGACAGGCCCTGCCCTGAGGAGCTAAAATAGATGGTGGGCAAATGGTGAGAGAAAGAAAGTATTAGCATCTGTGTTATCAACATGGGAAACTGAGGCACAGACATTATTAAATGACTTGTCCAAGGACCCATAGTCTGTGGTGGATAGTATGATCTCCTTTGTTGGCTGGAAATAAGAGAAATCTATATAAAAACTAAGGACAACACTTTATTTTAAGGGATATTTTAGGGAAACACACTTAGCATATGATGCATTTTATTTCACGTGTACATTTCTACTGCCCTGAAGTATACAATGCAATTATCATGAGCTTCATTTAATGTTTAAAATGCTTATCAGTCTTAGCGTAATTCAATACATCTTAAAATAAGGGACAGGTGGTTACTCTAAGGGACAAACCAATGAAATAAGGAATGGCTGCTCACTCTATAAGGAATGGCTGGTCATTCTAAGGGACAATTAAATAAGGGATGCTCCCTTAAAATAATAGATGGGTGCTCACCCAGTGGCAGAGCCAAGAATTGACACCAGAATTCCCTGTGCCCTAATTCAATGTCTTTATCATAAGACCATCTTTCCTTTCCTAAGTATAAAGTGATTGGATTGAATCCTGGAAGAAAATTTCCAGAGGGGTAGCCATGTGAGTCTGTGTACAGCAAAAACAATGAGAATCCTGTGGCACCTTACAGACTAACAGATTTCTTTGGGCGTAAGCTTTCATGGGCCCCATCCCACTTGGGCAGATGAATCTGGGTTGGAGCCCATGAAAGCTAATGCCTGAAAAAATCTGTTGGTCTTTAGGTTGCCACAGGACTCTTGTTAATCCTGGAAGATTTACTCAGTCAGAAAATCCTGTTTGATTTATGGAAATTTTGTCTGACTAAGGACTTCAAGATATGGCCTATCAAAATGGAAATGAGACTTTGACTATATAATCCCATGGGGAAATTTTTTCAGGTATGGCTCAGGGGATGTCTACACTGCCAGCTCCGTGTGGATCAATGCAGCTGAATTGTTTGAGTGGGCTATGAAGACCTGCTCAATTGATCCTGTGTTGAGCAAGTTCAAGCTTGCACCCTGTCTTGTTCTATTTATTATACAGACTGGCATTGCTCTGATTTTAGTCTCTTTCAGATATTCACAAACAAAAACACTTTGTTAAAAGTTCGTAGGGTTCAGAATGAGTCCAGTTTAAAATCAATGTGATTAATCCACCTCTCTGAAAGGAGTAGGGCTGCATCAACTGGAAGGTGTCTTCTGTTGATGCAGTGCCATGAAGATGCCACAGTACAGCAACATAAGTAAGTCAATAGGAGATACTTGTAGCTTGTGTGTCTCCTATTGATTGCTGGGGTCAACGTAGGCAAGGCCATAGTCTCTGTATTTTGCTCTGATAAAACAAAACATAGAGAATGGAACTGAATTGTTCAGAGCAAAGGCAAAGGCGACTTTGCCTAGCACTGAGAGATCCAGTAGGTTGTACACCTCATCTGCGTACACAAAGACAGAGTTACTCTGGCAAACCTTCCTAGTGTAACTGCAGCTTCCATCAGTTCCCTGAAAAAAATAAGCTTATACCAGAAAAAGCATATTTTTGCCAGTTTAACTGTGCCCAAACTAGGGCTTTTGCTGGTTTTAAAATCGGTAGATGAGTATACTATACAAAGAGTTCCTGTCTTTCATTTCATTGTGACCTAGAATTTGAAGATAACAAGCCCAGTTCTCCACTCTGTTACCAGGGCTGGATTAAGGGCCCCAGAGGCCCAGGCTGTCCATTCTTGTGGGCCACCCTGCCTGGGCATGGGGTGGTGCTCAGGGCTGGAGGGGATGAGTCAGGGCTGGGATGCTTGGACCACAGGCCATAGTTCACTGTGCTCTGCCCTGCCCCTGAGTTGATTGGTCTGTTCCATCAGGTCTGGGGCACTCCAGGTGTGGGGCTGGCTGGTGGGCAGTATGGACTCCAGTGGTGGAATTTGAGAGGCAGGAGCACCATCAGGCTGCCATGCCAGAGCCCCCTGGGGACCGACCAGGCCAGCCTGAGCCACAGGGACCCCAGCACAACGGTCTGACAGCTCTCCTTGCCCTTGAGCACAGCTGTGGGAGGCTGCACTGCATGCCAGCTGGCCCCACACCTGCCCCTGGAGTGCAGCTGTAACATTTCAGTCTGCCCTAGTCCCTGGAGCAGACCTGCCAGTCCAGGGGTGGGTCAGGAGCACCATGGATTGTGGCCTCTGGCCTGAGACCCCTGCCCCCAGACCAGGATGGGCCCCTCTTCACATCACCCAGCCCCCCCTCCCCCAGATATGGCTTGAGCAGGGCTGGATCTTTGTGGGGCAGCAGGAGGCAAGGGTCTTCCTTTAGCCTGGGGTTTGGGGCTAAAGCCCCTGGACTGATCCAGCTTTGCCTGTTACACCAGTTTTAATACTGAGTTACAAAAAACTAGTGTTACACACAGGTAAGTGTCTCCTCCAATGGTGGTGTCAATCAGGAACAGTTCATAAAGAATGATGTCACAGCAGCTTGTAGTCACCCTGTGAATTCCTGGGCCAGATTTTGCTCTGAATTTATAACAAGGAACTCTGAAATAATTCCACTGATGTCAGTGGTGCTACTCTGATTTATGCCATTATAAGGGGGGAATCAGGACACTCATATGAATTTAGCTTCTAGTTTCTCTAGCCATTACTGTGTAAAGTGGTTAGCTGAGTTACTGGTGATAGTGAAATCTTTTTTGTCAATGCAAGAACTTTGTTGTTGGCAAGAAAGTCTTTTTTCTATGGCAGAAATAATTACAAAAGTCTTAGTTACTATAGGCCACAGTTCAACAAAGCACTTATGCGCACACTTAATTGCTTTGTTGACTTAAGAACTTGGACCCAGATCCTCAGATGTACTTTGGGTCCTAACTTCCACTGATATCAGTAGAAGTTAACAAAAAATGGCTTTGAGGATCTGAGCCTTATTCTATAGGCAAAATCCTGTACTGACTTAAGAAAATCAGAATAAAATTGGCTTCATGGGTCACAGTCTGTCCTCAGATATCTATCCAGATCCCATTTACTTCAGTAGAAGTAATGAATACATATTCAGAGGATCCAAGGGCAGAATTTGTCCTTTTGCTTCTAATGTGACCAGTGGAAGAATACACTGATTGTCAGTTCTTTTCACCATAAGAGCAGTATATGCTGAAGTTAATGCTAATTGGAGTTGGGGCCAACCTCAGCTAAAACCAGTTGTTCAAATCCAGAGGTTTTACTTAAAGATCATCTGGGGTGATAGGTGAGGAAATCAATTAGAAAATGATAGAAAATAAAATGGAATGTGACAGCTGAAGTTTATTTCTTTTTTCTAAGCAGCAGTAAGGAGTTGAGAGAGCATCAAGGAAAAGTATAATCACATTATGTAAACGTGCTTCTCTTTGATTTCTGTTGGTGATATTTTGCAGCAATTTTATGAAATCGTTGATTGGTGGCATGGATTTTAAGGCCTTGGAGCTCAAAATGTACGATGCCAGGGTAAGTGAACCTTTCTGTTGTACTTAGAAAATACCCAGTCTTCTGAGAAAGGCCACTTTCTTTATTAAGTATCCACCTTGGGTTTCCTACAGGTCTTTGTGACTGGATTTGAGATCCATTCTAAGGCCCAGACATGCAAAGACTTCAAGCATGAGCATCACCCCCATGAGTAGTCTCCTTGAATTCAGTGAGACAGAGTGCTCATTTGATTAAAGCTAAGTTTGTTCTTACTGAATTGAGAGTAGGATAGTTACTGCTTTGTGGGATTGAGCCCAAACTTCTACATGCGCATATGTCTTTGTAGACTCAGGACTAACAGAGGGTAAGTCAGTGGGTATGATAACTAGGCAGAATGTGTGTCTTCCTTGCTTATTATTTTCAAAGTTTACTTTTGTTTCATAGATGTAAAATAAATCACATCTAGATATAAAGTATTTGGCTAAATATGGCACATGACGGAAACCCCAGTGCTTTAGTAATTTACAAGACTAGAAAAAGCATTAGAACATTTCGTCTAGGGAAGAATCCTGCACTAGCAGAATTAAACAGTCTTACTCTCTCTTAGAATCATATATGTGCCCTCCTTATTGTAGTACCTGAACACTTCATAATCATTAACATACTTATTCTCTCAACAGCCATGTGAGATAAGATAGTTCTGTTATCCCCATTTTACAGATGAGAAATTGAGGCATAAAAAGAGAGTAAGGCTATGTCTACATCTGAAAGCTTAGTTTGGACTTGCTTAGTCTGAACTAAGCAGTGCCTGGTTAGTTCATACTAACCACGGAGTTTTAGTTCGAACTAACTTTTTAGTTTGAACTAGCCACACTTTTTTAGTTTAAACTAAAAAAGTGCAGCTAGTTTGAACTAAAAGTTAGTTTGAACCAAAAAAAGAAAAAAAAAAACAAACGAACCACAGTTAGGACAAAATGATGGGTGGCTGAAAAAAGAACTGGTTTGTGTTGACTACATTGGAGCTAGCTCAGTTCAAGCCCTGAACATGTGCCTCAAAACCATGGCTGTGGAGCTTTTGTGGCCTGACAAATCTGGAGCTTGTTTTGCTGGCCTCACATTGTAAGGATCTGATTCTGTTTTCACTCACATAAGTAAATCTGAACTAACGCCAACTAAATGAAAAGAATTATCCCAGTGAAAAATCATCAGAAATCAAAGCAAAATCAGATCTTACATTTCTGCTGGGACATTTTGTTGCATAGCATTAAGTATCTTATTTTTAGGGCAAGTAAAACTAAAGCATAGCCCACCCTGGTTGATCATTCTACAGCATATGGTGTTTGCCTTGAAATCATCTGACTTCTTACAAAGGAAGTGATGCTGGACAGTTACTAGGCAGCTTTTGTATGCTCTGCAGATGGGGGGAGATGGTATTTTAATAGATTTTCTTGGGGATCTCTTGGAAGGGTAATTTAATTGTTTAAATTAAATTTCAGAGCCCTGTCACAAATCATTGCCTTGACTTTTATCCATCTATCCTCTTGTTCAAACTAACAGCACATGAAGAATGACCTCTGTTAGCTCAAATCCCCTCATATGTTTTTAACTTATAACCCTCAGTGATAATGGATAGGTGACCCAGCATTGGTTTAAAAATAGTGAAAGAATCTGGTTTTTTTCCCTCTAGTTCCATACATTTGCTAACAAAGAGGGGGAAACTCATTCATTTGGGTTAAATGGACATGAATGTCTGTGTTTTTGAAACATGAGTAGAAAAAATGATTAACAGAATAATAACATTTCAGGGATTTTCCTAAATAAATAATGAACAATATAATAAGTAAGTAAATAAATAAATAAAGAATTTATTGCAGAGGGGTAGCAGTGTTAGTCTGTATATAGCAAAAACAACAAGAGTCCTGTGGCACCATAAAAACTAACAAATTTCATTAGGCATAAGCTTTTGTGGGCTCCAACCCATTTTGTCAGATACATATTATTATAAAGCAGGCACATGTCCCTGCACCAAACCATGCTGCCAACTTTGCCCGTATATCTACACAAAAGACACTATTATAGGACCTAATAAAACCAGCTACTCCATCAAAGGCTCATTCACCTGCTCATCCACCAGTGTGGTTTATCATGTGCCAGAAATGCTCCTCTGTCTTGTATATTGGATAAAAAGGATAGTCTCTGTGCAAAAGAATAAATGGGCACAAATCAGATCAGAAATCACAACACTGCGAAACCAGTGGGTCAGCATTTCAATCTTCTGGATCACTCTATTAATGATTTGTTAATTGTGGTGCTCAGACAGATGAATACCAAATCAAGGCTTCAAAGAGAAGCTGCTGAGATCAGATTTATTTGCAAATTCGGTCACATTGCTCCATGACTTAATAGGGGCATTGGATTTTTCTCTCATTACAACAGGTGATTTGACCTCATCTTCCTCTGTATGCTCTTCCCCAGTGTTTGAATCTTTATAACTGCTTTGATTTGCTGTTACAGTGTGACCTGTTCCCATGACTTACATTTCCGGGCATTTATTTTCTCCCATTCTGTAAGTTTCCCCATCTTCAAAGCAACTGACAAAGTAGGATTTTCTCCCACACAAGCTCATGCAATAAATAAATTTGTTAGTTTTTAAGTGCCACAGAACTCAATGTTTGTTTTACTGAACTAGGATAACATGGCTGCCCCTTTGGAACTTGGCAACATGCAAGGCATTTTTTTGATTATTTTTAAACTCAGTGTGGGGAAATTGATACGGTTTAATTCACAATCACCTTAGTCTGTGTAGATATATTTCTCTGTCATTTTCCAACATTTTAGAATGTTAAACATTCCTTTTTAAATTCTTTAAATCCTTGATTTGAAGAATTGTACAGCAGGCCTCTGCTCAGAGAGAAAGGGAAGTAGGAGGACTTCCTCCCAGCTGTCTCAGTTCCTTCCTCCATGCTCATTTCCTGGTGTTTTTCTGCCCTTTCCTACGATGTATACTATATTGTGTGGTCAGCATGTACTCCCACTCCCCAAGTTGAACCCCACCACTTCTGACCAGAAAGCAGCTGCACAGTGGTCCTGTCAAGATGGCACTTTTCTTACTTAGTTCAGTTCATTGATCTGTGTGCTCACATTTGCCATCCCTGCCACTCCTACTAGCTGCTCTCTTTACCCAGTGGTCCCTCTGTCTTTCCCATAGCTTCCTGTGCCTACATCTTTGCTCTTGTCTACCTGTCTGTGTAAACTCTCTAAAGCCCTGCATAGAGAACTCATAGCTGCCTTAAGGCAACACTTGAGAATTCCCCGGTGAATGGAGCATCCTGAGTTGGCATACGACAGGCTAAAAGTGAGAAGAAAGATGCATCAAGGGCAAGGCCAGAAATTAAAGTGACCATGGTTGGTGGAGTGGCTCCTTGAAGACTATTCTCCACTGGCACAAATTAATGCTGCTAAGAAGCTGAGCTAACTAGTTCCACAAGTTGTCTCAGTCCTCTGATCAAATTGGGGCTGGAACAGGGGGTAGATCCTCCTATTTGTTATTGCTCAAAGTGAGTGCTTGGGTGTCTTGAGTTTGAGTATTCATATGTGAGGCACTCAGTGTTAGTGGATGCTTGAAAACTGTGCCCAAAATGAGTCTCATTATTTATGCATAACATTTCTACATGTGCTCACTGTTAAGCTAACACTACCCCCATGATGTAACATTGACTGCTTTTGAAAATCCCACTCCATGGGACAGTAGAGCTCAAACCCCTGGCTGGTTTGGGGCCCCATTTGTGCTAGGCCGATGTGTAAATACAGGGAAAGAAACAGACATTGTTGCAAAAAATTTAGAATCCAAGAAGGCAAACAGTGACAAGGCATGGGATGCAGGATAAAACATACAACGAAACTGTTGTGATGATATTGAGCACATTATTAGTTTTGTCTTTTTGTTTGTATTTATATATTTGTAATGATTCCGTGATCTATTTTTTTATTGACACTCCCATTAAAACATACTGAAAAGCTGAGCCCTGTAAATTGAGGACACACTCACACACACCTCCCCTTTGGAATAAATATTCACGGAAAATAAAGTTACAGACATAATTCACAGTTTAGTAATAATAGGATTTTGGGGCCTTTGCATTCTGCCTCTCTATGGTAGCTAGCTTCTTATAATGGGAACCATCACATTTGTATCTGAGTTCCCAAGGCAAAGGGAGTTTTGCTGTTGACATCGGAGGGAGCAGAATCAATTTTGTTTTTCATAAAATCATGTGTTGGGTAGCTGACACCCTTTAAATGTGGCTCTTAGAAATCACTTTAATTCTGCTTTGTTGACTGTTCCACCTCCCAAAGTGAGTTTGGGCAGTTACTGACATACCATCTGCCTCTGAGTCTACTGATGGAATTCAGCCACTAAATGCCCTTATAGCAACATTTTTGAATGATCTGGTCTCTGACAAACTAATAGAATAACAGTAATATAAAGATATTTTTGGAACAGTGAAAAACTATTTTATCTTTACCCTTTAGGACTGTCTGTTAAAATTACTAGAAGCCCAGTCTTGCACACTGTTCTGTTAGGCAACATGGCAAAACTCCTGCTAGAAACTTAATATATTTTTAATTTGAAAACTTCTAATTTAAATACAAGGTATGCTGAATCCTTCCAAGTCCTGCAGACCCTTTTCTATATCAGTAAAGGTTTGGAAGATTAGGTTTTGGTTACTGAAGTTTAATATTAAAAATACTTTTGTTAATTTTAAAAGAAAAGCCAAGAGAATATGCTGCCTTGCTTATTGCCAAGATCCAAAGGAGTAGCTGTGTTAGTCTAGTTAAGTAAAACAAACAAGAAGTTCTGTGGCACTTAAAGACTAACAAATTTATTTATTGCATGAGCTTTCATGGGAGAAAATCCCACTTTGTTCTCCCACGAAAGCTCATGCACTAAATAAATTTGTTAGTCTTTAAGTGCCACGGAACTCCTTGTTTGTTTTACAAGACAATATGGCTCTTTAGCAACAATATCTGTGGACTTGATCAAATGTTGCAATTAAGAGGAATGGCCCTTTAAAAATACTAAATTCTTATTTTATTCTTCATGGCAGTCTGTCTTGGTATATATAATGTAATTCTGTTTGCTAGATAAGTATTGATGTGGGTTTTCTTTTTGTTTCTTTTTTATTTTTTTATCTTAAAACAGGAGAGCCTTATTTTTTATAAAGAGCCTTAGTTGCCTCTCTGTTTTCTTCCTCAAATCCAATGAAATGGTATCTGTTTTTTCTACTGCTGTCCTAGATACCATAATACCAAATGGGCATTAGATGTAGGAAATCAGAGAGGATTTTCTCTCACCCCCATGGAACTGTTTGTTCTTGTATCTTTTCTTAAAAATACCCTACCAACTTCACAGAACAGTAAACCTGAGACACAGATTCAAGAGCCAGACAGTTGAATGAACAGGATAATCGGGGGTATTTTTTGACAGGTGCGGCAGCCTGCCTATAGCTGGCATATAATCATTACCATTTTAATAAGGCTGTAATAGGGGGGCTGATAATTCAATGGGGTGTGAGGATCCTAATTCAACTCCCAATCCCACATGAATGTGCTAGAATTTGTGTGCTTTGTTTTTCTCTTTTGTACCCCTGAATGCCAATAATTACTGGCTATAGATTCAAAAATTCTTAGAACTGGAAGCTAAATGAGCTCTCTTAATGCTGCAGAAGAATGTCAACACTCATAAAAAGAAAAAAAGAAAAGAGAAAGCAAGTGTTTGGGGGGGGTATTTATTTATTTATTTATTTATTTTATTACACTTGTGGTACTGCAAAGGTTCTGCTTCTCAAGTGGTTGGCTTGTAGCATGAACAATACCGTTGCTGTTTCTAAAAATACAGAGCTCTCTCTTTTTTGCCTCATAAGAAAGTTATATATATTTGTGTAAGGATAGTTTCTGACAAACCAGTAAGTGTTTTGTTTTTTATACATTCCAGATGTGTTGCTTTCCATTATCTGCTGACTTAGCAATTGTTCACAGTACATCTGACATCTGTAACCTGCTGACTATAACAGGGAAAAACGTATCGAGCTAGTTATTGAAAAGTTAAAGTACAGTCAAGGTGTATGATAAAAACATATCAAACCTATGAAATGGTGCAGAACCATTTTCATAGCAGCCTTTAATGCCCAAACATTAAATTCAGTAGATTTGTTCCATTCAGCTGATTCATAGATTCCAAGGCCAGAAGAGACCCTTGTGATCGTCTAGTCTGAAGTCCTACACAGGCTTTAAGTCTTCCCCAAATAATTCCTCGGGTATGTTTTTTAGAAAAACATCCACTCTTGATTTTAGAATTATAGTGATGGATAAGCCACAACTCACTTGGTTGGAATAGTTAATTCCTCTTTCTGTTAAAAATGTATTCATTATTTACAGTCTGAATTTGTCTTCCTTCTACTTCCTAGGTATTGGCTTGTGTTATACATTTCTCTGCTGGATTAAAGAGCCCGTTAGTAACTGTTGTTCTCCATGTGAATCTATAGACTGTAATCAAGTCACACTGTTTTCTCTTTGTTGAACTAAATAGTTTGAGCTCCTTCTGCCTATTATTTTAAAGAATGTTTTCTAATCTTTTAATCATTCCTGTGGCTCTTCTCTGAACCCTTTCCAATTTTATCAACATCTCTTTTGAATTGTGGGTACCAGAGCAGGATATGGTATTCCAGCACAAGTTGCACAAATGCCAGCTATAGAGGCAAAATAATCCCTTTACTTGGATCCCCTGTTCATGTATCCCACAATCGCGTTAGCTCTTTTGACCATAGGAGCTCACGTTCAGAAGACTGTCTGCAGTGACCTCCAAATCCTTTTTGAGAGTCACTGCTTTTTGAGATAGAGTCCTCCATCCTATAAGTATGACTACATGCTTTATTCCTAGATGTATGCATTTACATTTTGCAGTATTAAAACACTTATATTTGCTTGTGGTGCCTTTACCAAGCAGTTGAATTTGCTCTGAATCAGTGACCTATTGTGTTCATTATTTACTGCTTCACCAATTTTTGTGTCATTTAGAAACTAGATGATTTTATGTTCTAACTCTTTAATAAAAATATTATAGGCCCAAACACCAATCCCAGTGAGACCCCTCTGGAAATATCCAATTGCTAATGACTCCCTGTTTACAGTTACATTTTGAGACCAATCAGCCAGCCAATTTTTAATCTGTTTACTGTATGTTATATTAATTTTATATTATTCTAAATTTTTCATCAAACTAATATGTGGTACCAAGTCAAGTGGGGTTTTCTCCCACAAAAGATCATGCAATAAGAACATTCGTTAGTCTTTAACTGCTTTAACTGCCCCAGGACTCCTTGACTGATTGTTTTACTGAACTAGACTAACATGGCTGCCCCTTTGGATCAAGTCAAATGCCTTATGTGAGTCTATTACATCAATACAATTATCTTTGGAACCAGACCTGTAATTTCATAAAAAATGTATCAGGTTAGTTTGGCAAGATCATTCTTCTGTAAACCTGTCTGATGCGCATTAATTACATTACTGCTTTTTACTTTTTATTAAATGAGTGCCATATCAACTGCTCCATTATCTTCCCTGAGAATGTCAGGCTGACAGGCCTGTCACAGTGTGGATCATCCCATTTGTCCTTTTAAACAGTAGCACAAATTGGCTTTCTCTCTGTCTTCTGCAACTTCCCCACATTCCACACTTATTGAAAATCAACATTATGTGACAATTTCGCACAATGCAAGAATTGGTCAAAATGAAATTTGAGGTTTTGCGTTGAAAGGCATTCAGTATTTTTAGGAATTGCTCAACACCTTACAGGATTATGCCCCTTGGCCCCATTTCAGCAAATCTAATAAACTTAAATCCATCCCCATTCATAGTGGCACTTAACCATAAGTATTGAGTGTCCCGTTGAATTAAAAAGATATTAAGTCAGTACCTAAATATTCTGAAGGATGAGGCTTAGAGCAAAAGAGTCCTAAATGAGTATATTATTAGTATATAACATATTGCTTTGTGAGAATAGAGTGGAAGAGATGGGAGAAGATCCCAATACAACCCTCCTGCACTGAGGACAAGCATCTGCCTTGCAGCCCCATAATGCATGGTACATTCATGTGAAACAAATAAAAAGATAAACAAATGGACTTTATACACTATAGAAGAAGGAAATAACTGAGGTAAATTAACTTCTTCAGGAAAACCAGGCAAAACCTGTGCACAAACTGAAATGAAACCTTTTCTGGATGTTTGGAAATCTGGATTAAAATCCAGATTAATTTTAAAATCTGGATTAATCCAGGTTAATCTTTCTCTCTTGTTTTTTTGTCTGGATCCTGAAGTGGAAATATGGAAGCATCATTGCAGAAGCTATTCATAATACTTCAACCCAGCTAGCTGCGTAGTGAGAGTGCTCTCACAAGAAAGTCTTTTCCAGTGAGCCTGCTGTAAATTACAGTGACCTAGCACACAATGCTTGGAGTGAATTCAAGACTATCTTTTATCTCCTGTTCACACAGACTCTTACCTCCTTATTCTGGGCATCCTAGTGACAGTTTTCAACATTCACAATAACACCACATCCCCCTTTCTGAACAGAGAAGGGTGATAAAACCTTTATTCAAACTTCACGTTAAACAACCTATCACAGGAATGAAATATCAGCACAAAACAAGAATGAACAGCCCTATGAAGGGAAGGGTAGGCTGCCTGAATTTTCAGTCAGGGATTTATTCTCATTTATGACATTTGACTGCTGGTGCTCTGACCTCCTTGATCTCTTAGTGTAAGCCCCTGGGAGGCCTTGCTGCATATATCTCCTTGCAGGAAAAGAGTCTGGAGGACACACTGGCAGTTCTACATGGGCAGGTGGGATGTTGTTCACAGATGTATTCTCGGGGCAGCTGTCGGTGCAATGGATCTCAACTTCCTTCCTATCAACAGTTCTGTGGGGCTGTATCTCTTTGCTACAGGTGTTTACTGGTATGCCAGTAGGGTAAGCAGAGCTCCTCAGGATATAGAAAGAAGTTATTTTATTGTCTTTACTGAACAATCTGCTTCACCATTACTCTAAGGCAGAGTCTCAAGCACGCAGCCTGAGGGCCGCATGTGGCCCCTAAAGCTATTTCCTGTGGCCCCCAACAACACTATTGTTACCAATATTTACAATATCATTGTAAGAAAAAGGTTTCAGTGGTGCAGCCCTTGGGCTAATGTACTAGGCTAATGTTCTAGTCTTCATGCAGCCCTGTACTGTCCTCATGTGGCCCTCATGATGATTTGAGTTTGAGACCCCTGCTCTAAGGGGACTGTGGACTGGACGTGAAATGAACAAAACCTCTTAAAGGTCTCCAGAGAGAGATGTTGTCAGAGAGGACTTGCCTGGGAATCCTGAAACGGGCAAAAACAGACTTTATCCTCTTCAAAAACAACAAGGAGTTGTGTGGCACTTTAAGACTAACAGATTTATTTTTTGCATTATTTTTAAATCTGTTAGTCTTAAAGTGCCACACAACTCCTTGTTGTTTTTTTAATGGACTAGACTAACACATTTATCCTCTTCACAACTGTGCTTCAGGTGGTCCTGGCAACTTCATTGAATCTCAGAAATAATCAGTCATCAAAAGACAGTTTGTGTTATCCAGGTAGTAAAAGACCTTTTCTGATTTTCTGTCACAGCCAGTCTGTTAGAACAGATAGTAGCGACAGTTCCAGTGGACTGGTTCTCATGCAAGCACAAAGATCACATTTCTCAGCTCCTTGTAATTCTTTGCCCAAACCAAGCCATCAGCCTTTTTAGTTCTATCCCTGCATTTTGCAATCCTTTGCCATCCCTCATGCTCATGCAGTGTGTCAAGGATTTTTCGATTTTGCTGACATAAGGATAAGCAGTCTGGACCCCTTCAACAACTGACCTTGGTTGATGGTAGGAGACACAGAACCAATCTGGGATGATTTCATAGAGGTTTCTGAATGTGTCTTTTTTTTAATCCAGACATCTTTGCAGTTAATGATGTCTTGACTCCAGAAGTCATCTGCCTCTTGCTCCTTTTTCAGTTCTTGCAAGTGTTTTTCTGTGATTGGTAAAGGGGAAAGTATTGGATCTCTGAAAGCTTCTGTGAAATCTCCTCCTGTTTATACTTGCTATGATGTATTTGGTTTTAGAGCCCTGGAAAGTCTATCAGCTGTGGCAAGATTCTTCCCAGGTCCATGAGCAACTGAGTACTGAAACCTCATGGGTCTGACTCAAAAAGGTGGTAACTCATCCAGGTTTTCGGATCCTAGAAGAGCAGCTAACAGTTTGTGGTCAGTTTCCACATGAAATACCCTCATGAAAATCTCTGAAGCATTCACAATCCCCCCCCCCCCGCGGCTATGATTTCTTTTTCCATTTGTGTATAGTGCTGTTCTATATTGGCTGTGGCTCATGAAGCATATGCTACTGGACACCACAGTGAAGGAAACAGTCAGGTAGAAAGAGAAGTACAAGAAACAGTATTAATCAGCCTAGTAGGCAGTGATCTCAGTACATCAGCAGACTAATCATTGTCAAGCTTTATGTGGGCATTGTGCTCTTGGGCCTGGGTTTGGGACTGTGTGGAAGCAGCACTGAGAGAGACACTGCTCTCAAACCTCACAGCTGGCAGCAGGAGTGGCACTTTTGGCACTGCCCCAGAGGGTGCCCTTTGCTCCACCAAACTGACTAGTGTGCCACTCATGGCAAATGTGTCAGAGGTTGCCAGCCCCTGGGCTAGGAGAATAATCTTTGCAGCAGCATTCTGAGTAAATATGAGATTAGCAAAATTTCATTTGTCTAGGCTAGAGAAATGAATGACAATAATGGAGACCCAAGATGAAGAGAACCTGTATGAGAGTCTTAGGCCTTGTCTACATTTTGCTTGTGGTTTTGGTGGCAGTCTAAGAGAGATACGCAAGCTATGTAAAATAGCTGTGTATCTCTCTTTGACTCTCTAACATTCCCTGTCTCCACTGTGCTGAGCTGAAGAGAGATGCTGCCCCTTCAACTCAGCACTAGTCTTCTTATGGGGCTGGAGTTACTAAGTTGAACTTGAGATCTATTGAGACGGGCTTGATTGACCACTCAGTCGAATTTGGAAAAGTGAACTGATGGTTATGAACTGGCTGCCATCAGTATAGATTTATCTTTAGCTGTGTGCATGGATAAGAAAAGGCAGTGTCTTAGAGATGCTATACAGAAAAAAATTGGTAAGACATAGACATAACCTGGATGAGAGGATTTAGAGAGAGATCCAAGCTGAAAGTGACACCCAGGATATGGGCCTGAGTGACAGGTAGGGCAGTGATGTCATCCACAGTGACTGAGAAAGTAGTAGAAGTACTGTAGTGGGAAGGGGATACAGAATTTAAAGACTCTGTTATTGCCACAGTGAGCTGGAATTGACAGCTAGAAATTCATGAGGAGGTTATCAGTGAGGCAGGCTGAAATTTTAGTTTGGGTGGAAAGACACAGGTCTGGAGTAAAGAAGTAGCTTTATGAATCATCTCACAGAGATAATAGTTAAATTTATGATTACACAGAGATGATATGTGCCTTTTTTACCTTGAGATTAGATTACTATAATGTCATTCCACACCGGGCTATGTGTTAAATCAAGCTGGAAGCAGAAGCTAGTGCTGAATGTAACAGCTCACTTTTTAGGAACAACAAACAAGGAGTCCTGTGTCACTTAAAGACTAACAAATTTGGTACAGAATTTTAGGTATAAATTTGGTACAAATTTTGGGTAAATTTCTCACAAAGAGCATGTCATAAGATCTCTGCACCACCAGCTACACTGGCTCACTGTTGGTTTCTAGGTGGAGTTTAAATAATTCATTTTCCCCTAAAAAGCTCTAAATGGATTGGGATTACCTGTCTGATTGTCCCATACTTCCAAAGTAGCAATCATTTGAGGCACTCATACTGAAGCTGGTTTGATTTGAGAGAGAGTGATCTGCCATTGACAGTTCTTCGTGCAAGACCTTGACCTTTAGATGTCAGTGTCTCATTCCCCAAGATTTTTGGAGAGGGAGCCAAGGTCTAGGTTTTGAGGGTGGAGTGAGAACTTTTGCTCATCCTTGGATATGGGAATCACATAGCATTTAGTTTTATTTTTGTGAATAATGTATTTTTAATATATATCAAAGATGCTGAGAGCCCTTGATAGAGATTTGTTAATATTTTGAATAAATCTCAATTAATAAGTAAATTTTAATTGTATTTTCCATGTCAAAGGGACCATGGAATATTGGTTAAAGCAAATAAATTGGTACCAGGATACCTAAGTTTTCCTATTGCCTTTGCCCCTGACTTACTGCATGGTCCTGAGCAAATCACTTAGCCTCTCTCTGCTTTAGTTTCCCTATCTGTAAAATGCATAACTATCTCACAGGGTTCTGAGTGGATCCATTCATTGAGGTTCATAAAACATTTTGATACCAGAGCACAGAAGAGACTACAGAAGGTCAAAGTATTGTTGTGAAACTTTTGATCATTACTGTTCATTCAGAGGAGTCAGAATTAACCATTTTTCTTTGTCTGAGGTGTTGGAGGTTTCATTTGTGTGAAGAATCTAGATTAACATTAAATACAGAAGGTTTTGGAAACCGTTCACCTTGAAGATTGGCAAAACTGGCATATTCAAAGCAGAAGTGAAAGGCATGTTTTATCTGTCCTGCCCTTTGTAATTACACTGCTGAATAACAGCAGTATTATCACACCAGGGTTAGTGCCAGAGGATTACCCAAAGTTTTTTAAATAGGATGCTAACGTGGTGCAAACAGGTGCACAGACAAAAAGCAAAAAGAGAGGAGAAAAGTGAGAGAAAGAAAGCGGAGGCCTTCTAGTTTCAGCCACACAGCAAAATTAATGGTTTCTCTAATTGAATGGCATGGTTAGATTACCATTGAACTTGTAAAATTAGAGGACGGAGTTGAATTCTTCATTACACTCCTATTTTAATTTAAGCAAAGTTGGTCACCCTTAATTGTGCCTTACTTCAAAAAACCTTTTCACTGGAATAATTTTGCAACAGGCAAAGTGACTTCTAAGAATAATAGTGTTCCCTGAAATCAGTTTGCCAATAGTTCCTTTCCAAACTGTATCCTGCTGAGCATTTTCTTTGAATGACTCCCATGAACAGAATCAGAGAGAGAGGAAAAAAAACAAAACCCACCATCACAACAACTTCTAAATGAACTTTAAAAGGCCTGAAAATAAACAATAAAATACAATTTTTCTATCTTAAGATATTTGTTTGCATTGTTATTTTTGTAGTTTGTTTTTTTTGTTGATTTGATGCATTTATATACTTTGCAACCAACAGGCCATTTTCTCAAGTCACAGCTCAGACAAAAGTACATATGTTTATATGGTTCATTTTGCAAGATCAAACCTTGGGAAGCATGTTGCTGTCACCGTTGGACTTGGAGCTTATATTTCAGGCCAAACATTCATTTGAGTGTTATCCACATTATGTCCCAGGAGCCTTCCACAGTGTTAGGAGTTCATTTTTGGTCCCAGGTGTGAGCATTTGGGTAAATTTCCAAAGGGAGCAGTGTGGCCATGTATCAGAGAATGCTATGTTTTGGATGGTCCAGATTTGAGGGAAATTGTTCAAGTAGAGGTTGGGTGTAACTTCCAAAAATTGGGAAGTGGGCAGCCTGATGGAATTTTTGCTTTCATTGTAGCCCTTGGTTTCTGTCTATGAGGAAGGCATTATATATTTGGTTACCTTTCTCCCCACAGCACTGAGGGAGCATTCTAGGTGATGTGAGGCTGCAAATTCTTTGATGGCAATGGTGGCTCCTATGGACCTGTGAAAATTTACATGGACAAGCATGGGCAATGGTGACCTGATTGGGCCTGCTGGTCACCTTTTCTGCCTCTCCTCTCAGCTGATCACAGGGATTCATGCAGGTTGTTGGAGTATGCAGTATTGCTAAACAGCTTACACCTTTCTGATGTCAATTAAAACCTACACTAGCCTTGGTTCATACACTCTGTTTGAAGTATAAAGGAATCTCTAACCCAAGGTGAGCCTTACCTTCCTATTCTTTTCTTTCACTTGCCTCAACACGTTAACCCTGGGCCTGGGGCAAGGTCAGATGTTCTGTCACCACCCCAAATAGATGTAGTCCTCTTCTAGAAATGAAAAATATAGCATCCCTCAGTGTCACTGCTCTCGCTCTGTCCTATCCCTTGCAACACTTTTGCCTTAGTCTTTTAGGCTTTGGTGGTTCTGGTTCTTTCTTGTTTCTTTCTCCAAATCATTCTCATTTTCTTATATGTATGTGGGCTTTTTAATCAGTGAGGACTGGTAATCCTGGGTGTCTGCTGTGCAGAGCGACCAATGAGTCAAGCAGCCTATGCGACTCCTGGCATAGTGTAAGACAGAAGAGCCTGACTGAGCATGTAGGGATCTCTGCATATCTTATAAAATCAGCTACTGCACTTACATCTGCATGAAGCACCAGGTGCTGGCTCTATATCCAAAATAGGAATTAAACTCTTAGTCAAGGAAAGGGCTATTTCATCAAGCCAGAGGGGGCCAAAGGTGGTGGGGGGCAGGGTTCAGAATCTTTCTTGAATTAGGCTCCTAATTTTACAATTAAGGCAAGTCTTTATATGAAACAAACTAGAACAATGACTCTAAACTTGAATCTGAATTTTGTGGCTTTGTCCCAACTCTAGCATTAACCAAATCTCAGTTACTTACCTGAATTGAGTGTTATCCTATTGTTTAACACATGTCCCTAATTAAGATGTAATTTATACTATTTTCTTTAACATTGCTACATTATTTTTATCACAAATAAAGTAGCCAACTTGGCAGTCACTCCCACGTGGAACTCCTTTTGATTTCACTGGGAATTCCATTTAGACTGCAATTCCAGAACTAGGCTATATACCTCTAACGTTTTGAAAGGTGCAGTGTAGAGGGAAGGTACCATAGGTTCAGTGTAAAAGACAGCATCTTCCAAAACTGGCAAGTCACTCTAGGAAACATGAGTGTAAGCTAAGAATCCTCATTACTTAGTTACACAGCAATTTAATGCTTTTGTTGCCATCAATGCGCAGCTGTCCTACTCTCTGTCAGGAACAGAGAACATTCTCTGTACATCAGTCATCTCTACTAATGCCATTAGATTTGGCTTTTCAATATCTGTGGTCATTGTGGAAATCATGGCTGCAAAGGAGTGATGGCATAGAAAAGCAGGGTTCTAGTTCCTGCATTGCATACTGATGAAGACACTGCTGCTGACTCAGAGCCATAGTCTTCACTTCGCCACTGTCCGATCAGTCTTCCCAATTGACTGATCAAGTCTCTGAAGACCTGTTCAGCTCAGCAAGTTGATCACAGACCACCCTGTTTAGTTAAAGGGAGGCCATTTTCCTTTGACTCAACACACTGAAGAAACTGCAGTAAGTAGGTGATAGCAGTTGAAGGGAGATACTCCCTTTGCTGCCAAAATCCCGCCGCTATGTAGACCTGCCAGTAGACATGGGGGTCGGAGGAGCCTCTGTGATGGCACTTTTTGGGCCGGAATTTCTAACAAGTCTGTAAAACATCATTTGTCCTTTGGGCCTCTGAATGTTAATTTGTCATACTAGTCTTAGTAGTGCTGCAGGCTATTCTGCATAATCAGAATAGGTGTTAGTGGGATTTCCAAATAAGGCTGTGTGGATCTCAGCACTGTAGCATGACTTTGCTCTGTTAATTAGAGGAGAACAAATAAAGTGATTCTTCTTGTAAGGTCTTAAAATCCCAGCTGGTGGGCACTCTGTGACTGAAACAAAACACACTGGGTTAGTGGCATCATGTTTATGCAGATAATAACAGCTCTGTGATGCCCCACCCATACACTCCCCTGCCAGATCTGTTCTTGTGTGTCAGCAAAGGCATTGAAATTGCATGGGTCAAAACTCAGCAATTTCAGTCCCCTACTGGCTCTCAAGAATGTAGCCAGCAGGGGAGCTGAGGGAATAACAGAGAACACATGCATGTTTTCTTCACGTGTATGCCCTGTCTGCAAGCCAAGCACAACCCATCCCCATCCTGTTGTTTTTTCATCCTACTTCAAGCGTTGACTCTCTTCCAACCTTCGTTTAGAAGAGCTGGTGTTTTTATCTTCTGTGTCAGGGTAACGTACAACGATGGATGGTAGGTTTTAAGGCGAGGCTAATTTTGACTTCCCAGTGAAGATTAAAGTGGTGGCTCTCATCTAACAACAACAACAACAATAATCTATTATTATTTCATTTCTATTACAGCAGTGCTCCTAATCAGGATGTTTGTCAGGACCAGGACTTCTTTTAGAGCTGGCTAGAACCTAGAATTCCTTTTCTGTTGAAAGTCCAAAATTTGGACTTATTTGTTTCAAATCAAAATAAGCTGACTTCATAGAAATGAAACAATTTGATTCTATCAGAATTAGTCATTCTAATCATTGTTAGTCAAAAGTTTGTTTTCTTTTTTCTACCAGGAGAATATTCAGTCAGAAAAACAGAGGCTAGCTCTAGTCCCATTGTTCTCTGTGTAAACACAGACTAGAAAGACAGCTTAGAGTCTAATAAAACCTTTTATAGGGTTTGGGTTCAGCGTCTGCAACAGTCTGCTTCTTTCCATGTGTCACACTGCAGCAGATGGGAACAACTGAAGTGCCCAAAATAAATAAGCCTCAACTAAAATCTGAGGGGGCTGATAGCAGGACATTCTCATCCTTCCTTGGTCTGTCACCTGAATTTGATGACTTTCAGATCACATGGCTAGAGTCATCTGCTTACCTCAACTTTTTTTCTAAGAGAATTTGATTGAGGAAGGCTTAATTAGGGTGAAGTTTATGGTGGGTGAAATAGGTCATTAGGGTGTTTTTCTCTTCCATGAATTTTTTAAGGTGTTGAATCATGTTGGTTGGCCAGATTCTCAGCAATGTAAATCAGTGGCCCTCCACTGAGCAACACTGATTTGCACCAGGTGAGAATTTGGTCCACACAGCATGCTGTGAATTTTGGTGACTAGAACCTGGTAAATACACAAGGAAAATAATCTAGAGGGAGATTTTCAAAGGCATGAATGGCAGGTAGGTGTCTACCTTATATTGGCTCAGTGGGAATTAGACACTCAATGGTCAGTTTAGACCACTCAAAAGTTCTGACTAAATAAATACAAGGAGGGCTGCTCTGACAGCCTTGAGGGTGACTCTTAAGCATTTTTTCCCTATTTTGGATGGTGGGAGTGGTGGGTGAGTGGTAAATCCTGAATATTGTTTTTGTAGCACAAAATAAATATCAGATGTGCTAGTTTCACAGGATTGAAAACACTGAGTTGGACTTAATGCTGTGTCACTTCTATTAATTGGGCTTATGTCCAGTTTATTTCTGGGGACACTGGAAAATATAGGTAGCTAAATAAAAAGTTTGGGGGGTGGGGGGGAAGAAACAATTGTTGATTATTGAGGACTTAGGGAGTAAACAGGAGAACAACGGTAGTGGTGGTTGAGTTGTCTGGTATGACTCAAAGCATATGGAGGCACAGCTGCTTGGAAACTGAGATGGAGGTATCATTATGTTGAACTGCCCTTGCAGTATGCACTGCATTCACTACAGAAGAAAGGGGCAATGCTAAGTCATGCAGCTATGATATACCATGACACATTTGAGTGCCGGTGATGTACTCTGTTAGCGCCGTTGACAAATGGAAGGCTGTTATTATCATTTCTGTGGTCTACTCTGAACCACAGCCTACTCTTTGTTCACCAGGCATCAGGAATACCATTGCAAACTTTGTTATGTAGGTGCTGGGCATGGTAAGGTTTAAACTGCACTGTACTTGAGGGGGGAGGGTTCTTGGCAAGTTGTTTTGCATTTGAAAGCTTTTTTGGGCCATTTAAAAGCTATGTGGGACTTCTCTCCAATGGGTTTGCTACAGTGTATTTGAAAAGTAATGAAACCTAGAAATGATTTTTTAGCTTACATGGTTGAGGTAGTCAGTGTTGCAGTACTGAAAATCCTTTCTGGGAACCTGGGTGGTGACCTGTGGGGGGTAGGGGGGGTCTATAAGTTACACCTACACAGTTTTGGTTAAGAGGAAGGATGGCCTTGTGGTTAAGTCACCGGCCTGGCTCTTGAACCATTTCAATTCCTGTCTCCACCACAGGCTCTCTGGATGACCTTAACCAAATTGTTAAAACTCTTTGTGCCTCAGTTCCCTATCTGTAAATCAGGGATAAAACTCCCTCCTTTCTCCCACTCTGCATCTTCTTTATTTAGTTCTTCAGCTCTTTAGGACAGGAATGGTCTCTTGCTATGTGTTTGTACTGTGTGCCTAAGGCTGGGAGGCCCTGATCTTGGCTGGGACCAAAATGCTACCGTAATATAAACAATAGATAACACAGCAGACTTCATGCTTTACTCTAGGATGCAAGTGGAGCCCATGAAAGTATAAAAACTGATAGGAGTGCCATGCAAGTTTCAGAAGGAGAGTATTAATTTCAGGGAGTAATATCAGGAATAAATTTGTTGCAATTTATGTTTCAAAATGGTATGAATATGTATGTTCATGTTTTTGTCTCTGATGGCGTGATCAGGAATTATGGAACATGCATTAGGTATCTCATATTGTCTCAGTATGTATATCCAGAGCAGACTGCAAGATGTATAACTCTGCTCAAAGGCTGTTTCAGGTTCCCTCTTCAAAAATTTTTTAAAAGTTTTTTCCTCTTTTTAAAAACACCCCCCACCCCCGGTTACTGGGTTATGTCTGTTATCTTCCAGCATGAGCGATCGTACAGCAGAAATGGAAGAGAAATGCTTTACTTTCTTTAAATCCATCTTAAATACAATTCTGCACCTGTAGTGTCAACTTCCTCAGACAGCCTCATCACTGACTTCAGCTTTAATCTGCAGGGACCAAACTCTGTGTGGGTGAAAGGTCAAACTAAACCTGTCCCTGCTTAGCTGTGAGTTTCCTGTGCTCTTTCTGAGTAGAAGAGTCTCAACAATTTCAGTCCCCTGCTGGCATATAAGAGTAGATCTGGTAGAGGAGCAGAAAGTTGGTGCAATGTGTATCCATGCATTAGCTCTGCTTGCATAGTTGTTACTCATAACAAACTCTGTGTCCTGGTTTGGTTCATTATGAATCACTTGACTCTGCAGTTAGTATGTTTAGATAGTCACATCTCTAATTTTGGAGGGATGATGTTTTCTACATGGAGCAACACATTAAACCCCCCAAGTTGTAGGTGGGCCAGTTTGGGTCCTGGCAGGCTTGGTAGTGTCACATTACAGCTGTGGCCCCTTTAAACCTGATCTTGGATACATCCTCTGAATTTTCACCCTGAAATTGAAATTGAGTAGTGGGGAAACCTAACCACTTGATTTGCACAGCCAAATACAATTTTCATGTGCCAACCTATAGATGTGCATCAACAGAACAATTGCATGGGTAAATTCTCAGGTGCAAGTTTAGTGGCTGGATTGAAGGCCTTTGGGGTACTTCTCCACAGCAGCTGGGTGTGCGCCTCACAGCCAAGGCTGACAGACTTGACGTAGCTTGACTTGGTGTTGAAATGGCAATGTCAGGTTTGCAGCTCAGGTTAGCCACCCAAGCTCAGACTCAGGGGGCCTGATGGACTTAGGAGCCTGAGCAATGACTCAAGTCTTAGTGTCCAGTCCACACAGATGCTTTTAATTCCCTAGCTCAAGCCATGCTACTGTGAGTTTTCATATGGAGGTTTGTTGCCTGCTGCAGGGTAGACATACCCTTTGAAACCCTGACCTCTAGCCTCCTGTAGCACTGGATTGATTGATTGATTGATTATTACTGCCTAGTTCTCACACATCACTTTTTATCAGTAGAACTCAAAGTGCTTTACAAAGCGGGCCAGTATAATTATCAGCATTTTACCAATGGGGAAACTGAGGCACAGAGCGATGACATGACCTGACCAAGGTACTTGTGGCTTATTGCTCAGCAACTGTTGTGATTCTCTGTCTTTCTCTAAAGTGTCTAAATATTTAGCATTTGATGTGACTGAGAATAAAGTCTTGCCCTCTACTGTGTTGTGTACAAGGAAAGAAGAGGGCATAAGTAGCCACCTCCTCCACATGTGGAATTATAACTCACTGGTAAGTTTGTTTTACAGATCTGCCTCCATGCCCAATGCACAGATGATAGGAGTTGACAGCCCATTAGCTGTCAAGCTTTGGCTAGAGCTGTAGCAGGTTATTCATTTAACTCTGAAGCTCTGTGATTGTCTCTGTGTTGGCCAACAGGGTGGTTATCATAGAAGCATCAAGGCAGGATCCATCCACATGGTTTGTGGATTAGATGGCTTACCTAGGCCCCCAGAATTCTTGCTCATATACTGTTGTCAACAGCACAAATGAGCTGCTAAAAGCAGAAGCCAACAACAAATTGCTCTTGCTTGAAGGCACTGTACATGATACCCACCACTGCACTCTGGCAGGCTGGGCTCTTAGATTTCCTGTCTTGCCTGCTTACATGCACTCTGCTGCCTTCTGCTGTCCTGTCTTTATGCCAGAGCAGGGGTCAGCAACTCAAAATACAAGAAGAGCCATTTAAAAAAAATACTTCTATAGCCAAGTGTTTTGAGAGCCACAATGGGTGTTGCCTCCTGGTGAGGAGACCTGAACCAAGGTGCCTGCTGTATGGTCTCCTGGTGGGTGGGGTGGGGTAGCTCAGGACCAGGAGCAGGGGAGTCCCAGAGCCAGGAGCCACAAGGGGATAGCCAAAGAGCTGCGTGCAGCTCTGGAGCCGCAGGTTGCAGACCCCTGTGCCAGAGAGACATCCTCAAGTTGGCTGCACTGCTCTCCAGCATAGTCCCAATGTCTGTTTTCTCAAAATTAGATAAAAGGACAAAAAGTGATTTTCCACCTTCTTTCATCCCCAGTGTAATGGGAAACTATTTGGAAAAATCACTGGAAGTTCAAATGCTAATAAGAAATACTACTCTATGTAGCCCATCAAGAGGACAAATGGTCAGTTCTACGGTATTTGGATATAGGATATTAGACCACAGCCTCTGCCCCTGGCAAGGCCAGTTTGAGTCACCAGAGAGTACAAAGGGACTTTGAATCAGTTCTAAGGGGTCTGATGAGGATTCCAGTGGTAAAAGAGACACCTGGATTGGGATACAGCTAGCACAGTCAACTTTACACCAGTCCCACATGACACACAGGACATGTCATGTTCTGCTGTGGGTGTTCCATGGTGGAGAGAGGTGTAAAAGGGGCTGGAGAAAAAAATACTTTCCTGATCTCCAGCTAGCAAAGAATGCTCCCTAAGGGATGATTCTAGACAGAATAAATTAGAACAGCCCTGTGATTGCTCTGATCTGTGCTGGGGATCAACTTGGCCATTGACTGCTCCCAGGATTAAGGGAGGGAAAGAGGTGACTTAGTCACCTTTACCTTTCTCACCATCCTCAACTGCACTGAACATGAGCCAGTGATTGCACCCAGAATGTCTGACAGGTAGCTGATGATGATAGTGAAAGTTACAGGAGGAAAAAAAAAAAAGGAAATAAATGGAAACTAATAACAGAAGGAATAATCTCTTTATTGTTTTCCAGCAATTATTTCTGTGGAATATTGACTCTCAGTCCAGAAGCATCACAGTGGACCAACTTTTAATTGAGCTGAAGGCTGGAGGGCTAAGTGAAGAACATGAGAAAGCTGTACAGAGAGAACTGCGACACATCCAGAAACTAGATCTTCTTGATTTCTTGACTTACCTGCCACTCTTTGTTCTCATCCACAACTCTGTCATTGCCAATCCACTGGATGATTCAAGAACAATCTGACCCATTACATTAACTCTGGCTGAAGGGTAGCTGATGTCTTACAAAGGCTTCTGATTTACCATTTTTCAGCAGACACCACAGATTGTGGTGGTGGTAAGGAACAACGGCTCAGAAACAAAAACACAATTCCAATCAATGCACTAGTACATGTAAATACAAGTCCTAATCTGTAGCTCTCATGATGTGGGTGTTCCCCGCAGGAATAAATCAGATAGAGGCTCAGATACTGAGATTTGTAAATATACATTCTAAGGATAGATTTGTCACCCATGGAGAAGGTGGCTGAGCCAGTCCTGGAAATGTTTCCAGTGATTAAACTGTGTTGGGGTTTTTGGGGATGAGTTAGAGAAGTGGTTCCCAGCCCTTTTGGCTTGAGGGCCACAGATATCAAATTTACAACCTGAAGAGCCACCATTCTCCACCAGCAGGCCCCTCACTCCCTATTGTAGCCAGGCAAAAAGAGTTCAATGAGGAGGCTGTCTCCTTGCTGATCTCCTCTCTCCCTGGCTCCAACAGGGGAACCACTTGAATCTTGTAGCCCGCTGCACTCCACCAGGATCCTTACGCAGTGGCTCTCTTCTGCAGTCAGGGGCATGGAAGTTCAGTGCTCCCCTACTTCTGGCTCTACCAGGGACCCCAGTGCCATAAGACCTACATGGAGTGCTTTGCCTTCTGCCAAGGCTGGATCACGGCCCAGGTGGTCCTGGGACTGGTCACCTTTGTGATCCCATTGTTCCCCATATGCTGGGGAGCTGGGCCAGGGGCTCTGTGACACTATTTGGTGCAATGGAGAGGTTTGGGGACGCCACAGTGGGCCAGTGTGGCAAATGGAGGAGGGTGCGGGGGGGGCTGTGGGCTGCACTGCATCGGGGGTAGCTATGGGGGGCTGCCGCCCCGCCTGGCTGGGGGGGGGGCAGAGGCCAACACTTCTGCAGGAGGCTCACAACCTGGCACTACTGCTGGAGGTTGGGGGGCCAAAAGCCATGATGCTCCTGCTGTGAGCAGACCAATCTGTCTGGGGCTTAGGCAGACAGGCTGAAGGTGAGTGGCAGCAACCTGCCACTCAGGCCAGCCAGGCTGGATTTCTTTTTTTTGGTGGGGGGTGGGGGCATGGGGCCACTCTTTAATTTGACCCTACCTTGCTCCCTGCTAGAGACAGAGGGAAGGAAACATTGATTCCCTTGGCTGCAACAAGGAGCCTGCATCAGTCTTGTAGCCCTGTGCAAAACATGCTCTGCCTGGGTCTTTAGGCAGTAGCTCCTGTCTGCAGCTAGTAGGAGGGGAGCTGCAGGCCACTTTGAATACCCTGTGGGCCACTTTTGGCTCCTAGGCTGCAAGAGGGGAACCACTGAAATAGAGGGTATAACTATAAAGAAAACATAGCTGGTGAGTCAGATTTTTCAAAAGGTCTCAGCAACTACAGTTATGCTCAGCCTGGCTACTTCATGTAAGTGCCTTGAATGGGACAAGTTCAGTCTAGAGTCTGTTTGAAAATCTGCTTCATTATCTGCCATTATGATATATATTTTTAAAATGATTGTAAAATGCATAGAAATTCCCTTTTCTCCATTCATCTTAGCGAGTGCACTTTTTTAGTGTGGTTTACCACGACTCACCTATGACTACTGAGTATCAAGAGATTATTTCTAGTATGTCATGGAAAATGGGCTGAAAACACAAAGGATTAATTTTGCCTTTTCAATCTGATTGCAAATGTTTTGAAGTTTATATTGTTAAACTATCATTGGGTAAAGTGAGACAAACAGCACCTTGTTCAGGGTAGGCAGCCACTGAAGAAACCTGGATCTGCCTAAAAGAGCCAAAAGTAAGGAAATGTACCAGATAACAGCTAGTCAAGTGTTTGTAAGGATGCTGTCTGATGGGGCATGTGGATGCCACATATGGCAAGACCAAAGGTACATAGGTTGTGATCAGTAAATCCTTACAATAGACTGCTATAAAACTTTTCCTTTGTCTTCAGTAGGAGTTTAGCTTTACTGATGTCAGGTTGTCAAATGATTTTCATTATGTTTTGTAGCAGTTGTAGGGCCTTTACAGGGATTTGCTGGAAGCTAAAAATCAAAATGCTCTGGACCAAATCCTCAGCTGGTAGAAATCAAAGTATAGCACCAGCTGAGATCCTAGCATTATATATTTAGATTCTACACATGTTGTTTTGAGTGTCTGCCAACCCCTAATCAGAATCCATCAGATACATTGTTGGTATATTTATTGCCTTGGAACATGCCTGGGACTCACAGTCCTCACTGATTTAGACTTTAAATACATATCTAGACTGTTTAAGCAATAATAAGATAATGCACTTGCATTAAAAGAAAGTTATAGGATGACTTAATTATATAGTCTGTTGATCAATTCAATGTGAAAATAGTTAAATCAATATTTTATTGCATTATTGTAAACTGTGGTTAGAGCATATTAGATTACGGATAGCTGACTGACATTCAAAAGCATGTAACTGAATCTAATTCTGAATGAACATTATTTGTGCAATATAGAACCAGGTAACAACTTCCAGTTGAGCAAATTTGTTTCTAATTGACATAACAGCTGTTTGTTTAGATCATAGGCATGCAGTATTTTCAATATGACATTAACTCATCTGGGAATGCAGTCGAGAGCACTTTGTGAGAAGCTGTGTCACAATGTATTGAAATAAATCCAGTATGACACAACTGAACCTGTTTCATTACGATTGTTTGGTTTTCTGTGTGTTTTTTCCCCTCTGCTATAAGTTGGATGCATCAGTTGGAAGTGACAGAGGAGATGGACCTGGCTGTATTGGTTGATCACAGGGTGACTATGGGATCATGAAAAGCTAAGGTGGTCCTCAGATGCATCAGGTGAGGTTTTCTCAGTAGAGATAGGGAGGTGTCAGTGCCATTATAGAAGGCTCTGATGGGACCTCATCTGGGATACTGTGTGCAGTTCTAGTCTTCAATGTTTAAGAAAGATAAATTCAAACTGGAATATGTGCAGATAAAGGCTACAAGGATGATCTGAGGAATGGAAACCTGCTTTATGAGAAAAGATTAAAAAACCTTGACTTGTTTAGCTTAACCAAAAGAAAATTGAGGGAAGATGTGATTGTGCTTTATATCAGAAGGGTAAATACCAGGAAGGGTAAGGAATTATTTAAGTTCAGTGCCAATGTGGGTACAAGAACAAATTGATATAATTTGGCCATCAAGGAGTTTAGGCTTGAAATTAGATGAAGGTTTCAACCATCAGAGGAGTGAAGTTCTGGAACAGCTTTCTAAGGGAAGCACGAAGGGCAAAAAAACCTAGCTGGTTTCAAGTCTGAGCTTGACAAGTTTATGGAGGGGATGGTATGATGGGATAGTCTAATTTGGCAATTAACTGATCTTTGACTACTAGCAGTAAACATGTCCAGTGGCCTTTGATGGGATGTTAGGTGGGGTGAGTTCTGAGTTACTACAGAGAATTCTTTCCCAGGTGTCTGGCTGTTGGGTCTTGCCAACGTGCTCAGGGTTTACCTGTTCATCACATTTAAGGTTGGGAAGGCATTTTCCCCTGGGACAGATTGGCAGTGGCCTTGGAGATTTTTTGTCTTCCTTTGTTGCATGGAGCATGGATCACTTGTTGGTTGGTTCTCTGTAGTTTGAAGTCTTTAAACCATGATTTGACGATTTAAGTAACTCAGTCAGAGGTTAGGGGGTCTATTAACAGGAGTCAGTGAATGAGGTTTTGTGGCCTGCATTGTGCTGTAGGTCAGACTAGATGATCATAATGGTCCCTTCTGACCTTAAAGTCTATGAAAATGCTAAAATATTTATGGCCTAATTTATCTGTTCTGTTTACATAAAACCATCAGCAATAGCCCCAGTGTTGTGAATTTGTGGTCTGTGGGCTTCAGGCAGTCTGAACCCTCAAACAACGTATGATCTACATAGAAAAGAGGGACATATAAAAACAGGGAGCTTGTCTACATGGAAAGTTAATGTGTGGCAAGTGGGAATTTAAATCTACAGCACACTAGCCTTCTGCATGCTCACTGGCTACATAGGCACTGTTACCAGGCTCCAAAATATCTGTGATACATTTTGACCTACTTCTTTTTAAATAGGAGACAATCAAAACAACTGCAAGATTTTAGAGTGGGATCAGAGCCCCTGTAACCAGTCAGTGTGCAGCAGGCTAACATGCTCTCATTGTATATCCCAGGTTGTCACATGATAATTCTCTTTATGGACAAGCTCAGAGAGAGCAAAAGCACCTAGCCAAACACCAGCATCAAAAAGCACAGCATTTACTATTTTCTAGAACCGCCTGAAAATACGGAAACCTATATCAAAAATTTCAAAGTTGTTTCCTGGTCAAATGTTCACAAGAGCCCCTCTCTTATTTTGTTGTTGCTTTTTGTCAACATTTTCTACATGCTTTTTTTTTTTTTTCCAGTTAAACCGTTGACAAAATGGTCATCAATATTTTTCATTTACTGAAAAAATTAACAGATGAAAAGAAAAAATTGATAATGATTTTGATGAAAATAAGCAAATCTATTAAAGAGGCAGGAATATTTTTGCAAAACACTCAACACTTGTCAGCCATTTTCCCTGAAAACAATAGTTCTCAAATAAAGCCATTTTCCAACCAGACCTTCTAGTTGTACTCCTTGTCCCCCCACCCCCATTTATTTAATTGTCACATACCAACCTCTTTCTTCCCTTCTGTCTTTGTGCTTCAGCCAATCTCTGGTGCCACCTCTTCTTCCTGCCCACTCAAAATAGCTTCAGTTTCAGCCTGGGACAAAAGAGAAACAAACACAAGTAGCCAAATTTGCCTACAGCCTGTCCATTCATTCCATTGGAGTGGGATGTGGATCCCAGCAGGGACTCAGTATAGCCACTGCCTGCCTTCTGAAGTATCTAGCAGACACTGCTGCTCCTTCCACCTTCTCACTGATAGAAGAGTAGCTTTTGGCAGGGTCTCCTGGGTAAAAGGGCAGGGGTCCCCTTGACCTATCTCTCTGATCCCTGTCATCTCTGGCAGTGACTCCAGGCTGCTCCCCGGGAGTGAGGGGTTAGCTTCCAGCAGTGTCTTCTAAGGGAGGGAAATAGAAGCTTACATGGTCAACAGAACTGGATTTAGGGGCAGGCAACCAAGGCTACCACCTGAGGTGCTGGACACAGAGTAGTGGTTTTGTTCTCAGTGGCAAAAGGGAAATAGAATGTTTGAAGTAAAAATGCCTGTATGTGGTAGGAATAAATACAGATTTACAGGTCCTAGTGTACAAATTTATCTTATATGATCTGAATAAATCATGCATGCAAATTTTGCCTTCAAAATAGTGAAATGTGCTAGTGATGCAAGAAAAAAGAAGGTACTCAGAAGTTTAAGAAAGGGAGGTGGGGGAGACAAAAGATGCTTCTCACTTGGGGCACCCTTTGGTCTAGGGCCAGCCCTGATAGTCAGTCCATGCTTCCTGAATTCCCTGGCAATGGCTGCCAGATGTACTAGTCCAAAGACTTTACGGAACTAGTCTGTGCTTGATGAGCTGGTTCTGCAGCACTTTTGTGGCACTCTACATCTTTGTATCTAATCTGCAGTCAAGTATGGCACTTCCCTGAAAAATGCTGCAAAATTAGTAATGGCTTACTTTAGCTGTGAACAGATTTGTTGCAAAAGTGGCTTCAGTTAACTTTCCTTGCTGCTTAGCTTCTGCTTAAGACCGGTGATGTGTTTAATCAGAAATGCTTGAGATAGCTTCTTCAAAGTGCTTGCTCTCCAGTCTTGTAGAAGTGCTGTAGAATGGACCTCAGCTCTGATCCAGTTTCTGGCTCTGCTGTACAAAAATGAGCACACTGTTCATTATTATATGCATATGGCTTGCTGAATGATTTGACTGGCAGTTAGTAAGATCGGAAACAATTAATATAGAGTGTATTGATATGTGAGATGTCCCCCTGCAGACTATCAAGGCTGGTAGAAACAGAAACACTCTACAAATCAGTCATCCTTCAGTAATCAGTGTTGCCCCTGCAAAATAAGTACTGGAGATGATCAAAAGAATAGTTCCTGATGATCCACTAAAATGGAGAGGGATAGTGTCAGGCAAGACAAATCCAGCTTCCGCCACAGAATGCTAGTGCTCTTGGCTCATGGAAGTGTTTGTCCCTCTGCCACAAGTTTACTGAAAGCAGAACCAGGATCAGTGCTTATCTGAAATAAGCCACCAGCAAATAGGCTCTGGAGCTGATTCACTTTTCTTCTTACCCTCTCCTTTTTATCCCTCTCTGGTGACAAAGAAAACTACTAGCTCCATTAAATTAGCTGGAGATGAAAATCCATCAACTCTTTCCATCCAATGCCTGTCTTCTCTATTCAGATTGTAGGTTCTTAGGGCTTCAGTTATCTACTACAGAGTGTGTACATACCACAGCTGACGCAATGTGGCTGCACTCTTATTTAGGGTCTCCTGGTGCTATTGTACTATAAAAAATAAATGACGATAGCTAGGGCTGCATGGGAGTTATCTAGACACTTGCTTTTTCTAACCTGAACTTTTATAAATTGACTGTGGGGCACTGTGCCTTGATGGAGTTCTCTGTTGGAGGAATATGTTGGACTGGAGGCATGGGATGATGGAAAAGGATTCCCAGTTTTTTCAGACAAAAAGCTAGACTTCAAATCAGATGAATACATGAGAAAACCTCTGTATCCATTTTCCATAAAAATAGAGTACTTCACTTTCCAGTGGTGTAAATCTGAGACTTTTCATAAGCCAATGTTTTATATATATATAAATATGTTATATATAAAAAAACCTGTACTTTTGAGAGAGTTAAAGGAATTTCTTAAGTATGCTGAACTCTTGGAGACACACGCTTTAACCAGTACTTTAGCTGGGGTTAGGCCCCAATGCCACTCTGATCAGCTGCATTTTTTGCCAAAAAGTATCACTGTTATGTTTACAGGAATGGTGGCTGCATATGGTCAATTTTTATTAAGAAGGGATGTGTAAAGTAATTTAGAGAAAATAAGAAATGAAGCAAAGTCTTGTTCTTCCTTGTATTAAAACTTTATTTAAGACAGTTGAACTCCATTCTTTAAAAATAATTCATTTTTGCATACCTCTGCATTTTTTTAAGCAGCCCAGTTAAATACTATGGAGTTGACAAGCTCAAGAGTGGAAATATTTTTAAACAAAGTGAATATTATTTTACTGTGCATATGAGTAATTCCATAGAGGAAATGCCCAGTTCCACAGTGAATGAGGTGTCAAAACTGGGATTAAATGTTATTGGGTTTCAAACTGTAAAACAGACTACAAGCACAAAATATCTATCAAACTTCAGAGGATCGAATATTGTAAATAAGAAGGTGGGTAACTTGGCACTTGAGCCAAAAGCCATTGGAACGTTATCTATTGACTTCAATGAGAGTTGGATCACAGCCTTCATAAATTGCAGGTATAGTAAATCTGTTTAGTCTATTTAAAGTTCAACTCCATGTTCTGGCAGTGGCCACTGTCAGTGATCAAATATTGATGTATTGACACAACCTCTAATCACGCTGTAATTTGACTCATTTATCAGTCTTTACTCAGGAGATACTTAGGACTGAACTAACTTGGAGACTGAATTATCTCTGTGCCTGAAGAGCAGGTGGTTAGGCTATGCTAAAGTGGGGATTATTGCTGCAGACAGTATTGGAAAGCTTGCTGTGCACCTGCCTCCTCATCGTATCAAGCATGTAGATAAAAAGAATCCGGTTCCCTGGCACTGCCAACCAACCCCTCCAATCTTTCAAAAACAAATACTCAACCTTGACTATAAAATAAAATATAAAATTAGAGTTACCTCCACTTTCTATTGACTGTTGATTGACCTGAGCGTTCTCCAATAGTGAATACAAAAGATTAGATATCACTTTCCATACAGGTGTTTAAGCAAATCATTTTTCTTCTTGCCGTGAGACTAAATTGTTCAAGGCTCTGGAAAATGTCTGTGTGTAGCTTTACAAATGTGCTTACTAAAGAGAAGGTATTATCTTACGTCTTCAAAGGCGGTGATTTACAATAACCTGTCTAGTGTTTCTAAAATGAAAAGTTTTGTTAAAGCTTAGCAGGATGCACTGACAGGAGATTTTGACACAGCACGTGTATTTAAAGTACAGATATAATGACATGCTTTTAAAAATAAATTATTCAAAGCTGTCTGTAGATGCTGGGGAATATAGACACCACTACAACCTATGGATTGATTCTCCTTAAAGATTGGTGTAAATCCAGAGGACTTCTATTACACTGTATATGCCACTTACAAGATCAGATAAAAATCTGATCTTTAATCTGAGGCTATTACAGACCTGGAATAGTGTTCTGGGCTTTGTACATCACTTTGGATACTGATGTGTGCATTCCCTCTCTGCTCTGGGGGCTTGATCCAAAGTTCATTAAAGATAATCAGAGTAGTTTCCATTAGGCACTTTCAAACAACCTTGGTTACATCAATATCTAAATAATAGTGCTTGGTGAAAAATCCAAAAGTTCACAGAAAAATTCAAATCTGTTTTTAACTGGAAGTGATTGAAATGGAACTTGTTTTGGTTTTGCAACTTTTTTTTTTTTTTGCTGCACTTTTTTTTATCAAAAATATTATTGGAATGGTTACTGACAAATTTTGCTGACTGAAACCTCAGTCATGGCAAATGAAAAACTTCTATAAAAATGTTGCCAAATATTGAGACAGGACATGACATTTTTTCACAAAATGCCTCAATCATTTAAACAATATCATCAATTTTTCACAAAAAATAAGATAAAATTCTATTTTTTAGTTAAAAATATTTCATTTTTACCAATACTGATCAGTTATATTAAGCAACCTTAATAGTAATTAGGCTTGGAAGCTTTCTATCTTTATTGGGATATATCAGTAAACACTGATTACTTCATCTACATGCAAATCAATTAAAAATATTTCCATCAATGATAACTAAAATTTACAGACAGGCACTGTTAGAAGAATGCTTCTTGAGCATTTAGAGTAAAAAATCGACTGATTTAGACTTCTCAGTTGGGCTTGTTACAAATGGATTAGCAAATTTATAGTAAAATCAGATATGATTTGTTGATTTATGGATATTTTGTATATTTTGACATATGACACTCATAATTTGTGTTTGGATGATTTATAAAGCTTTAGCTTTTTGATCTCAGCATCTGCTATTATTAAATAATTGCTTGACCCCCTCAAAAAACTTCCCACAACTTTGAAAATTTAAATTGATAATAAAATAAAAGCTTAAATATAAACAGCTATATTGCCTCACAAAATTATAAAAAATTAAATTCTGCTAATCCTAAATGTCATGGGATCCACCATACTGAGGCATAAGGGCCTTTCCTGTTTGTCTTTGACGCTTTGTTATTTTCAGTAAACGTGGACTCCTCTAATTCTTCTTTATTTTCTATTATGTACATTGAGTATTAGAGCTGGAATTTGTGTCCCTTAACAACTGACCACCAAGAGACTTTTACTGCAGGTGAGTTGGTAAGCTAAAGCTAATTAGAAATGTTGACTAGATAAATTAGACTATCTAATATAACAGCAGAATAATCTCCTACAGTTTTTTTAAGAGGGGTGGAGCTTGAATCTCAATAATGTACTTAGATAGAAAAGGAGCATTTTTACCCACTTAAATAAATGATGAGCACATAGTCCTTGTATATAAGACAGCCATCTTACTCTGTCAGAATGTGTTAAGCCCTGCAAAGGGAATTAGTGGTTCAGATTTACTATTCATCCTTTTTCTTGACATTTTGAGAGGGCTAGCTGTCTTAATCAGAAAGCATTCGCCATTCAGAATACTCAGTGAAGAGTCACATGAAAATGCAGATTCATAATTGAACAAAGACAGTTATTTTCTGACTGAGGCACACTGGTGAATGGCTGTGAGCGCCTAATTATGACCAGACCTCTCTTCCAAACGGAGTGCTAAAATCAAAGAAGAGTTCACCCTTCATTGTGAGCAGGGTTTGAAACTGTTTTTTTTTTTTTTTTTTTAATACTGTACCATGGTGTGTATATAGGTCGTCAGGAGGACCTGGGTTTTTAGTATCTAAATTTGTCCAAAAATGAAGTAGCAGCATGGTAGGCTATTAAATGTATGCTGTTCAATGCACTCAAAGTTTTTCTTTTTCTTTTACCAGCATTAGTTTTCGCTCCCTCATCTGCCCATACTTGTATAAATTTCAGAGGGATCTATCTATGATTATATTTTTCTTCTCTTACATTTTATGGCACAGAAGTTTTCTCCTATTCCTTTACTGGTTATTGATTCTTATAGGGTTCATCTCCTATGTGCGTTTTGGCAGTGCTCAAGAAAAGCATTTTACATGTATTCTGTTGTAGCCAGATTATGAATCACATGCCTTTGACTGGAAGGTGCTTCTATTTTGGCAACTTTGTACCCTCTTAGGTATTCACACTCCGTGGTCTTGATTGCCTGTTAATGATCTCAAACATCTGGGTGCCCCAGGGATAGAGACAACCAAAGAAGCTGTTGAAAACAGGGGATGTGTTTGTGCAGATTAACCTCTAAATCAGGGGTCTCAAACTCAATTCACAACAAGGGCCACAGGAGGACTAATACATTAGCCCAAGGGCCACACCATGTATGAGAATTAATGTGGTAGTCCAAGGGCTGCACCACTGAAACCTTTTCATACAACGATATTCCAAATATTGATAGTGACAGTGTTGTTGCCGGCCACAAGAAATAACTTCAGTTGGCTGCGAGTTTGATACCCCTGCTCTAAATGGTGCACTGTAGCCTAGTTAGGAGTTCATCGTAGCCTCTATAAATGCAAACTGTAATGGTGGCTCTCAGCTTTTCCAAATACACCTCTATCAGGCGTCTTTGTCTTGCATGCCCAAGTTTCATCTCACTTAAAATCTAATTGTTCACAAAATCAAACATAAAAATACAAAGGTGTCACAGCATACTATGACATGGCTTTACTTTCTCATTTTTACCATATAATTATTAAACATCAATTGGAATATAAATATTATACTTGCATTTCTCAGTATAATGTATAGAAAGCAAGTAACTGTGCGAAATTTTTGTTTGGACTGACTTCACTAGTGTTTTTATGTAGCCTGTTGTAAAACTAAGTAAATATCTAGAAGAGTGGATGTCCCTCCCTGGAAGGCTTCTGTGAACTCCCGGGAGTACACATACTCCTAGTTGAGAACTACTGAACTATATAGCTCTTGTTCTTTACAACAGAAATATCTTTACTAAGTAAGGGCCAAGTGGTGACCTGTAGTGTATGCTCGTGCAAGTGACTGAGTGATCATAAGTACTTCATTGCACAAATTTCTTGTATTCTGGGCCACAACACTAGGATATATATAGGGATAATAATCTGCCTGTGTTTATGGGCAGGCAGGGATGGACCCTGGATGCCATCCCAATGGCTCAGCTAGCATGGAGGGAACATCAGTCTGTTCCATGTGTACAGCTGCTTTATTTCACTTCCTCCTAAAGCAAAGAGGAGTCAGGGAGCTGCCGATGACTCTTTGTTGCACCTTTTGTTCCTTGCTGTGCTCCTGGAGCTATGCAGGGACTCTGTGATCTAGCCGTAAGTGTCATACAGTAGCCATAAGAGTTTGAAATTAAAATCCAGTAACAAAGCCTTAGACAAATGCTCTGATTTGCTGTTGCAGTATGACCTGATCCCATGTCTTACACTCCCCTGCATTTATTTTCATCCAATTCTGTAAGTTCTCCCTTTTCAAAGCATCTGATGAAGTGGGATATTCTCCCATGAAAGCTCATGCGATAAATAAATGTTAGTCTTTAAGTGCCACAAGACTCCTTGCATTTTTGCTTAACAAAGCCATGTGGCCTTGTATTTTCATATTACCTTTTTCAGGTTACAATGTTGGGATGCCTGTAAATAAGTTTCAAACACTGCAAGAAACCATCAATTCACAAGACGACGGCTTGAAAAGGAAAGTGAAACAAGCAAGGAGTCCTGTGGCATTTAAAAACTAACAAATTTATTTATCACATGAGGATTTTCTCCCATGAAAGTTCATGCTATAAATAAATTTGTTAGTCTTTAAATGCCACAGGACTCCTTGTTTTGCTGATCTAGACTGACACGGCTACCCCTTTGGAATTTAAAAAAAAAGAAGTGTTCATTTTATTTTTGTTTGAAACAGCACAATCAAGATGTCACACAACACATAAGCTGGAGAGAGGATGGATGGTCTTGTGAGCATGGCATTTAGACTCTGAAGGCCTGAGTTTAGAGTATACCACAGACTGTTGTGTGTCTTTGTATCCAGTCTGTGATGGGGCAGGAAATGGAGAAAAACTCCTAGAGCTACCCCTCACCTTGGATGGAATACAGGTAACCTTGCTGCAGCCTTCCAAGCCTGGGAGAGGGGGTGAAGAACACCAGTCAGGAGAGAGGTGAGGCTGAGAGGTGGCACTGAATTCATGGCAGCTGAAGTCAGAGGAGTGGAAGCTGGGGCTGAGGGAACTAGGTGGGGGCAGAACTGATGTGAGGACTGCAAGGACAAGATTGATTTGGGCTGAATTAACTGCTGGGCAGAGGAAGGGCAGGTGGGGTGGCTTTTCTGCAGCAGAAGCTAGAAATCACTTTCTTAATGCATATGGGAGGGCAGGGAACATTACTTATCAGGCACACTTGGGAGGGGTGAGGTAGTTCAAAATAGAAAAGACAGGTTAAAAACATTTATAATTTTTGAACCAACCTCATAGTTTTGAGCATCCAACTCATGATTTTGATCTTTTGAGGCTGTGGAGCCTTCCTGCAGCATTGGCCTTCAAACCCAAGGCATATACTATTCAATGTCTCCCAGTGACACCCTGCTGTGTGGTTGATTACAATCCCACTACCAGTGTTGTTCAGCCAGCTGGAAGGTTGAACTACAGCTCTTTGGCTATGTCTACACTACAGGGCTCAGGTAAGTTGACTTAATAAGGTTGACTTAAAATCAACTTTATTAAGTCAACTTAGTGGGGCTGCATTTGTTTAAGTCGATTTTATAAAGTCAGCTTAAGACAGGGCACCCATTTAAAGTTGGCTTCATTAAGTTGCCTTTAAATGGGTCCCCTGGCTTAAGTCAGCTTTATAAAGTCAACTTAAATGGCTCTAATGCACTAAGCTGACTTACTTAAATGGGCACATTATGTTAAGTTGCCTTAATAAAGTCAACATAACCCTTAAAGTCAACTTTAAGAGCAGGAGTTATTAAGTTGACTTAAGAAAGCACTTAATTCAACTTAATGAACTCCAAATGTGGCCAGGGAGTTACTTAAGTCAGCTTAAGCTTGCCTCATATTCATGAATACATCTTTATTTGGCATGCTATCAGCTTGTTTCTTTTAGATTTCTCCACAGAAGAGTCTAGCTCTTGGTCACTTTCAACACAATAGCTTAAAGCCCTGTCCCTGGCTGTACACTCTCTGATACAGAAACCTGTCACCTCTGCCCATTTTACATACATTTTGCAAAGGGCACGCTACTCATTCTCCAGAAGGGCCAAAGTATGCCAGTTCAGCTGAGCAGTACTCAACACAGACAACAAAAGGGGTGGCTTTACATTGCCTTTAGGACTTCCACAACCCTGGGGTTGGACAGGGACAGCTTTGACCCTCATCCCAAACTAGAGCAGCCTTCATGCTGCTCCAGTTGATGCCAGCTAGTAATGGCCCCCAAGAGACAAGTAATTGTATGCAAGCTGGATATTACAGCAGCACTCCACTGGGTCTTCTTTCCTTGGCTTCACTCATTCCAACATGGGCTGCAAAATGGTGTTGGTGGGGTGTTAGAACTGGTATATCTGGCTCACTTACACTAGGGAGAACCCAAACTAACTCATTAAATCAGTCTCCAGAGCCACTCAAAGGATCTGGCCCATTCTTTTGTATTGCATAATTAGGTGGACAAGCTCTCTGCTACTATTTCCTAGAATTAATAGCAGAGGTGTTTTTGTTTTGTTTTGTTTTTTTCCAAGTTGTCATCTTACTTAAAGATGCTGAGGTCTTTTTCCTATGCAGTGAGCTGTGTGGGGTGAGTTGCAGATTTATTACTTTTTGTATGGTATAGAAACCAGCCTCTTCTCTCTCATTGTTCTTGGCTATAAGAATATTTTCCTGAAATGTGGCACTCAGAACTGGAAAAAATACTTCTGCTGAGGCTTAACCAATGTGAAGCAGAGCAGAAGAATTACTTTTCATGTCTTGCTTATAACACTCCTGCTAATACATCCCAGATTGATGTCTGCTTTTTTTGCAACAGTGTTAAACTATTGGCTCATATTTAGCTTGTGATCCTCTATTACTTCCAGGTCCCTTTCCATAGTACTTCTTCCTATGGAGTCATTTCCCATTTTGTATGCAACTGTTTGTTCCTTCCTAAATGGAGTACTTTGCATTTGTCTTTACTGAATTTCATCCCACTTATTTCTGACCATTTCTCCAGTTTGTCTAGATAATTTTGAATTTTAATCCTGTCCTCCAAAGTACTTGTAATCCCTCCCAACTTGGTATCATCCACAAACTTTATAAGTGTACTGTCTATGCCATTACCTAAATCTGGGTTGTCCATTACATCTGCTTTACATGCAGAAGGTCCTGGGTTCAAACCCCAGGGGGTTGGACTAGATGATCTCATGAGGTCCCTTCCAACCCTATGATTCTATTCTATTCTAACTCACAACTCATGGGCCAGGCTCCAGTCTGTCAAGGCTGCTATACAGCTTGCCAGGACCAGCTGGCAGGGTGGCACAGTAGCCGTCGCTCCCCTCCAGCTCTGACCCCCAAGCTAATCAGCAGGCTGGAGCAGGAGCACCTTGCCCCTCAGCCTTGAGCCAGCTAGTGGGGTGCAGTGGTAGCCCCCCTCCTCTCCAGCCCCAAGCTAGTGGTGAGGGAGAGGATATGCAAGCAGTGACCTGAGCCATCCAAGGACAGAAGGTACGTGCACCCCTCACCTTTCCCCATTTCAGCTAGTCTGAGCCAAGGAGCAGCCTCTCCACTCTTGCCCTGTGCACCGCACTGCACTGTGCCAGCTAGGACTCAGGAGTGAAGGTGGGTGTGGGAAATCAGTCCCCTCTCCTACAATCCTATCCTGGCCAGCTAGGTGCAACAGCAGGCCCCCCACCAACCAAAATGTGTTTACCAGTCCCCTGAGTTGGAAAAAAAATTGCACCCCCCCCACACACACATGAAAAGGATGGACACCACTGATCTAAACCACTGATGAAGATACTGAACAGAACCAGACCCAGAAATGATCCCTACAGGACACCACTTTGATACACTCGTCCAGCTTGATTGTGAACTACTCTCTCAGAATGGTTTACCAGCCAGTTATGTACCCATCTTACAGTAGGTCCACCTATGCTGTATTTCTCTGGTTTGTGTGTTAGACATTCATACAAGACACTATCAAAAGTCATACTAAAGTCAAGGTATACAACGTCTACCACTTAGCCCATCCACAAAGCTTATTACCCTGTCAAAGAAATCTATTGGATTGGTTTGACCTGATTTGTTCTTGACAAATTCATGCTGTTACTTCTCACTTTATTATCTTTTAGGTATTTTCAAATTGTTTGCTTGATTATTTTGTCCATTATTTTTCCAGGTCCAGAAGTCAGTTTGACTGTTCTGTAATTTCCCAGGTTGTCTTTATTCTCTTTTTTTATAGGTTACCACTATATTTCCACTTTTCTAGTTCTCTAGAATCTCTATCTTCCTTTAGTTTTCAAAGATAATCTCTAATGGCTCAGATATCTCCTCAGTCAGATCTTGGAGTGTTCCAGGATGAATTTCAACTAGGTATAATGACTTGAAGACATCTAATTTGGCTAAGCCACTTTTAACTTCTTCTTTCCCTGTTTTAGCCTCTGATCCCACCTCATTTTCACTGTCATACATAAAGTTAGATCTCTAATTGCTACTAAACATTTTGATAAAAACTAAAACAAGTCATTTAGCACTTCTGCCATTTCTACATTTTCTGTTTTATTTTCCCCCCTTATTGGGTAGCTGGCCTACTACCTGTCCTTGGTCTTTCTCTTGCTTCTATTGTATTCATAGAATGTTTTCTTGTTACCTTTTATGTCTCTAGCTATCTTAATCTCATTGGTTATGTCTACATTTGCAACTTAGTTCAAATTAAGGAGGCTTAATTTGAACTAATTTAGTCCCTGTCTACACTAGGCTTTCATTAGTTTGAATTAAGGAATTCCCTAATTCAAGCTAATGAAAGCTTAGTTCAAACTAGTAAGACCTGCCCTTTAGATTGAACCAATCCCTTAGTTCGCTCCTTAGTTCAAACTTGGCACAGTGTGGACATTTAAGTCTACTTTGTTAGTTTGAACTAAGGGTAGTTAGTTCGAATTAACAAAGTGGGTTAAGTCAAATTAACTGTAATTTGACTTAGTCCACATTGTTAATTTGAACTAATAAACTCAAATGGAGTTCAAACTACATTCAAACTTATTAGTTCGAGTTAACAAATTTGAGCTAAGTTTGGGAAGTGTAGATATAGCCTTTTAGTGCCTTGGCCTTCCTAATTTTGTTCCTACATACTTGTTTTATTTGTTTATATTCATGCTTTCTAATTTGACCTAGTTTTCATTTTTATAGGACTCTTTTTGTGTGTCAGATCATTGAAGGTGAGCTGGTTTAGTCAGGCTCATCTCTTGCTATCTTTCTTATGCAGTGGAATAGTTTGCTCTTGTGTCCTTAATAATGTCTCTCTGAAAAATTGGCCACTCTTCTGAACTCTTTTTTCCCTTGGATTTGGTTCCCATGGGATCTTATTTACTAATTCTCTGAATTGGTTAAAGGCTTCCTTCTTGAAATGCATAGTCTTTGGGCTGTTGTTTCCTCTTCTACCATTCCTTAGAATCATGAACTCTTATTTCAAGATCACTTTCCCTCAATCTGCCTTCCACCTTCAAATTCGCATCACTTGATTTCTATTTGTCAGAATCCTGTCTAGAACAGCTTGTCTCCTAGTCACTTTCTCCACTTTCCACAACAAAAAATGGTCTCCAATATATTCCAAGAACTTGCTGGATAAACAGTGCCTTTCTGTGTTATGTTCAGAGCGTATGTCTGGATAGTTGAAGTATCCCATTAGCATCAAGTCCTGTACTTTGGATGATTTTATTAGTTGTTTATAAAAAGCCTTATCCATCTTTTCTTCCTGGTTAGGTGGTCTGTACTGAACCTCTACCATGACATCACCCTTGTATTTTACCCTTTTTATCCTTACCCAGAGACCTTCAACAAGCCTATATCTTATTTCCATTTCAACCTCTGTCCAAGTGTATACATTTTTTATATATAAGGCAACACCTCCTCCCTTTTTTCCCTTTCTGTCTTTCCTGAGCCAGCTGTATCCTGCTATACCAATGTTCCAGTCATGGACATTATCTCACCAAATCTCTGTGATGCCAGTTTTGTCATAGTTGTGTTTATTAACTAGCATTTCTAGTTGCTCCTGCTTATTATTCCAAATACTTTTTGCATTGTATGCAGATATCTAAGAAACTTATTAGATTTCCCTCCTCATTCTATCTTGTCTCTCCCTTAACCTTGTTATAATGGCACATGATGCCTGTAGATCCTTTTTCCACTTTTTGACTTACCTGTAGGTAAAATCCTATGGGGTTTTGACTTTCCTTCTCAAAGAAGGAAATCAGTTAGTCTGACATGATCTGTCTTTGGTACACCCATGTTGAATTACATCCTCTTTATCAATTACTTCCATGAATTAAATTATTTGTCCTGAAGCCTTGTGTGTTATAGATTTTGTATTGCCTGGATCATTTCCCCCCTTTCTTAAATACAATGACGTTAGTTATTCTCCAATCATATGAGCAGTACCCCCAAATAGATAGATTTGTTGTTCTACCATAATATTTTCACTTTTCCCTGTGAAACTAAAGTAATAGAATAAAGTCACTGTACAGTGTGCTGTCTATGGTACTGAAAATGTGCTTTTTTAAAAAGAATCTGCTTTAGACAGTTTTTAAGATTATTACAAAAGAATTTAAAAGTGTGTGTGTGTGTGTATCATCTATATTTATATCAATTGAAATCGGCACTGGAGAATTTTTAAATGAACCAGATACTTTGTCATCTGCCTTAATATGAATTTTTTTAATTATCTTTAAATTAATTTGGTTGATTAATGTCTTTATTAAGCTAGAAAACTATATGTTATTTCAGTAAAGTAATGGTCTGTACAAACTGTAGACAAATATCAACAAACTGGTCTAATCTTTCTTCGCTGTCTTAATTACAGTTCTCTCCACAGCCCCAAACATGCAGCTGTTATTCACATTCCACTGTAACAGTTAAGAGTTGGCTTTTTGATTTCTTATGTTTATGGGCATAGAGGAAGATTCTCTCCTCACTCATGGAGACTATTCTCTGCACTTGTCCTAACACAAGTTAGAGCAGCTCACTGGCTACTCCAATGTCACCAGCAAGCTAATAACTCATTATAGGGACATATGTCATATGTCCATTTTACCCAGGGAGATGCCCCCCTCAGTCAGGCTCTGTGAGGAAGAAGGCATAGGACTCAGGTATGGGAGCTCTAAGCTGTGGTGTAAAATCTGTGTTTCAACCCATTCCCTCTGTACCACTCAAGCAGTGAAAAGAGACCCCAAACCACCTGTGATTTACCTATTAGGTACTTCCTGGGAGTAGGATAATGGAGTGAAGAATCTGCTTGTAAATATTGGTAACAATAGTGTCATTGTGGGCTGCAGGAAATAGCTTTAGGGGTTGCATGTGGCCCTCAGGCTGCGTGTTTGAGATCCCTGATCTATAGCAAGGGAGATTTTGGTTAGACATTAGGAAAAAATTTCTAATTATCAGGGTATAAAGCTCTGGAATAGGCTTCCAAGGGAGGATGTAGAATCCCCATCCTTGCAAGTTTTTAAAAACTGGTTGGACAATTACCTGTCATGATGCTCTAAGTTTACTTGATCCTGCTTCAATACAAACACCTGGATTTAATGACTTCTCAAGGCCCCATCCACCCCTAGATTTCTATCATACTATGCAGCAAAGACTTTTATGGATCCATGACTGTCAATCTGCAACTGTTTTAGTTCAGGTGTACCGTTTCATTAACTAGGCAGCATTAATGATTTACAGTAGCTAAGATTCTGGCATGTGTTTTTGTGAGCACTTCCCTGGTCTTTTGGTTTTGACCTTAGTTTATATGCCATCATCTTAATGCAATTTTAAAAAGGCAGTGCCAGTCTACTACTTTAGAAAATTTAAAAAAAAAAGGTCTTGTTCAATTTTTGAGAAAGAAAACATAACAGAAAAAAACAAAAAACTAAGTAGGTAACTGATTATTTAACCCAGGATTTTCATGAGAATCTAACGCAGCTGATTGCATAACTTCCTCAGATTATTTTGAAAATCTCAAACTTAAATACTAATGTAATCTTCTGAAACAGAGTATGGTAAAAGTACTTTACATTCTTCATTAAATAATCAGTAGTGAGATGTGCACAGTTCTGCTAATTACAGGAAATCCCATAACAATCATTTAGGCTCTCAGATCATCAGTGTAATAGGATATTCTTTTACATTTCCTTACTCGTTATTGAGGATGTATTAGTGAGGGCTAGATTATTTAGGTACAATTCGTCCTGCATTAGGGACATTAGGCAGCATGTATTTACTTCTAAGTGAATGGACCTAAGGCCCTGAAAGTATTCACAGAGATAAGGAGAGGGTCTTAATTCCATTACCATTCTTTACAATGGTATAAATAGCCACAATCTGCCCCCAAAGAAAATATGTTTCTCAATAATAATAATAAATTAATAGCAAGCTCTTCTATAGTACTTTTCATCAGTAGAGCTTAAAATTCTTTATAAAGAATGTCACTATCTTCTTTTTACAGCTGGGGAAACTGAAGTATGGGGCTTTGACTTGGCAGAGGTAGAACTAGAATACAGCTCCCCTGATTCCCAATCCAGTGTGTGAGCTAGTAGGACACCTTGTGATACTAGCATGGTTTATAAGATACTTCAAGACTGTAATTTAGAGCAGGTTGGTGTTAGAAACCAGAAAAACAAAGGTCAAGCCATCTTTTAGGAGCCCATAATTAAGTTAATTTATCTACTTTCTCACATGGTTTCCATTAATATATTATCTCATGATCTTAATTTATCCACTCACCACTCTGAGACAGAAATGGACTTTCATGCTCTTTTGGCAAATGGGAAACTAAGGCCCAGAGAAGCAAATGTCTTGCCCAAAATCACACAGGAAGTCTGGGACATATCAGGGATCTCAACATAGGTCTCCAAGATCTAGGCTTATGCCTCAACTACTTAAGCTTCTTTCCTCTCTCTCTCTCATAGAGAAATAACACAATAATGCATTTTGTAAATACGAGCTCCTTTCTTCCCCCTTTGGTTAGCTTTGTGTATAGCAATTCGGCATTTTTAATTTGTTAAAAAAGTAATTTGTTAAAAGTTTTTAGTCACTATGTGAAACATAAATCATACTGCTCACAAATGTACACAGTGTCAGGATCAACAGCAGTTACCTAGATCCAAAGCAGCAAAAGCTAAGCAATACATGACCTCAACTAGATGTGTGTCTGAGAGCTCAGCACTGCAGGATTGTGAAGAATATTACTGTCCAATTCTAATGAACTACCACTGATCTTCAAGATGTCTAGAACAAAAGATAGAGGAGGATTGGCTGACCTCATTCTGCTGCCAGGGTTTCTGACAAGCCATTAAGATTATAGCTCTTCAGTCTCAATTTAGACAGCCATAATTTTGCAACTCTCAAGCTAATGAGTAGAAAGCATTATGTTATTTTTCATGAGGCTTGTATGGGCAAATTCTAGTTTATGTCCCACTCATAAAATTGGGTGATGTGTTGGTATAAAGGGAGAAGTGTAAACTGAAATGAATGTTTTATTGGGGGGGGGCAGTTTCTGTGGTTCTCTCATAGTTCGTTCATCCAAATTCACTTTGCTGAGAAGCCTGATCACTGGGCATGCAATCTAGGGGGGAGATAGCTGAGAGAGGCTGAGGGAAAAGAGAGAAAGCAGTCAAAACCATGTTTGGTTTAGTTGCTTCACAAGCTTTGCAGAAGTGAGCTAGGGGGCTGATGAAGCCAAGACCAGCTTGAAATGTGGGTCCAGCTACAAGAGTCTACAGTCCCTGCAGTTGTCAAACACTGTGCATTGCTATTTGTATGTCCACCTTCACTACAAAAATTCCAGAAGGCATCAATCTCTCTCTCTCTCTGCTTCTCTTTCTACTACTTTAACTAAATGATTGTAGCTGCCCCCTTCCTCTTGCATCCCCCCCACACTCCTTCAAGCTCCCTCTTCAGCTACAAGTAGCATCACTAATTGCTTTTTAGGATCCCTTTTCTGCTCTCTGTTCAAAATTCACAGGCCATTCCCTGGGTCCTTTATGTTCCTTTTCTGAACCTTTTCAGCTTCTTTTACAAACTTAGCACTTTCTGTGCCTGTCTTAGGCTTTGCAAAAAAAAAAAAAAAGTTTGGATTTATTTTTTGGCAAGAAAGCTCCCTCCCTCATCAGCAGCTCCCCCTCCCTCAAAAAAGCACATGCATTGGCCCGCCTCCTATTGAATAGGGAGCTTTGTGTGGGGAATTTCCGGAACACAGCCCAGTGCCGAGGGCTCAGTGTGAGTGGAGGGGCTTTGGGCAAGGAGCCTCCCTCAAGGCCCACCCCATTACCACGCTCACTGTTTGCCCTGGGCTCTCTAAAAGGGCTATTGTTGCTTGTTGCCAGGTATTCCCTAGCAACACTTAAGCCAAGCTGCCTCCTCTATTTATGGCAGAAACTTTTCAATGGTTTCCAAAACACGTGCTTGTCAACTCAAGAGAATACGCTTCAAACAGACACAGAGGGGAAAAAATAACCCCAAGCGTTTGCTTTAGTTGAAATATGCATGTTGGGGGTGTTTTTCCATTTCTTGTCATTTACTTAGGATCAGCAACCCAAACAATTGCAATTAAAAAGTCTCACCCCCCCACCCACGCTGCTTTTCTTTCAATCCTCATTCCCTTCTATAACTTAATATTGAATGCTGGGCTTCAGTGTGGGGGGAATATTAGATGAAGTCTTTGGAAACGTCTTACCTTGTGACCTGTTTTTATATGAAAGATTGCTTCTTTATTTTAAGAATGATTTGGACTTTTGTGTGTTTAGCCCTATGGTTGCATAAACTGCCATACTCAGCAGGATGACCAAGGGCAAATGACTATTAAGAAAAATGATGGAAAACACAAAATCTGGGGCAGGGGAAATATAATTATAGCAATATTTTTTTTCTTTCTCCAAACAACATGTTTTTGTGGTCAACATGTCAAGTGTGTGGCTTTATGGAGGGATCAGACTTAAAGTCAAGGTGAAATGTAAAGTGTTACTATCCCAAAAGGACAAAAACACATTATTATGGGTAGGAGTTGGGAATGCAACATATAAGTAAATAAATGTTGTCGCCACACTGCGAACCATTAGAACAGGAATTGTGTCTTTTCTGTGTTTGTAGATCACCCAGTACAATGGTGTGGTAATCCCAATTGAGGCTTTTGAGCACTACCATAAGATTACTTATTTATTGGTATGCCTGGGACATAATATTAGCTATCAGTGATCAAGAAATAATAGAAAATTATACTTAGGGTTGGGATTTTCAAAAAAGCGTAAGTGAATTAGGCACATAAAACTCATGGAACTTGAGCACCTGACTTCTTTGGACTCCCTTAATCTCTCAGTTTAAATACTTCTGAATCTGCAACCAAAACCAATCTCAGTGAAGCCAATGGTAAATTTCCTATTCACTACAGTTGTATAAAATCAGGCCGTGTGTTGGAGATGCTAATCTGAGCTTTTGTATTTGCATGTAAATATCCATTTCCCCTGCAGATCTTTTAGACATCTAGACCCATAAGCCACCCAGAGAATATTCTGATCTTCAAGCACTGTACATAATATACATCTTCTATGATGGAGCCCCCTTATCACCACCTATAACTTAGCTGTCCCTAAAGGTAAATCTCAACTGCCTTCTTTAGCCTGTTATGTTCCAGCATCAAGCTATGTACATAATCATATACTGTGGGTGCAGAATTGAAATACGGCCAATGTAATGATGCTGTCCCAAACCAGCACAATCCTATGTGTTTATCACAGTTTTATAGCACCATCCTCATACAGATCTCTTCTTACTACGATTCCTCTTCTCCCTTGGAGTGTCTTCCTGTTTCCTCTGTCTCTGTCAGACACATTCTGATCTCCTTCTCTTTGACCCCTTACACTCTCTTCCATGATAATTTCTACTGTCATCTTTATGCTAGGTGACTTCCAAATCTATCTATCCACACTTGTGCTGTTCCTCTCTATCTACTCCCACTTATGTAATTGTCTGTCTGACATCATATCACCAAGGCCATCTACTGACATTTAGTGTGGGTAAAACTCAACTTTCCTTTGTTGGTCTTAAATTCTCTCTGCTTCTCCCCTATTGTTGATTGCACCACCATCTTTCCAGTCCATCAGATCAGCCACGTTGGTATAATTGTTGACTCTTTTCCAACTCCCTACACATCAGCTTGTTGTTAAATCTTGCCACCTCTTCTCCATCACATTTCCAAAATTCAAATGTGCCTTTCTGTTCTAATGGTTAAACTCTTGTCACCAACCCCACTCTTGTTTATTATAATCACCTCTTCATAGGCATGTCGGATATCCAGGTTGCCCTCCCCCCCAACCCATCCATAGTACAGAAGCCAAAACCATCTGCCTCACCTGCCAACCAAACCATAATATGCTTCATTTGAGGCTTACCACCAGCTTATGTGAAATCAAATTTAAAATTTTCACCATTTTCCAGGCTTCGTGCAGCTCTTAGGTACCAAACTACCACAAGTATCTAAAGCCCATAATCAGGCTCCAGTGGGATTCAGAATGCCCCAGATTAGCTTTCCCTGCAACTGTAGGTGCATAAAGTCAGTTGGTGCCTAAATTGTGCTGTAAAACTTCTCCAGATGCCTATGTTTCTTCCTGCTGTCTCTTTTTCCCAAATATTCTTTTAATAATTATCCACTGGAGAGAAAGTGGGAGAAGAGAAGAGTGCATGTGAGAGCTCTGTAGTCCCCCAAAATATAATGGATCCCACTTCAAATCCCTTTCCACCTCAGATGGGGGGGACTTGAATTGGAGGTCAGGAGTACCCTAACTGCTGGACTAAAAGTTCAGAGGAAAGTCCATGTCTTCTTCCTCCTTCTACTCACACCACTATCTTGTGAAAATGTCATTGTGGCACTAAAGCCAAGAGGTTTTCAGATGAGAATCCCAGGCAGAGGGAGGTGCCTCCTTGTAGCCCAGATTTAGACATTATCTCTGACTGAGTTTGGTGGGGTTTACAACACACGTCTTAGCTGGAACTCTTCCTTCTGGCTAATTTATGACAGGTGCTCACTAGCATGGAGGCTTTTGTGAATCCCATTCTGGGGCATTTCAACTCAGTCTACCATTATTAATGCAGAGACAAATCTTATTATAATCAATGGCAAAACTCCCAGAAGACCAAGTTTCAATTTACAATTATTGTTATTCTTTTGATGTAATTAGCTAATATTGTTTGCATTACTAAAGTATTTTATAATTTATTAGGCAATTCATGTATATGTTTATATTTATGGATTTGCGGGGGGGGGTGAAATTCAAAGATGCAGAGAGATCTGCTTTTGTTGATATTTTGTTGATAATTATAGACCTGACTCCCACTTGTGCTTTGGAATATCTCTCCCTAAATGGTCTCCTGGGAAACTTGGAGTTAAACCATTCACCACAATAAACGTGGAAGACGCATGATGAGCATGAAGTCCTTGAGTGACTGAGTCTCCAGCCTCTTAGGGAATTCAGAAATGTACCTGAAAGCAAAAGCTGACTAATGGTTTGTAATATCTCTGTGTCAAGGGCAGTTTGGCTTCTGTAAGACAAGGAGATACTTATGTTGCCTCATGCTACTCTCTTTCTTGTTAGACCATGTAACAGAAGTCAGAGATGTCTCCTGTTCTAACAGAAAAACTGGAAACATTGCAAATCCACTATCCCTTCATATGTTGTTTTGGACTATGGCTTTCTCTCTCTTAGTTCAGTTGTTTCAGTCTTGCAAAGATGCTAGAGCATATAATAGCAGAGACATGAGAATTCTGTCTTATGACCTATGCTGCTGGAAGCTAGCAATGTCAATTTAACTCTCTGTCAGTGCTGGTCTAACCCTTTCAGAAGATAACAAGCATGTTATGTGATAGCCCATATGTGAAGTGTGTGGGTGTTTTTGACTATGTGTGAGTGTATCTACCAGGAAGTCTAGTGTCTGCCTGTGTGCAGTTTCGCTCATATGTCTGTATCTCTGCTGGGTGCAGTGTAAGCACCCCTCTCTGCTCAGCCTTTACCCGGTCATTTTTGCTTCTGTTTTATAGAAGTGGCGTAATTAGAAGATGTCTCATTCCTTGCATTAACATACTTTTCTATAGAGCTTGACATTAGAGTGAATGTAAATGGTTTTATTAAGTGCAAGAATAGGGCTGTTTAAGTAATTGTGGTAGTTGAAAATATGCATATTATTATCTCTTGAAATGTGCTAGATAAAATTAATGACATTCACATCTGGAAGAGTAGATTTTTTACAATTTGTGGCACCATTATCCCTCCATTGGTATCAATGGGAACCTAGATCTTGAGTTCCATAAAGGAACTGATTTGAGGTCTCATAAACCAGGCATTTTTCCGTTGCTCATTCTAAGAAATAATAGGATTTAGACCTGGCTGTTCATTCTGTTAACTTTCTGGTTATGGCAATTGTGTAAACACAAATGGCAAGACTGAAGAGTAGTGACTAAAAGTAGTGAAATATTCATAACTTGGAGGATAGGAAATTGGCAACACAATTATCATTAAAGCCATCTGAATATAGTACCCGCCATACGTTCCTGCACCTGTAGTACATTGTTGTGGCATAGATTAAAATATGGTATAAGTGAGAGATCCTAAATTCTGAAATACAGATAGCATTTTTTTCTCAAATCACTCTGCAAGGCCACAAAATGTATGGAAAAACACAGAGCACTGCAAAAATAACCTTCAGTTTCTTGTTAGTTTAGTTCAGCTTCTGACAAGGGATAACATGCTTTTTGTTGTTCAAAATTCAAAAATAACTTTAAATGAAAGACCAATGTTTTTAAAAATGGATATTAAAGAAGAGGGTTCTAAATCCACACTTTGGCCCTTAAATAATGGTGTAATTTCCAAAATGGATAAGCACTCCAGAACTCCTATATATTTAGGTACCTACACAGGGATTTGGGAGCCTAAGTTTAGGCTCCTATTTTTGAAAATATTGGACTTTTCTAGGACTCTGATTAAGTGTGTAAATGACAATTAAGAAGTACAATGGAACTGAGGTGTTCTTATCTGTGAAGTTCTACTGTATTTGTATTACAGTGGCTTTGAGGAGCCCTGATCAAGGATTAAGGCCTCACTGTGGTAAGTGCTGTACCAACAGAGAAGAAAGAGATGGCCTCTGCCCCAATAACATGCAGTCTAAAACTAACACAAGAAAAAACAGGTGGACACAGATATATAAGCATCTAATCAGTCTATATTTTGAGCTCATCACAGGTATCTGGATGAATCAATGTGTAACACTGGAGCACTTTCCACCATTTAAAAAATGTGACAGCACTGAAAAAGATTCCAAGAACAAGCAAGAAAATGTATACAAGTTATATAATTTAAAGTTGCCTTTTAAAGATATTTGCTGAACTAATTATTTGAAGCATGCGATTAAATCTGTCCCTATTTGGGACAGCACTTATGCACATGCTTGAGTCTTGTTGATTTCAATAGAATTTAAGCATGTGCTTAAGTACTGTCCTGAAGCGGGATGCTTTTCGGAAACAAGGCCATAGACTGCAACTTTTTGGGGCAAAGCCTGTCTTTTTGTTCTGTGTATGTACAATGCCCAGTGCAATGGGGCCCTATCCCTGATTAGAGCTTCTAGGTACTTCCATAATCAAGAAAATATGGGCATGTTGCCCACCAATATATAGAAAAAGGAAGGCACCCTGGGAAGGAGAAGGGCAAAGTGTTAAATCAAAAAAATGGTTATTTCAAAATAACACGTCTGAATGGCATTATTTCGAAACAAGCATTTCAAAATAATGGCTATTTCGATTTCAGCCTAGGTTTTACTATTTCAAAATAAGGTTCATTATTTCAAAATGACAGGGCTCATCATTTCAAAATAATGAAACGTTGTTTGGCCATGACAACTTTTAAATCAAAACAACTGTCGTTGTTTCAATTTAAAAGCATCATGTGGACATAGCAGTTGAATTTCTGCTAAGTTATGTACGTTGCATTTAGTAATTATTAATTGAAGCAGTGATATAGAATGTAAATTGACTTAAAATTATTTTTGTAAGGTGAGTAAATCCATCCTGAAAAGTGGCATTCATCTTCAACTTTGTCTCTACCTCTTTTTTCCTTTTTAGATTTTTTTCCCCCTAAAAACAACATGCAAACCACAGATCTACCATTAAGAGACAGGTTTTTTTTTTTAAAAAAAATCCATATTAGGATCCTTGCTTGTCACAGGGCTGTTTCACAGGTAGTTTCCCCCTCCCCCCACTGGCTGCAGATAGAGTTGAAAAATACATTGAAATCAAAGTAACCTATTAATATATTAAAACTAAATTTAAGATAAGGTTTGTGTTTTAAAATCTGCTTAGTTTTTCAGATTTTGTTTATGCCAAGGGTTTCTAAAGATTAACTTTTCTCTTTCAAATTGTATTAATAGCATTAGGCCTCAATTAATCAGATTCAGAATTTGGAAACAAAGGAAGTATTTTGTCTGTATAATCACCGTGAGGCCATATACCAGGATCTTTTCTTACCAGGCTTTTTAATGATTATTTCAGTCCAGATTTTTTTTAAAGGAACCACTAAAATCTGGGCTTTGAATTTTGTAAATGAGCCTGCTGCCCGATGCACTTCTCAGCAAGATAAGGGCAGAATGGCATTTGCAGAAATGCTTAGCTATCTCGCTAACAATCCTTCTCAGTTGTGGGCCCCTTGGTAACAGCTTGGCAAATCTGCAAAAGGAATGTGACTATATAGTTTGTGTGTGGATTGTTGAGTCATTATAGCCTCCAAATTGCACAGCAGATCATTAATCATAGGCCAAGATAGGCAATCACTGCAGAAACCTGATGAAAAGACTCCCAGAATAATGCCTGCTAAATCATGTTTAACATGCAGACCTTGCCTGTGCAGATATGGAAAGGGGGAGGTAAGGAAAAAAAATCATTCCCCTTTTAGGAAAGAAAACTTCTACTTATCTTTGATTTGCATTCAGCCCTCCCTCAATAGTCCTTAAGCCTGTTATTTAATTCATTTTGGTGCCAGGTCCTATCACAAAGCAAAGTCCCTAACCAGAACCTATATAGTCTATGACCCCCAAACCCCCTGTCTTTTCTTGTCAGTTCTATGTCATTTGTGCAGTTGAACTCCACCAGTTTGAAATGCTGACCTCTTCCATAGACAACCTTATTCTCCTCGAGTGAAAGAAAGGGCCAAGGCCTACAAACCACTCAAGCGAGAGATGGCAAGAAAAGAGAAAAGTGGTTGACTCGTAAATCAATTTCCACAGCCCACCCAAAACCCACATGCACACATATACTACACTGGCATTTTTAGAAAGGGGGAAAAAAAAAAACAACAACATACAATGAATTCTTTAACGTTTCAAGAAATGGGAAGCTGTAATTGGAAGGTGGGCAAATAGATGTGGTTGTACCCTCCCAATCAAATTTAAATACATATTACATGAACATAAGATCTCCTTTCCCACCTGTCGTTGCCCCGGATCAAAAAGAGAATGGTCACATAATTCATGAATGATCCTTACTAATGCTAGCAAAGTTCACGGTATAAATACTTGACATATAACTAGTGCTCATCCTATATAGAATTCCAGAGTTCTGAATCCTATTCATGCATCATTTCTATCAAGTGCTCCATGTTGTAGAGACCTACCTATGCACATGAAAATTTGCTACACAAAGATAAACACACACACATTTATACACACACATAAAAAAGCACATACACAAGCAAACACACACAAATCAGGAAGACAACTTGCATTAAAACAATACAATAATATTAAGGACCCAGTTTTTCAAACCCTTATGAGTCAGATTCTGCTACCCTTATTCATGCTGAGTGCTGCTATACTTCTCACACAATCCCGCTGACTTCTGTTGTTCTTCAGTAGTACTACTGCTCAATGTGAACTTGGGCCTCACAAGACTATCCTCTGTTAGTAGCCTTTACTCTCAGGAACAGTCCTGTTAATTTAACTACAACTATGCTTTTGAGTAAGGGCTTGCAGGGTCAGAACCTGAGATGATTATGTAATCTGCAAACCTTTCAACCCACCTCACTTGCTGGTCTTGTATTTCAAATACACCCCAGACTTGACCAACCATTTAACACATAGAATTTTGCTTTTTCAATTTGATTTAGGCATGATCGCTCCAAAGTGAACGGAACACAATGAGCCTTTAAGGAGCAAGTTAGTCACTCACAAGAAGGGAAATGGCACTGCATCTGAAGCCAACAGATTCAGGTGTTCATATTACCTAGAATGCACAATTGATTTTTGTCTTGTAGAGTGTTGGGAAAATGCTGAGTGTGAGAGGATTCACTGGAGAGGAGGATTCACCCTCAGGGGAAGGCAGTCACCAGTACTGCTGACCTTCTGTCCTGAGGGCTATGCCAGGGAGAGCAGATGTAAGTTACAGTGAAGGCTCCCTAGACATCTGTAGGTGGAGCCTGCCCAGAAGACCTGCTGTATGAGGACAACTCTAAGCTTCCCTGTCCCCACCCATTCCCCAGGCATTCCTGGCTGCTTTCGGGGCTATGCTAAACAGTTCCAAGCCCCTCAGATGGGCAGAGATCCTAGGAAGCTTGTGCTACTGCACTCTCCATCCAGATGATTGGGACCTACTGACAGCAGGCAGTAAATCAAGCCCCGTAAAGTGCCAAACAGCTCCTACATAACACCACTGTGGCATTCACAAGTACCTGTGGAGAACCATTTATTAGTAACAGTTGGATCTTGGGATACTAATAAGGATTTCTGCTAACACTTTCCAATATACATGTTTACTGTCTGGTTTACACAGATTTGTACCTGTGCATTATCTTGCCCCCATTGGGTAAACAAATTAGTCCGACCTCCCAGCTGGAATGACAGAGAAAAGGAGAAGCACAGAACTACAGATTTTACTGTTGGAGAGGGTGTCCTGTTAGTGGTGAGCCACAGCAGATGCAATCAGTTCCTTATTCATTGCTGTCGATGCAGGTACAGGTTGGTGAGCCATTCATAACAAACTGTGTTCAGTGACATTAACTTATTTTCTCTTTGCAAGCTCTGAATGTGTTTGTTGTGTGATGAAGAGCCTGTGCAACTAAACTTCAGCTTATGGGCTAGTTCCTAAACTTTGCTAGCTGATTTATTCATTATTGCCTATCACCACTGTGTGGTTGGTCAGTTTAGTTGTATTATGTTGTTTCTGTCCTCACATAAAAGCTGATAGTTTGTAGCATTAGGAAGAATTTGGCTATTAAGTTGAAGAAATCTGAGGACACTAGAAAGCTTTTTCTTCCTGTGCCACTCAATTCATGCCTGAGACATCATTAGTAGAAAAAGTCAGCTGTTGCATAATAGATGGAGATCTCATATGCCTCCCATTATTGAGGTATCAGATTTTAAATCTTCTGTTACACTCACACAAAGTAATTGCAGAGGGTGGGAGGGGCGTGTGTCTCAGCAATAAATGTTGCAGCTAGAGCCTTGATTGGTTTCACTGCCTCTGGGACAGGGTTCCTTCTCTGTCTTCTTTAAACTTCATTAGTGCTAGGGCTCTGGCCAGGGTTTACAGGGTCTCAGTCCCCAAAGTCTACAGTCATTGCTAAGCACAGTTTTGTCCCTTTTGCAACATTTCACAAGTCTACCAGGTGCATGTGTTCAATTTACTGGTCTCCAGTTTGTTGTCACTTAGCACCATTCACCAACATGATTTTCCCAAACAAAATGAGCCACGGCAGTGTAGGTTTGCCTTCTGCTGTCCTAGTTGGGAAGTATTCTTTAAGATTCCATAATAGGTCCCTTGTCAGGGCTCTTCCCTGCGGCCTGGGGAACATTTCATCAAGTCTTTCTCACTGGTTTGTTAATTAAACATTGTTCTATTTAGAACAACTTTTCTGCTCACCAGCAATTCCTCCCCAACATACACCAAGAAGGAGAGGTAGCCGTTGTAGGCAAAAGTGCTCTGCCAGAATGGCCTGCCTAGGGCTCATGCATGCATCAGGGACAGTTGTAATCTGGGCACCCATCACAGATATACATGTATCATCACAATCTGGCACTTCTGCTTGGAGTGGAGCATGGTATTTGCGAGCAAAGGAACTGCAGGGTTCTGCTGCTACTCCTTCCACCTGCCGCTACTCTAATTTGATTTTGATTGCAAAATGAGTTTTGGTTTGTGCATGAATATAAGTACAAAAGACCCATCCACTCATGCAAACAAAATGAATAAAAGGTATGTGAACATGGCACACTGAAATTTGCTTTTTAACTCACTGTACAGGACATGAATAATTTTTCCTACTATTTGCCCATCTGCGTATGTTGGTTGCTGGTGTATGTGCCTGCATAGGAAGAAGGAACCTGCAGAGAGACCTGTTACTCTGATGCGCTGTATGTTGGCATGGGGTCATTTCAGAGCTGATGGCACCACATGTAATCTGTCATGGCCTTTAGCTCATGCGGTTATTGGGATACGTGGCTGCCCTGCTCTGCTTTTTCCATATGCTCCCATTTCACTGTCAACAGCAATTTGGTGCCTCAGCAGAATGTGCCAGCATGGTGCAGGTCCACAGACGGTGGTACAAGTGCCTGGAATTTTTCCCCTCTCTCTTTGTGAGTGTTTTGCATTTCAGCCACTGCTTTTCCTATTGCAACTTTCGATAGAGGCACACTATTGCAAATCCACACCATGGTCATCTCTTTATAGCTCATACTTTATGTAAAGCTAGAATGAATAGCATTTACAGCCATCTATCTTATTGGCTTGGTATCTGTCAAATGCAGGAGGAGTTGGCCACTGAGATCACCAACTGGCCTCCCCTAGTCTCTCTCATCCCAGACAGATGCTCCGCTATTGTGGCAATGACAGCTGTATACAAACTGGAATGGATAGATACGCAGATGTATGCTTAGCTGGGCTCCAACTCTTTACTCCAGTGCCTGGTCCCTGACTTTTGCTCCAACCACTAGACATGACCATCTGTGCTTTTGTCATGATATTGATGGCACAGGTTCTCCTTCACTGTGAAAGTGGAATGGTCTGAAATGATGAGAGTCCTGTTTTAATGACAAGGTGCAGGATTAGACCCTTGCTAGGAGAAGATGGTTCTAAGCATACCCGTCAACTTGCCATGGCCCACATGTTGTGTGATAAAGACCCAAAATGAAGGTGAGGGAGAGATTCTTGAAGAAGGAAACATACACCCCTTCAGCATACCTAACTTTTTAGATTCTCAGGTTCATAGCTCTTCACGTCTATTTTAAATGATTTCCAGCCTTCAACGTGAGGAGAGAGGAGCATTCTGTGAAACAGAGGGAACTTGGGGGTTACCAGAAATAACATCACTTGAAATGTGGGGTATTTGAGAGGTATGGCTCTGATTGTCAAGAGTGAGCTCCTTCAGCTGAGACTAAAGACTAGCCTGCCCAGCCTCTAGGCAAATTAATGAGCTTGCCTCATTGGCCACCCTGCCAGATTGGCTGAAGGGAGACAGTTGATATGCTTTTAAGCCCAGCAGCTGTAAAAGGCTGGTTAACACTTATGATTGCAGCTATGATCAGTACTAGACATGCTGCATTTCCAGGTTGAGGTCTGTTCCTGTGTCTGTCTGCTCTATCTACTACTTTTGTGCTTGCTTCTGACCCTTGGCTTGACCCTAGTTACAGGTGCCTCACTCCTGCTCCAACCACTAGTCTTAGCTGTCTATGTCATGGTCAGGCAGGGGCTCTCTTTTATTTTACTCCTTTGTGTATGAGAAGTGGGCATGAAATGGTGTAAATCCTGTTTTAATGGCAAGGTGCTAGATGGGTTGAGATTCAGTGTGGGGTGCATAATGTTACCCTGATTTTCTGTGAGAGTTGGTGCCTACTGGAATAAATAGTCACTAGCCAGTGATATATAGCAAAGAACTACAGGGGGAAAAAAAAGCAAACAAACCTCTAACTAGTGAAATTAAAAAAAAAAAATAAAAGAAGCAAAGTGGCATGGTGTGGTGGAGAGAAGCTACCTTGGGACTAGGTTTGTGAAGGGAGTGGCCTTTGGGAACACTGTAGTGTGGTGAATTTGTTGGTGTTCCCAATGTCCTGTAGTATTCTGTGGCTTCGCAACGTGGCTATGTCCTGATTTACAGCCTTGTCTGCTGCCCCAACAGCAGCATGTATTGTAGCACAGCATTCTGGCTCTGTATTGCCTCCAGGAGCTGCCTCAGCATCTTACTGTCTTTTGATGGCTGTAGTTCCAAAGGGGCAGCTGTGTTAGGCTAGTAAAATGCGCCAAAAAAAAAAAAAGGAGAGGAGTCTTGTGGCACTTAAAGACTAACATTTATTTATCACATGAGCTTTCATAGAAGAATATTGAACTTCATCAGATGCTTTGAAGAGGGAGAACTTACAGAATTGGATGAAAATAAATGCCCTGGCCACTGTTAGCTCTTTTTGGTCACCCCAGTGATCTCTGTGGAGAGTTCCATGTCTCTCCCTACCCACCCCCATTTTCCAGTAGTGACTCTGCCTTTCCACTATCTATTTTTCATTGAAGCCCTGTAATGAGGTCAGCAAACATTTCTTCACAAGTTTTCCATTTTTATTCTTCTCAGATTAGCTAGCTGTGCAGCTGTAAAGGCCTTGTCCTTTGGGTTCTGGTTGATGCAGGTGCCATGGCTATGGCACCAAGAAAAAATTACAAGCATGTATTGCCAATATTCGAAAAGCCTATGACAGTATATCTTAATCTTTATTTTTTTTCCTGATTTTTCCCTCCCTGACATTCTGCCCAGTCTTGGGGAGCCTCAGAGCTGAAAAGTGGTATGCACAAGAGAAGAGCAGTGTTGGTATTTTTGTCTGTACAGTATATACTATTTGGATTTTCTATTGTACCTTTGAGGCTGGAAGAATAGGAACTATGTCATGTACCATTTTGGTTTGTATTTTTGTTTCTGTGATGTCAGAAGAGTTAGCAGGGATCATCTGGGTGTGAGATGGATAGTAAATCTCCTTTACGTCCCCTTTAGACTGAGCTGACTCTCAACGGGTACGTCTACACTGGAGCCTTAAGTTGACTTAAGGAAAGACATGTCCACATTGGACTTTTGTTAAGTCAACTTAAGCACTTGCTTATGTTGACTTAATAACTCCAGCCCTTAAAGTCAATTTAAGCATTAAAGTCAACTTTATTAAGTCAACTTAACACATTTTAGATAGGGTTGTCTACACTATAGGCTTTGTTAAATCAACTTAACAAAGTCAACTTAACAGAGCCCTCCAGTGTGGATGTAGACTTTGTCAACTTAACTTAACTGAGCCCTCTATTATAGACATAGCCAATGACATTACACAGAGATGGGTGACTAGGAGATAGAGAATGTCCTTATTCAAAAAAGCAAAGGGCAGACTAGTGAGATACGCCGTGAACTAATTTACCAAGATGGTCCCTGCAGAAGTGGAAGGGAATTGCAAGCTATACTTCTTGGTATAGCTTACAACTCTCTTCCACTTCTGCAGGGCCCATCTTAATAAATTAGTCTGGAGCAAAACAGAACTATTTCTGAGACTTAAATTCTGCTTTATCTCCTCAACAGAAAGTGCAGAAAAAAATAGATAGGTTCTGTAGTGGTTGTCTGAAGCATTCATGCTCTACCAGTTTCTCTTTGTGAGCCTCTTGGAAGCCATTAATAGCTTTTCTATCCCTAAAATAAAGCTCTTTTCCTGTAGTAATGTGCACTACAGGGCATTTATATCTCAGTAGGGAGTTGTCATCTTTGTACTTTTTATGGACATGCAGTGACCATGTCTACTTCCTATTAAGTGAGACTACTAACCAAACTTTTCCTGTCTCAAACTGTTGAATTTTGACTCTACTACAGTTTGTGTGTACATGTGTTGTAGTTGCTCCATGCTGTCAGCCACTATTCTGTGCTGGTGAAAGAGATTTGGGAAGCCAGAATTAGTAGGGCAAAAGCCAGGAGGGGAAAGGAAAATTGGTAGATGGGTACATGCCCTCCAGGATGAGTCTGAAGATGGTTGAGAGTCAGGATCTAGTATGAGACAGAGGCTGATTGCCCAGCCAGAGCAGCCTTTACTGTGGAAATGTATGAGGGTAGGGAACTAACAGTGTAGGCCAAAAGAGAGGGCCGGGGGAGGGGGGCAGGGCTGGAGACTCAGATGTGGGCTTCGGTGTCTTTTTGCCTAAAATGGCTCTGGCTATGGGTCACCCACACCAGGAAGAGAGCACAATCAGAGTAAGTTGTAAAGACATGCTGAATTTCCACTGGAAGAATCTTACTCCTCAGTCCCAGCCTGGGTTTCTGGGTGGGCATCATGCTCAGTAGCTACACTTGCCTCTCGCATATTGTCCATTAAGCATCTTTCTGGAGCACTAAATTTATTTCTAAAAGAGCATGTGTGAATTATTGTTTATGTGATAACAAATTAAACAAATTCCATCTTCTAGTGAAATTGAATCACAAAGATAGAGGCTGATTTTCAGTGTTAGCGCTGTCGAATGTCTTCTCTTGCTTGATGGCCTTTATTTCACATACAGGTGGCTTTATTTTTTTTCATTTAGAAATGTCATCACTACTTAATTAGCAAAGCATTGTTACCTGAAAGTAAAAGCAGGCCTATCTAGGCCATATGGCAGGGTTTTAATCTACATTGTCACAGGATAATCCCATCGAAAATGGTTTCCCTTTTCAATCAAAATAGCATTTCACACTTTACCAATATGGGGCTTTTCCTTTTCCTGCTCTAGGGTAATATAGATCTCTGTGTGCAGCCAGTGAAAATTAAAACGGCTCACAGCTCCAATCAACTGCAGGAAAGAGAAATGGGGGAATGGGGGGGGAGGCAAGAGGTTGAAGATGTATACTAGAAGTCCATCCAAAAGGTGACTTAGTAAGGATCTGTCTTGACAAAGCTTATGTGCAATAGAGACAAAATTAATCTCGGATATGAATTTGGCCACTTTCTATACTTTCCATTTCACGAAAGATTGGAATAAGCTAGTCAAGGGGACATAAACAGCCTCAATGATCCTTATCTCTCTTCCTCTGGTGCTATTGGAAACTTGACATTTGCTGTTTATGAAATAAACAAAGGAGTGAAATGACTTGTTGGCATTAATTTGACAGGGCAGGAGCCACCATATCACATCCACCACCTGGCTATTTTGCAAAAAATGGATTAAGCGAGGGCTGAAGAATATGACCCTTTGGGCTGCATTTCCAAGTGTCTGGCACCCACACTGAGGACCAGATTTTCAGAAGCGCTCAGCTCTCGGCAGCTTCCTCTGTGCCATTTATTATGGCCAAATGTGGTGCCTCAGTGGGAGCTGAGCCATTTTGAAAATGTGTGCACTGTTCCCCCTCTGAGGAGAGTGGGAAGAAATGCAGGATGGAGCTTAATGCTCCCTGGGGTATGCTGAACTGTGGTTTGGACTTTCTTTTGGTGGCCAGGCAATCTGCAAGACTAATCAATGCCCTGACTGCTCTGCTGTAGCAAGTTTCCACCCCATCCTGTGCAAGAGCAGGCAGACAAAGGGCCTCCTGCAGGTCTGCAGTGTGTTGTCTCCTTTGCAAGCTATCATTTATGTATGCTGCAGCACCACCTTATCACCCCAGCTCTGTGAGGTCAGAAACTAGGGGAAGCAAGGCACACAGATCGTGGCAGGGCATCAGAGGAGGCTGGGGTACACTTCTGGTCTCCTGGGTCCCAGTTCAGTGCTTTGGCTGCAGGACCTGGACCATCCTTCCTAAGTCTCTACTGCAGGTCCATCTTTTCTGTTCTCTTCCATCAACACATGTGCAGAGAAGCATCCATCCTATGAACTGTGGTCTGGATTGTGGCTAGTCCTTGTATGGATGTATATGAGAAGGATCAAAAAGGCACAAAGAGCCTTCTACGAGGCCATGCCCTTCACTAGGTCCAGAGATCTAGTGCAGCCCACCCTTTGTGTACAGCTGGGTAGGGAGCCATAACCTTGCTGCCCTTTCTGTGTTGGGGGAGTAGACTGTATACTCTTGGGATGTAACAGGGAGCTCAGGACAGAACTATGCCTCTCTGAAGACACAAGTCCTTTCCAGAACTCTTCCTAAAGCAGCTGTCTTCAGCCTATCCCTTAAAGGCATGGTTTAATTTAGCCTGTTTTTCTTGTTACCTGAGCTGTATCCTAGTATGAGACAGCTAGAAAATTTTATCGTGGTTTGGGGAAATGCCAGATGCTTCCGTTAGCAGATACTTTGCCATAATTTAAACTTTTCAACCCTTGTGGTGTAACTATTGCGGTGTTTTCGGACCATTGCTGTAGAATACTGTCAGAGGGTGGTGGAGGAGCAGTGTTCACTATAAGAATTGGATCCATGCACTGTTTTGATCATGCATCATACAGGATTCCCTTGCGGTTTACAGGCATGCAAAAATCAATGTCTGACTGGTAACGTCAATGTCTAGGTTTCCTCTATTGTAAAGCATCTGATGTAATTTTAAAAGCTGAAATGCCATCAGAATGGGATATTCCACTATTTAGACAAACTCAGGCATGTATGTTTTCAGGGGCGGTTATACTAGGGTCAGGTTAAGGGGCAAGACAGTGTGTGGCATCGGCTCGGGGCACCAAAGCTTAGGGGCACCAGTGTCAAAAATAGAAAGCTTGGCATGAAAATGGTTTGCCATGGAGATGCCACTGTGACTGCTGGCCTGGCCCTGCCCCTACTGCCCCTGCATGTGTGCTCCAGGTGCAGAGTCAGTGAAGTATCTTGCAGTGCCTGAGCTCCCCTGTTGATGGGAGTGCAAAAGCAAAAGTTAGCTTGGGGCACCACAACCCCTCCAGCTGGTCCTGGCTTATACAGTGTATAGATCCAAAGGGACAGCCGTGTCAGTCTAGTCCAGCAAAAGAAGCAAGGAGTCCTCTGGCACTTAAAGACTATCAGATTTACTTATCACATTAGCTTTCATGGAGAAAAGCCCTTCAAAGCATCTGATGAAGTAGAATTTTCTTCATGAAAGCTCATACAATAAATTTGTTAGTCTTTAACAGGACTCCTTGCTTCTTACATGGTATAGAGTAGTTTTCAGGGGGTGAAAAGTCTACAAAGTCTTAACCCCAGCTTGCTGTAAATTAGAATAGCTCCATGACTTTAATTGTGGCATGCTGATTTACACTAGCTGAGGACCTGACCCTATCCAGCTACTTCTATGGCCCTTACTGCCATAGTCAGGCCACAGACTGGAAAACTGATAAAAATGGAGGTGGGGGATATATGCTTATTGAAGCTTTAAGAAGTAAGGGACAGTATTCTGAAACCTCGCACTCTTCTGGGTTGCAAGTGCTATGGGGATGCCACTTGAACTTTGAGGAGTAACTCAGAGAAGTACAATATATGGGAAATATAAGTTTATCTGTCGGGCCCTTAATAACACCATAACCTGAGGGAGAATGTGAAAGAAAGAAGAACAGGAGAGAAGTTCCGCAGGGATAGGCATGCTAGTCTAGTTCAGCAAAACAAACAAGGAGTCTTGTGACACTTTTGAAGCCTAACAAATTTATTTATAAGGAGAGTATTTCAGTCTAGTTTCCTTTATGCTATCTTCAGGGATGGACTGTTCTCTGGAGCTAAGTGGAACTGTATATCTATCTATCCTAACAGGGAGCAAAAACCAAAACCAACAAAAACCACCTCTTCTTTCTCCTCCACCCTCCCCTTTCTCAGGGTGGAGGTGCAATTCGCTATGGCAGTTTTTATTTTCAGCACGCTTGACAGGCCGGGAGAGGAAGGCGTTAATGTTTTCTGACAGGCGATCCCTAATTGTTGACGCTTTTCTTCTCTGCCTTTTCTGTGAAATTCTGACTTAGGCGAGCAGCATAACAAAATGCTCTGGCATGGAAATGGGCGCTTGCACTGCGCTGAGCTCAGGGGAGCTGCATTGTTCATGGAGATTTTCAGCTGTTTTTTTGTGTTTTAACTAACCTTTGAATTTGGTCAGAAGACTCGCCAGGCCCCTTCCTCAAAAGACAGTGCTGGCAACCGGACAATGGAGACAAACTGTTTTCCCTCTTAAAGCGATAACTCTGCTGTTGAGTTGCACATAGAGAAATTAATCTTCAGGCATATATAAACGACGGGCTAACCTCTGTTTGCAGTCGCCTGCCTGGGATTATTGATAGGGTGCTGGACAGTAGCAGCAAACACAAAGTCTGGGGGCAAGGAATTAACCAAACCAAACCCCACTTCTCTTGTAAATAAAAAACATGCTCCTCTGCTCACTTACCATTTGCCTTTTGTGGTTGCACTTGTCCTGGCTAAGATAGGAAAAACAGGCCTGTTAAGGGTTCCAAAAAGAAGTTGTTGGAACCGTGGGGAGTGAGAACCAGTAAAAATATCTTCGCCTTTCAAGATGCAAGGGGGCAAAGGGACAAGGAAGCAGCGACTGCACTTCAAGCCAAGCTAATTCAGGCGCACACAGCTCATCTCCCCAGCTGTGCCTGGAGTGTGTGTCCCCTACAAGTGATGTTTGCCTTTAACAGGTGGCTTTTCTTTGGTGTCCCCTTGAACTTGCCATCCCCTCATGGTCTGCAAAGAAACCAAGAAAACCCAGTTAGAATTGACAGGATGCTATTTAATTGCTCATGTATGAGCATGTGCCTTAGCATCGCTCATATGGTGTGATCAGAAAAGGCTCTGCAAGATATCGGGGTGTTTAGGATCCCATATTTTTTGCATCTTCTAAAACCCTTTTCTCCTTGCCCCCCCCCTTTTCTTTTTTTAATGACCAGGTAACTGAGCACCACTTAACCTGCTGTTATCTCAATGGCAGGGCGTGTGCAGTGTGGGGCTAATGTGGGCTCAGGGGAGGGTAGATGCAGGCCTGCAGCCAATCAGCACTGAGCACAGGCCAGGCTGGGCTCTGGTCTGAATAAATCATTCACGGGACACCTGTCCCTGGTCTCTGGCCTCAACATGCTTCCTGACATGGACCCGCAAAACCTGTTGGAGCCATCTAACCTGGCACACCGAAGACAGCCTGTAACTTCAACCAGCATCCAGGGAAAAGTCTTCCCCCTCACTCCCTTGTCTGGGAATCTGCTGCTGTGGGGTATATAAATGCAAGGGGCAGTGGTTAAGAAAGTGCCTTGAAAGGAATAAAAACACTATTTTAAAAAAATAGGCATAGAAATAGCTGCTGGGGATTTTTTCCATTTAAACAATTGTATCCTATACTGTTGGTAATGTTGTTGCTAAAGTTTGCAAGACAGGAAAAATATTCCTTGAGAAAGAGGAGTGGGGTTTCCCTAACCTTCCATAACCCTGGACCCAAAAGTTATTTTGGAAAATTTCCCTCTCTGTCAGGTGTCTCAAACACACGGCCTGCAGAACACATGTGGCCCCTAAAGCTATTTCCTGCGGCTGGTGATGACACGGTTGTTACTGATGTTTGCAATATCATTCTGTGAAAAGGTTTCAGTGGTGCGGCCCTCAGACTAACATACTAGTCCCACATGCAGCCCTCTACTATTCTTCATGCGGCCCTCGTGGTGATTTGAGTTTGAGACCCCGCTCTGTGTGTTGTTTGCCTCAGATCATTGGTCCACATGAACATGATTAGCATTAGAGTTAATCCTACCATGTAAGGGACTTTGCTGCCGCACCTTGGATCTTGTGACGTTGTGATATAGCTTGATAGGCCCTTGGGGGGATACTTGCCTCTCTAGAGGGTGCTGGACTGAAAATGAATAGTCGGTATGGCATCAGGGATGAAGTGAGAGGTGCAAATCAAGAGGAGAGTAACAGTGTGCCTGCAGACGGAGGTAAATCTACTAGCAACTGAAAACTCTTGTCCCTGTTTTGCTCTGTAACCACTGGCTACATTGGACATTTTGAGGAATGAGGGATGGGACCAGCTGAAGATCTCCAGACCAACCAATGCAGGTTCCCAATGAACCCAATGAAAGGCTGGGCCTGGGGCTCTCTGTGCTGGTGGTTCCCAACCTTTTCTAGCACACCTTGCTCCCTTCAATTGATTTGAGGCACACCACCATATAGTTTCCAAATAAACTCATGACTATTCATGAGCCAATGAGCCAATCCAAAGCTCATTGGGTAGTTTTTCAAAAAAATTTGTGGCACAGCTGCTCAGACCTGATGGCAGAGCTGTGTGTCCTGGCACACTGGGTGGGAAGCATGGGTCTAGGGGGACCCCAGACATTTAAGGTTATGATCCCTAAGGCTTGACCTTGGCTCTGGTGAGAAAGAGTCTGTGACTAGGTCTCTACAGTCAGCTCTGAAGGGTTGGAGAGAGAACAGTTACCATGCAGAGGAGAGTTACGGGTCCTAGCCTGCGCCAGTCTAGGGAGATACTAAACTCTTGCCTAGGGCAGTATCCAAATTTACCCAGTGAGGCACGGATCTCTAGTTCAGTCCTCGGCACTTCTCCGCTAACAGCCTGATACTACGAATGTTATTCATCTTTTTAGGCCCAGTCGACACTGACTATAAACAAGAGCAATGTTCAGAAAAGGGGGTGACATGGATTTGTTAATAACTCACTTTCCAGCCAAAAAGATAAAGAGACCGAGCAATTGCCATCTGCATTTTGCATTTTCCTGCTAGCCCTGGGTAGCTTGAAAACTTGCCCTGCGACTAACAGAAGCCGCTGATTTATGGAGTTTACTAAAGCTAAGTGAATTCTGCTTGTCAGGGGGTGCTGAATGGCTCTCCCTCCTAATCCAAGAAAAGTCTTTGTGTTGCTAAGCGATTAGAGCAGATGTAATGAGATTTACTCCAATCCAGCTTTGGCCTTTCCTATCTTCAGTAAAATTGTGTGTGCGTCTTTTTTTCTTTTCCTCTGCCTCTCTTTCTTTGGGCCTGGGGGAGGGAAGGGGAAGAACGATGAATTTCTGGGTCTGGCTCATCCACTGGAGCAAGTCCCGCCGTAACTTTGCCTTTCATTTAATGAGGCTAGATATTGACTATTCAGAAGTGAGCAAAAAAAAAAGAACACCTGTCTACACAAGGAAGAGAAATTTCGCCTTTGTCACAGAATGGACCATTATCCTAATGTTATATTCATAGCCATAAATTACTCACTACCCTTTCTTTGCATACCTTATCTGCACACTTGCAAAAGTGGGTAAATAGAAAGCTGAGGTGCCTTAGAGCGGGAGAATGGATGGAGACATTATAACGGTTGTTATTTTCATAACTAAACATTACTTCTAGGATGGGTTAAAACAATGAATGTTTGTATTGAGGTAATGAGGGATTTAGTGATGTCCCACTACCACCCTTCAATGGCCCATTGAATATTGGGGGGGGGGAGGGAAGGGAAGGAAAGAATGTATGGAAATGCATGTTTAAAGCAGTGCAATGATGGAAAAATTACATTACATTCCAGTGTAGTCGATGACTTTTTTCTTTTTCAGTGTTTTAGGTTTTGTTTTTAAATGCTACCGAGCAAATAAATGGTAGCGGTATACAACAACCAGGCTGGATTTTTAACTGTCAGGCATGCTGGCTATCCCAGCTCTTTGTTGGCTGTGGTTTTCGAGGGAGGGGGTTAGATGCATTTTGCGCTTTGCTTTCCGCTTGGCTTGATGCACGCAAACTGAATTTGCAAGTAATGCAGGCGGCAGGCAAAAAAAAAAAGGGGGGGGGGAGAAAGAAAAGAGGAGGCAAATTCTGGTCACGTCCTTGCTAACTGACAACAAGCAGGCTAGCCAAAAAAAAAAAAATCTTTTTGAATCTTGGTAATTGGGTACTTTTACACTCAGCTCACGCTATTTGGGTAGAATAATAAGTTTAGGAAGATCAGGTCATTTGTACCACTTTCCTTTTTTTTCAGTCCTCTCCCCCCAGCCACAATCCCTCTTTTCCCTATGATTTTATTTATGCTCATCTAATAAAAATATGTAAATGGCAACAAAGTAGCTTGTCTATGTCAGTGGTTTTAAGGACCATTCTTTTCTATTTTTGTCGCTCCCGTTTCACTGGAGGGGGTGAGAGGACAGGGTCAGGCCAGTGAAAACGTGGGATGCAGCGCCCTCTTTTTCAGGGTTCATTCTTTGGGGAAATACTTTAATGTGCAGTGATTTCACGAAGGACAATGAAGCCATTAATCAGCCCCACAGCTTCTAGGTTTAGATACACATTTGCAACATAAAAGGGCAAGAGAACAATTGTAATATCTCTGTATCTTCGAACATAGCTGTTACATCTAACATAGATACAAATACTCCAACTTGAGCATGTTAGCACTTGACATTTTTCTCCTTACATTCATAGTTCTCACTGTTAGAAATAAAACTACATCAATAGGCAGCTGATCACTCCGATTTTTTTTAAAAAAAGGTTTTATTACGAAACTAGCTTGTATAAAACATGGTTATACAGGACTTCTGTAAGTTTGTAATAAAACGGTAAGAAAAGGCAGTGGTAAGGACTCCCCCCCCCTTTTCAAAAGGCAGCATATAAAAACAAATGGCTACCATTTTGCGTTTGGACAATAGCTGCATAAACTTTGTTCACTTTGAACATTGTTTAATAACATTAATACATTAACAAAGTTTTCTATAAAGTAAGACACGTCGGTGCTAAAGTACATCTGGAGCGATTCCAAGTCCTTTACAAAACCACACACAAAAGATGGCAGTTGTAAGGTAATGTCGACTACACGTCTAAATATCAAGAGGTAATAAGCATGACATGTTTTTTTGTTTGTTTGTTTTTTAAAAAAAGTCTCGATATACACATTTTAAACCATTTGTACAAAAAAAAACCTCTATAAATTTCTCTCTTATGTACAAAAATAGCTTAATATATCCCCGGCCTGGTTAGAATAGATACAAATAGATTTTCTCAGAATAAAAATCCACCCCCAAAAGGAGCCGACTGGAAGCATTCAATGGTGAAGACGGGAGAAGAGGCGAAGCGGCAGGGGCTGAACGTTCCATTTCCGAATCCGGCCAACAGCTGGCGGCTGCGAGGCGCGGGCTCCGAAGGCGGCAGCGTTCCATTTCCGAATGTCGCCGACAGCTGGGAGGCTGCGAGGCGCGGGCTCCGAACGGCGCAGCGTTCCATTTCCGAATCCCGCTGACAGCTGGAGGCTGCCTTCGGCTCCGGCCCCAGTCTCCGACGGCGGCGAGCGTCCGGCCGAGGCCAGGCAGCGCCGGTGCCTCGAGGGAGCGGACGGCGCGCGCTTTTCACCTGCAGAGCCCGGCCGGCTGCTGGGAGTGCAAAGGCAGCGAGCCGTGAGTGCTTCCCGGCGCGCTGGGCTGCGTTGCAAAAAAGGGCCGCGACCGCTTTTTTTGTGTGTGTTTTGACTCCCTCCCGACGCTCCTGCAAACGCAACAGAGAGACAGACGGTCAGCATCGGGCGCCAGCCGCGCTCGCAGCAGCGATCCCCGCCCCGCTCCGCTCCCTCCCTGCCGCGCCAGCCAGACCCACCTGCGGCGGCGGGCGCCGGCGCTCAGAACCAGCTGGTGAAGTCCAGCAGCTCCTGCTCCTCGGGGCTGAGCGGGTCGTAGGAGCCTTCGTCGGAGGAGTAGGAGGAGACGGGCGAGCCGGCCATGGAGTTCATGTCGGGCGAGTAGCTGGTGGGGGACAGCACGCCGGCCTGGAAGGCGGCGCTGACGGCGTCGTGCTCGTCCAGCAGCTGCTGCAGCGCCCGGATGTACTCGACGGCCGAGCGCAGCGTCTCCACCTTGCTCATCTTCTTGTTGGCAGCCCCGTTGGGGACGTGCTCCCTGAGGGTGGCGAAGCCCAGGTTGACCAGCTTGACGCGGTTGCGCTCGCGCTCGTTGCGCCGCGCCACGGCCGCCGGCTGCTGCTGGGGCAGGCTGTAGCCGAAGCCGCTGAAGTTGAGGCGCCGCTTGCAGCGCATCAGCTCCGGGGAGGACGAGCGCGGCCGCTTGCCGCCCTTCGGCGCCGCCTTGCCGCCCGCCGGGGCTTGACCGGCGGCGGCGAAGAAGCAGGCGGGCGGCAGGAAGGGCGGTGGCGCGCTGGCGCCGGCGCCGGCCTCCATGGGCGCGGGGCCGGCGCTGCTGGCCATGGGCGGCGGGACGGGGACGGGGAAGGGGACGGAGTCGGCGCGGCGCTTTCCCCTGCCCCTGCCCCCGCCCCCTCTTCGCGCCGGGCTGCCGGGAGGCTCGTGGCGCTCGCGTGTGCGCAGCCGGCCTCGCCGAGCCCCCTGTGCAAGCCGGGCCCGCGGAGCGTGGCTCTTATAAGGGGCGGCCGCACGCGCTCCCCCCGCCCCGCACGCTCCGCACCTCGCGCCTTCCACGCTCCCCGCCTTGGCCGCCACTGGGCGCGGGCCTGCCGCTGGTGGTGGTGGTGGTGGTGGTGCCGGGGTGGGGGGAGGGGATAGAACGCGGCACGCGGAGCGCCCCGAACACGCGCCCCGCCTCCGTTCCAAACAGCCCCCCCCTCCCCGCTCGGCCGCCCATTCATCCCGCCGCCGCGCCCCTCCCCCCGGCCCTGCCCCGCCCGCGTTTGTTGGGGCAAGTGCGCGCGCCGGGCGCGTGCCGCTCGCGGGCCCCGCCGCTCAATCAACAGCTGGGCTGGGCAAGGCGCCGCGCCGCCGGCAGAGCCAGCGCAGCGCCGCGTGGGCGGCGGGGGGGGGGATCAATGCCGGGCCCGGCGAGGAGGGGAGGGGGGCAGCTCAAGCTGATCGCCACCCGCACCCAGCCGGGGGCCCGAGCTTGCACAGGGGCCAGTGTTTGCCCCAGCACTTGAAATTGGGGGGGGGGGGGTAGGGGGTGC
>ML681994.1:14396533-14430074 GCA_007922195.1 Podocnemis expansa | reverse complement strand
GGGTGTGGGGGTATTGGGGTGCTCACGAAATTGGTGTAACACTGTTACCAGCTGACGACTGGGGGGTGTTGGGAAATCGGGGGGGGCAGAGGGGATGTGGAGGGTCCTGGGTGCAGTCACTTAGCTGCTCTAACACAATTACTAGCAGACAAGGGGGGGGCGGGAGCTCACTAAAGTGGTCTCACACTGTCACTAGCTGACGACGGGGGTGTTGGGAGCTGCAGAGGCTATTGGGGTGCTCACTAAACTGGTCTAAGACTGCTCCTAGGTGAGGGGGGGTGTCGGGGAAATCCCAGGCAGAGGACGGAGCCAGCTGCAGTGTGGGGCCGGGGTAGAGGGGGGCAGGGAGACGCGTGGCGGATCCAGCCCAGACCCGGGGGGGGGGCTGTCACGGATTAGGAGGGACGGGTTTTGTTTGGGTGGCGGAGGAGGGCGTGGGGGAGAGGCAGGTGGCAGGTCCGATCGGGGGGTGCTGAGCATCTTCCACTTTAGGCTCAGAGAAGATTAGGGCGGAGGGGGGCTCAGGAGACCCTCTGGTCCGACCCCCTCGCTCAAAGCAAGCCCGACCCCCAGTGACCCATCCCAGCCGGGGCTTTGTCCAGAGAGCAGCCAGAGCCAGAGCTCGCCGAGTGCCTCAGCCCTTGGATCCGGAGTGAATAAATTCATCGGCGTTTTGCTGAAGGAATAAGGAGAAACTGGGGGCGTGGATGTGTCCTTTGCGCTGCAGAGAGCTACCGGTAGCGTGCAGGCAGAAAAAAATAAAAAGCCTTCGCCAGCAATATTAGTGAAGGGGGTGGAATGGGACAGGAACATCATGAGGTGGGGAGTTGAAGAGACACAATAAAAAGCTAACCCTTTCCAACCTGCTAGATTGCTTTGGTTTTGGGGCAAATAAAGGTGCCTGATAATATTTCCTTAATTTATCTGAGGCTTAAGTCAATGATGTTTGTCAAACACTTTCCTGATTGGGATCTGGATTACAGTAGCCCGAAGGGACACTAAGCAAGCTGTGTGTTCCCTGCTATTAGGAGTTACACAAGTCGAGGGGTTTACAGGTCACGTTCATTTCAGAAAGCATCACTGTTTAGGACAGCATTTAAACCCCTGCCTAAAGCTCATTGAAGTGGTGGGAGTTAAGCATGTGCTCAACGTTAAGCACGTGCTTAAGAGATGTCCAGAGTGAGGAGGTAAATAGGCAAGCTAGACAAAAGATTGGAAACAAAATGTTTCATTAGCTCTGATTCACAGATGGGGAACTGAAGCACAGAGCCATGAAATGGTTTGTCCAAGATGCCCAAGAGTGTGTGTGTCAAAACTAGGAACTGCACCACAATGCCTATGTGCCAGACCAGTGTGGTGTGCACAAGAGCATCTTTGTTTTGAGGCCATTGGATGGAAGGTGCTATAAGTACTAAGTATTAATTTTTATTTTATGATGATCCTGGCACAGAACCGACCCAGTTTCTTCATTTGCAGCAATAAGATTTACAGATAAGAATAAGTTATCTTGCAATACCCCTATGAGCTGGGATTTCAGCAGGTGGGAGCCACTCAGGCAAGGAGCAATAGCTCTGTCCAGCAAGGAGAGGGCCTCATGACAAGGTGGGATTTTCTCCCATGAAAGCTCATGCAATAAATAAATTTGTTAGTCTTTGAAAGTGCCCCAGGACTCCTTGTTTGCTTTGCTGAACTAAACTAACAGGGCTGCCCCTTTGGAACATGCCCCACTAGTTACAGTGCTGAAGCTCCCATTGAAGACAATGAAGTTTTGATCCTGATTTCATTGTTAGCTAGAGCACTGTCAACTATGAAATAAGAGTTGGAAGAAGGTCATTAAATAAACCAGTCCTTCTCCCCTTCCAGGGCAGGATCGTGCTGTACAATAGACTATTGTTTTGTCTAGTATCCTTTTAAAAGTGCCTGGCATTAACAAATATTATGATGCTAATGGTTCATTCTTATATAAGATTTTTTTTAAAAAAAAAATTAGTTCATAAATCAGACCAACACAATGTATGCTAAAAAGCTTTCCTCATGCTGCTGGCAGTGTTCGGCTAACTAATAAATGTTAGTAGTAAGCCTGTATTTTTCACTTAGGCAGCTTTTCCTTCTGCAGATCTCAAAGTGCTTTGCCAGCTTCCATTCAACTTCACAGTACTCCTGTGAGGTATCAGTTGGAGAGGTAGTAAAGACTCTTGCCTGTAGAGAGTCTGTGGCTGGGAAGATAATCCTAAATGCGTCCTATGCTGGGAAAATGTCCTCCAGTATTGTAACCGGTTTTAAAAATGGTTCAGTGAAGCCTATTCTAAACCCTGTTAGAAATTCAGCATACATCTGTTTAAGCATCCTGAATTGTTTTTAGTTGAATGGTCTTCAAAACCAAATAGCTCAGATTAGCTGGAACTTGGTCTACTCCTTGATTCCAACTAGATTTAGGGTGGGTTTAACGCAGGGGTCTCAAACTCAAATCACCATGAGGACTGCCTGAGGACTAGTAGAGGGCCACATGAGGACAGTAGCCTGTGGGCTGTACCACTGCAACCTTTTCATACAACAATATTGCAAATGTTGGTGGTGATAAGGTCATTGTGGGCCACAGGAAATAGCTTTAGGGGCCACATGTGGCCCACAGGCCAGGTGTTTGAGACCCCTGGTTTAAGCTGACTGAGATAGTTTGACATTTTCTCAGTGTAGACCAGGCTTTAGTGCCTTCCCTGGTTCTCTGCCCTCAACCAGTAGAGCACACTCTGACTCGGATGGGTTTGGAGGAGTGTAAACCCTGTCTAATGCTTGTCTGGTATGATACTGCACTGATGACTTGTTTGGTTTTGGTTGAGTCTCCAATTCCAAATGAAAAACGCTATTGGCAGTTTGGGCCTTTCACTGAAGGCATGCCCATGTTTATGACGACGTGGCCTGGCCCGGAGTTAGTTGAAAATATCCGACTAAGTAGAACTCACCCTGGGAGTCTTGAAAATATGGGTTCATTAATAGTCCTGAATTTTGTTTGACCTGTGATTCTTGACATCTGTCCCAAACAGTAATGGGAGAAGGGCATCATGGCTTTTCTTGGACAAATTAGTGTCTTGGTGCCAGCTACACATTTCCATGAAATTATTGTTTTAGTTTGCTCTAGAATTTATATTTCTACTCTGCTCTCTCAGAATAGTGTCCTCTCTATGTTAAGTCTTCACCCCTCTTTGTAAACAGTGTGTTTGTTTTATCTGTGAAACTTATTGTTTAGCTGATGCAAAAGAAAGGCTCTTTTTCTTCAATCCCTTACACTGGTTTTACCATGATGAGACTTCATCGAAGTCAATGGGTGAAAATCTGGCTCCTTTGAAATTAGTGGCAAAACTCCCCTTGACTTCAAAGGAATCAGGATTTTACACAACATCTTTTACACCCACCCTGAAATCAGTTACTTGAGTGGAGGAAATGAAAAAGTTGAGTTGGAAATAAAGGTAGTGCTAGTGTCTGATGCATGCTGGCAAGCTTTTTATTAAACAAACAAGCAAGCAAAATCCCTTAAAAATTGAGCCCAGCATTATGTACTTTTTCTTTATACTTTTCTCAGTGTTGCTGCTGAATAATTTATGTATTTATGGGAATTTTTGTACTGAGTTAGACTAGTACAGTATCCTGTCTCAGGCAGAGAAAAGCAAAATGGGCTTCAGAGAAAGGTACAAGAAACACCATAAAGGAACCATTAGGTAAAAATCTGCCCATGAGGAAAGCCCTTTTGAAGCCCCTGATTAGTTATTGTCACAAAACATGAGGGCTGACACCCTTACAATTTTGATATCATTGTGTTAGTATCCATATATAAGTCAGTGGTTTGCAACCTCTTTTCATGTGTGGACTATTAAACATTTTTGAATAGAGGTGTGGCCCCTTTGAAAATCTTAGTCATAGTTTATGGATCCCCAAGGGTCCTCAGACTACAGGTAAAACCACTGAAATAAATGGATAAAAATCCTGCTAAACACTTAGCCTCCATGATATCAGTGCGTAAGCCTTTCATGTCATCCTTACACGGGCCCATTAGGCATTACCGTGGTTACGTCAACCAATAAATAATAATTAATAGCAATAGTAACGAATGCTATCTCGTGGAAGTAAATTCTGCATGTTAGTTATGTATTGTGTAACTATCCTTTGATCAGTTCTGGGTTATTTTTGCCTTAAATTTCATCGTAGATCCCTTTGCACTTAGAAGAAAGATAAAAAGGTCTGCCCAAATGATCTCCTGAACTATGTGTTTTGACCATGTATACTTTTATTCAGCTTAGCTCTGATTAGTCTCAGTTTTTAATCCTCTCCGCACATGGAAGACACATCCCAACCCCATGTTCAAGATGAGGATGTACAAATGACTTTTATAATAGCACTGAATTCTTTGGGTTTTTATTTTCTGTGTGACTAGGAGCTTTCCACTTTAGTGATTAGCTTTCCAGCTGAAGCTTTCAGTGACGTCATTATCCAGGGATCCTGACGTCAAAATTCAGTAGAAGCAAAGGAGTCGTGACATCACGACCCCTAAACTGTGACATTGCTGAAGGAAGAGCACTCTCCTTATGAAAGAGAGAGTTTCTGTTTGGACACACGCATTTCGGAAAGTAGCAATAACAGGAAAGGAGGAAGAAAGGACAGTTTAATAGAAGTTAAGTGAAATATATATTCCCTATAGGTATTTCAATACTTTATTTAGAGGCTAACTTCCAAAGGGGTAGCTTTGTTAGTCTAGTTCAACAGGACAAACAAGGAGTCTTGTGGCACTCTTAAAGACTAACATTTATTTATCGCACAGGCTTTTGTGGGAGAAAGCTCAAATCATCAGACCATCTTCAAGTTTCTGCCGAAGTGGGATTTCCTCCCAAGAAAGCTCATGGGATAAACAAATTAGTTAGCCTTTAAGAGTGCCACAGGGCTCCCTTTTTAAATTCAGAGGCTATAAACTACAATATAACTAAAGACTAAACCTATATGCCCTTTATTTTTCTCACTATAGCTTAATGATAAGAGCATCTAATCTTGAAGCATCGGGGGGGGGGGACGGGACCCTCATTTGTCCAGTGTTTCTGGTTTTGAAACCAGAGGGCCTTCCTCAGTGCTTACTTCCCTGGGAGTTTTGCCTGGGAAAGGGCTGCAGGCGCCTCAATCTGGAAAGGAGCATTGCGGCGGCATGCCACCTATCCGGTGTTTGGTGGTGTCATTTTCTGTCCACCTAGTTAGACAGATGTCTCCCTGCTATTCAGAGAGGCGATGAAACGTGCTGATTGCGCCTATATCTCCAGTAGTGGGAAAAGAAATCCGGAAACAGCTTGTAAACTCATTGACATTTTATAATCTAGCACGTGGGCGTCCAACTAACCTGCCTTCTTTCAAGAAATGAAGGCGCAACCTCTCTGCAAACCTCAGAAGTCCCAAGGCCAGTTTTGTATGGAGGGGGAAAGACCCTGGAAAAGATGAGCAGTGGCAAGGCAGAGCTGCAGCAGAAACCCCACTGTTTCCATCCCGAAAAGGGGCCAGTCCACAGGAGCACACCTGACTCCCAGGACAAACTTTCGCTTGCCAGGATGAGTGGAAAAACTTCTTTAACCCAACACATCTCCTGACCATAGCGGTCAGGGACTGTGTCTATGGCGGGGACGGACAATTCCACTTTTAAAAGACCATTAAAACCTTGCCTGGTGTAATAGCCCCGTCTGCTTTCCAGTCAAGTCATCTACCGGCCTAAGGTATCCATTGATGCTTGATGTGTAGATAATAAATATTTGTTTCAAGTTCCTTTTCCCCTCATGCAGTTACCTTGCACCTGCAGCTAAGACTTCCTCGAGTTCTTAAGTCTAACATAATGATAAATATCCCTTTCCCCTTTCACTGCTTTTTTTTCATCTTGAACTGTCATCATTTTATTGTTGCGAGCCTTTTTTTTCCAAATTGCTGCTACACTCAGGAGCTCTTTAGACGCCCCCTTACTTTCCTAAGCTTTTTTTAAAAAGGCCCATTTGCGTTATGATTAAATACCGTCTTGGATAAGCATAACGAAAGTCGTTAATCTATATAGATCTTCAAAGAATCAAGATATTCTGAACTTTTGTAGGATTTGTTACACTCCATTTTGTTACAGTAGGCGAGCTCGTCTGGGTCTGGGCACATGTGTTTCTCCCCCTCCCCCTAAGAGTGAAAATAAAGTAAAAGGTCTTTCATGGTAAACAAAACCAGCTTATTCTCCACATAGAACACATGAATAGCTGGAAAAAAACTTACAATAAATGGTGCATTTTTTTCTCTGCTGGGTATAGCATTCAAGATCAGTCCAGTATTCAAGAAGCAGTCCATTTTTTGCTCAGCAAGAGAGTTTAGAAAAGAAGCGTGGGGTCTATTCAAGGATCTTTTCCCCCTTCACAATTGCTGGGCTTTATGAAACCTATCTTCCATGCCTTGTCAGAGTATTTCTGGGGACCAATTAGTGCTTTGTTGCAAGGCTTCTTTGCTGAATCTTTGAGCAGCAAGAAAAAGCTCTCTTGAGTCTCCCCTTATTTTGACTATTTCAGTCATTACTCGGTGTAATAATTCATATGACAACTGGACGCTGAAGTTTGTATAGAAACACCTCGGCTGCAGGAGAGAGGCTGCAGTGGGTGGTAACAAGCCGCAGATCAGAGCGAGGAGCCACACACACAAAAAGAGAAAGGAATGAATGAAAAGAAAGAGAGGGAATAAAGATAAATAAATAGTTGGCACAACCCGAAGAAACATAAAACAGACTGGAAAGAAAAAACACCAGCCGGGGGGGGGGGGGGGGACCCCGGAGAAGTTAACTTCTTTTGGATCCATTTGCTGGAGAAGACACTGGCTGCGTCTTGGTTTCATGGCCCTGGAGCGAGGGGTTTCTTCTGAGCGCTCATTTGAAGGCGCATTTCTGTGCACTTGGGAAGGTGTCGTGTAAATTGGCACCGGCACGGAAGCATTGGCCAGCCCAAACCACAGCAGCGGCTAATGCCCCTGCTTCACGTCTGCAGAAAGAGCCCTCCTGGCAAATGTGCAGGAAGAGGAAAAAAAGTGGGCACACTTCGCTCCTGTAGAAACGACAGAGGTTGAACTCCAGAGACGTTTTGGGGGGCTCCTCTGGGCCCATTTGTTGGAATGGGCCCCTCTCCTCTTTTGGGGCATGTCCTGGCTGCCACTTAAAAAAGAGGAAAGTCTCCTGGTTTCTCGAACCACTCCATTAGGGCATAATAAATAATTAGAGGCTTTAAGCAGATTAGCCACAGCTCATGCTAATGAGCTGCAGCAGGTCTCATGCTAACCTGAAGTGACAGTTTGCATACAGGGCGGGGGGGGGGGGAGACCACAACATTTTTCCAGTTTTTCTCTCCCCTCCGCCGCTCCCCTGTGAAACCACGAGCCCGTCGATGGGGGCACCGCTTGTTTTTGGATCCCACGCTTGCAGTACTCGCCCTAGGGCTTCAAATTAGCGGGGGTGTAGAGGGGTATTGGGGGTGCTCACTAAATTGGCCTAACAGTTACTAGCTGACAACGGGGTGTTGGGAAATTCAGGAGGGTTTTAGAGAAATCCCTGCACGCTTGGATTTGTGTGTGCGTGTGTGTGCGTGTGCAAACCTTTGGGTGCTTTAATGCATAGGAACGTGTTGTGGCACCACACAGCTCCAACTCCTGCCCCCCAGTCCGTCCTGAGCCGGGGTGTGGCAGGCTGGCTGTAAGGATGCAGGGACGGCACCGAGGGGAGGCTGAGCGATGCCACCAGGCGCCTTGTCCCTCCAGCTGGTTTCAGCGTCTTGCAACTTCTCGATCCGCCAATTCCCAGCCTGGAGTGCGGAGTCCGGGGGTCAAAACGGCAGGGCGACACTCAGCACACACACACACACACACACACACACACAGACACACACTGCCCCCCCCCATCCATCCATCCCGCAGGGGCAGCTTGCCGAATTGGCTGAGATCAGTCGTGTGTCGCCATTGTGCAGCCACGTGTCCCGTGTCCATCAGAGGCTCCCAAAGTCCAGGGCAGGCAGCCTGAGCCCTTTGGCGGCACAGGACAGGAGCAGCTGAGTATAAATCAGTCCCCAGGGTTTCTGTCTTCTTCCCCGGTGACAGCGACTAGGCAGAAATATTTACTTTTCCTGCAGGTTGGGAGGAAGCGCCTTTAAACAACACTTAACCCCTGTCCCTTGGGCTGAGTTCAGGCCAGCTGAGAGCTCCTTAACCCCTTCCTGCTGGAGGTCACGCTGGAGGTAAGGATAAAGGATGGACAGGGCTCATGGCAAGACACAGGCGTCTGTTGGGTCCCCACCTGCTGCCTGCACTCAGGTAGGACCCCTCCAAGCCCCCAATACATTCAGTGGCAGGAGTTTCACTTGGCCCCCAATGTGTCTGTGGGCCAAAGGGTTTCTGAAGAAGGCCTGTTATGCCTCCATATGGACCAGGATTTTACATAGCCCAGCTGAATATAACGGGACAGCTTCATGCAGAGGTATGGTGCTGGCTCATCAATCAGTAAAGGTGAGAATAATGAGGAACAAAGACGTTGGCCCCGCTCACCCTTGTGGGTCTACTGCTATTGCAAACTCGGGGGGCTGGACCTATTTGACAGCATTGCGTAGGCCCACTGCTATTAGCCCTCCCTCAGTCTACAGGGAGATGGCACTGGGTCTGGAATCAGCTAAATACTGAGGACAGCTAATGACAAACAGGGATGGGTGTGAGGCTACAGGTTCAGAATGAAGGATTTGGAGGGGGATACCGAGCAGAAACCCTGGACAGCACCCACTACTCCCGAAAGGTGTTGAGAGAGTCAGCGGATGCCACCCAGAGGACCTCTGCCCAGAAGCATAAGTGCACAAGGGGCAGGAAGTAGGCCCACAGTCGCAGGCCCCACTCTCAGCCAACTTGCTCTCCCTGGTCTTGTAGATGGCTACTTTTGCGTAAGCCAGGAGAAGGTCCCAGACAGGGAGTGCATAAAGACATATGTGTGGGAAGAAGTGCAGCCAAACCTCAATAAGAGGTTCTGGAGGAGCCAGAAGATGGGCTACAATCTGGCACACTCAAGATATGAGTGTGCCAGGGTCTCCCTCTTGCCACAAAACCAGGAGGCCTGGACTTTTTGAATACTGGTGGGGTGGGTGGGCGCAAACCTGCCCACTGCTAAAACCCCTGCCCCAGCATAAGGGGAGGCGGCACTAGGCCTGGATTCAACTGATTTCTAGGGACAACTAATGACAAACAGGGATAGGAGTCGGGGGGCAAAGGTTCAAAATAAGGGACTCAGAGGGGGGCACTGAGCAGAGAACCCCAGAGAGTGCCCACTTCTCCCAGACGGTGTCAAGGGAGCCAGTGGACGCTGCCCAGAGGAACTCTGCTGGGACACACGTTCAGATCAGGGACCAGAAATAGGCCCCCGCAGTCATGGGCCCCTCCCTCAGCAAACCTCCTCTCCCTGGTCTTGTATCTGGTGAGCTTGGTGTAAGCCTGGAGGAGGTTGATGAGGAGGTCCCACGACTTCATGGGGCCATGGATAGGAAGCACATGAAGACAAGTGTAGCCAAACCTCAATAAGAGGTTTTGGAGTAGCCAGAAGAGGGACTGCAACCTGGTGTACTCCAGATACGTGTGCGCCAGGGTCTCCCTCTTGCCACAAAACTAGGAGGACTGGAGGAAGGTGGCCTGGTGTTCCTGCAGCTCCTAGGTTGCTGTGGTTTTCCAAGAGCGGGCATCCTCTCAAATGCTCGGAGAGAGCATGTGTTTTACAGCTTCATCCATAGTTAATGATCTTTGCATGCTCTGGGAATTCATTGATTCGTCTTCCTGGTAAGGTTGTTTCAAGTGATTACCTCTCTTTAAAAGAGGGTCATCAGTAAGTGGTAAAGACAGAATAATTTATGTATTGACCAAATACCTGGAGAGAGATGGCGGTAAGACGTTGCTATGCACCAAGCTCTCCTTTTATTGACTCAATTAACTCGAGTGAAGAGAGGGGCAGGTGCTGATCCAGGTGCAGAGGAACTGACATTCCCTGTAGTAACTGCCAGCCTCCCATTGATTAATTGGGTTGCCCGAGTTTGATTTTTTCCCGTCTCCTTCTCTCCACTTGGCATTTAAACAACTTGACTAAAACCTTCAAGGGTGCAGTCAATGATCCTGTGAGGACAGAGCGCCACCTACCGACCAACTGTTGTGTGGCACTACAAAAGTGCCTTCCCAAAGCAAGCTTGTTGATTCAAATATCCTGTTAAGTATTTCTTCTGAGCTTACTTAGTTTAGCTCTAGCAGCTTGAAAGACTTGGTCTGGCCCATTCTATCAGATAGTTACAGACTAACAGGGGATGGGACACTATGACTGAAACCGTCTGAAATGACACTACATCTGCAAAGACTTTTCAGATGGTTTGTCTTGGGAAATTAGGAGAGTTTAGATATCTTGGAGGGGTTTCAGCTAAGCTAATGGGTGGAATAGTTCTATGAAGGAGTAGCAGGAATCCAACAAAAGGCCCTTATCAGAGAATGGAAGGAAGATTGTGGTGTTACATCTCCCAGAAAGGAGCTTACTTTTCTTGGACGATACTTTAATTTATCCTGGTTCAAAGCTTATCAGAATTTTTTTTCTTCACTAGGGGAATTTTTCTATCCATTTCAGTGATTCCTTGGACTGTCTGGGATGTACCGATCTGGCAAGAAAAGGAACGGACTCTGAGTATTATGGAGCTTTACAGATTTCAACAGATATCCCATGTCTTGCAAGCTGGAATGATTCCTCTAGATAAATTTCTGCCTAACCAAGGACAGTAATAGGGCTTTCCATCCCAAAAGAAGGGGGAGTCTGAAATCCTCTACTAGGAAGGGGACCTGCCACTTGACACCTATATCCTTTTCCCTCCTGCAGAGTTGTTTTTGTGACCATGTTACCTCTGAAGGTCCTGGATGACTCAGCAGACAGCTGAATCCAGAGGACGTGTGGCAATAGGCCGATGACCTTAATATTATTATTTATATTACGGCAGCTACTAAAGGACACTGAGGCCCCTTTATACTAGGTAACTATAATAATAATTAGCTCTTAAAGAGTGCTTTTTATTGGTTGATCTCAAAGTGTTTTTCAAAGGAGGTCAGTACCATTACCGCATATACACATAAAGAGTCTGTTTCAAAGCTCTCAGTACAGATACAGAAGATAGACAAAAGGGGGAGGAGATACAAAAATAATGACAAGGTTTCAAAGTGGATGATTGTTAGCTTTGACATAGCTGGAGGGGTAGAATAAGAGGCAGGCCTCAGAAAGGCGAAAAGATAGAAGAGAGTAGAAGTTTGAAAAGGCTGAAGGCATATGGGAACACAAAAAGAAGGCAAATAGGATTAAAAAAAAGAAGGGGAAGAGGCATAGGTGGCTAGTGTAAATATTTTTCAGGGGCTGAGCCTGCCCCTCACTCAACCCACACTGACAGCTCCTGTCCCATAGGCTGAGCCTGGCTCCCTGTTTGTGCCCTCTTATGATGGCTCTCACAATTTTGGATGATGCCCATATCCATGCACAGGCAACGACTGCATTCTTTGATGCACCCCCTTACTGCCTCTGGCACCAACCGAGGTGGTACCTCATGTTCCCCCCTTCTCTGAGACTCCCCTTCTCCTCCCTAGAAACCCCTCAGGACTTTCCTCCTTTCCCAAGATGCCCCTTCTTCCCACGCAATCCCCTTAGGATGTTTCCCCTTCTCCTGGGACTCTCCTTCTCCCCAATCCCCTGAGTATATCCCCTTTCACCAAATCACCTCAGGATCCCTCTCCTCTGAGATTCCCCTTTCCTCACCACCATAATCCCCTCAGGATATTCTCTCTTCCAACAGACTCCCCTTCTCTCTGCAGTTCGCTCAGGATCCCCCTGGGGTACCCCTTCCCCATCATCTCAGGATCTACCCTATTGTTGTGGTGGTATCGAAAGTGGTGAGAGAGGCACTCTCTTAGGCTCTGAGCCTGCAGGCTGCTGCACAGGACTTGCTTAAGGAACCCAAAGGCCCCCAGTTGTCCACTTCCTTTGCACGCCTAGATGCCTCCATCCCCACACCGTGGTGGTGGCCAGGAGAATAATGTGCTGTGGGGACGGTGTGGCACAACTGGCGCTGAGGGGGGCTGCCGACTCAGCCACCCATAGAGCTGGGGAGGGCCTGGCGTGAAGGGGGCCTGGCTAGTGCTGGGGGCCAGGGCCCTCAGGCCAGACAGGCTGGGGCATGTGGCACTCCTGCTCCACCCTCATCCTGGCTTCTCTGTCCCAGCAGGTCCCAGATGACCTGCAAGAGGCCTGGGGCAGACTGGCCAGCTAGTAGCCCAGTGCCCCAGGCACAGGTACTCCCTTCCCATCTGTGAGTGCTGTTGGGCTGGCATGGATGGGGTGAAATTGGACAGGGTGGAGAGGAGAGGGAAGAGGGATGGGGTGAAGCAGCTGGCACTGCAATGTGTGGCACTTGCAGGCTGATGGCGGCAGTACTCCAGGAGTGGGGACTTCTTTCCTCTGGTAGCACTATATACTGGCGGCAGGGAGATCAGGGGAGGGGGCCCCAGGCAGCAGAAGGTGGGGCAGTGCTGGCAACACTCACAGCCAGATTTTGTGGGGCCATGGGGCCCCCTTTAGCCTTGGGTCTGGGTCTGCATCACCAAAAACCCCTGCATTAACCCAACCCTTCTGCTGCACATTGGTGGAGTTTCACTGGCTTCACTGAAGCTCTTTTTAAGTGTAGGAGCCAATCCATATGTAACAAGCTGGAAATCAGGGCTCCAGATCATTTAGGTATATAAGTCAAAATCAACATCATCAAAGTGCACCTGAATATTGCTCCTATTTTCCTGTGTATGGCCCTAGCTCTGCAACATTCCTTCATCTGGCATTCTAGTTCTTTCCCAGTTTGGTTCTGTGCTGTTTTACACAGATCCCATTACCACTCATAACCCTCCTGCATGATTCTCTTGTTATATCTTCCCATGTCACAGAGACCTCTCAGTGATGCAGCACGCTGCTATTGTCCTAGCACTCTGATACTCCTATGCCCTTCAAATTGGCTTTCAGTTTTCTTCTTATGTGTCCTCCTTGTGGGCTTTCTCTATATTCAACATAGCTCCTTAGTCATGCTTTCTAAAGTAGATCCAGCTGTAAACAGAAAAGTCTGTGTATCTTGCATAATGTCACACAGCATCTAATGACAGGAAATGTCAATGCAGGGATAGGAAACTGCTTAACAAAAGAGGAAGCCCTTTGCACAGTTAAAAAGAAAATAGCATCTAATACTAACAGAAAGGAATAGATCTTAATTCAAACCATGCCACCTATCCATTTTGGTTACAGATAGATACCATATGCTAGACTGACTGTAGGCTAAAGGACACTTCTGGAGAGGCTTGAATTCTGCAGCGCTCATGACACACATGTAAATTGTTTGTGACTTTTGTGCCAGAATTTGATGTGGGTGGGAAGAGGCGTGTAGGGAAGACTCCCCCTCCAACCACACACAGCTGGAGGGAGAAGGGAGGAGGAAAGGGTGACGAGAGGGATGGACTTGCCTCTCTTGTTAAACTTTAAATACCTTTGCACAATCCAGATCTTTCAAACCTGCTAAAGTCAGAAGGCTTCCCCTACAGAGAGAAGCGTGCCCTGCAGTCTGAGTATTAGAGGCTTTGAAGTCTGGGCACAGAGGCTTGCAAAATGAATGGAGATTCTTTTCAGGTACATAGTATGGCATATGCAGGTGTATCTGATCTAGCATGTGAAATGACACCAACCACTCTTTGGCCTTTGTGGCTGTTAGTTTTGTATTGTGTTTCCTGAGATACAGTCTGTTATCATTCATTTATGGTATGTTGGGAAACAAGGCTACTGTATCAGCAGTTGTGGTGCTTAGTCTTTTCCCATTTGAGAGTGAATGTAATTGTCTGTTGTTATGAACAGCATTTATATGTGTGCAGTCATAACAAAAATTAAATAATAAAACTGAGATGGAGAGTCATTATAGCAACATCATAAGATAACTGTGCGTGGGGGGGGGGGCAAATAGAATAAGAAAAAAGAAGTGACCAGAAATAAACTGGAGATCTCAAAATGTATGTTGGAAGAAGACAGTGCCTGTCATGAAAGCAAGATTCTTACTGGTTTGAGGGATTATTTTATTAAATGCTGGAATTTTATTATCTTGTGATACTTTTTCTTTTAAAGTTCTGATTACTGAAAGTATTTTGAATTCATAGCTTCAAAAAGTAGATGACAATCTGTTGAAGCACATGTTATTAAACTGTGGGTAGTATTTTTACTTTAGAAACAACTATTGCATTGATCAGTCGGGCACATAAATTACTTGAGCCAGATTCTGTATTTGTTTGCCCTAGTGCAGCTGAACTGTATCAAGGTCAGAGTGGAACTATAAAGAAAATGAAAAGATACATATATTTAAAAATGGAAATTTTATGGTAGTCAAATAAATTTAAAGCCTAAGTCTTATTTTTCAAAAAGTGACTGAGGAGTCTAAGTGTATGTCTACACTGCAGTTAAACACTCACAGCTGGCCAGTGTCTGCTGATCTGGGCTGAGTCCCAGAGCGCTGGCTTCAGCCTAAGATCAAATGTCTACACAGCAATTTTACAGCGCTATGAGCCTGAATCAGTTGACTCAGGCTAGCCATGGGCATTTAATTGCCATGTCAAAGGACCCTAAGTTTTGCTCAAACTCAGTGGGGTTTAGGCTCATAAGTGCCTGAGTCACTTTTGAAAATGGAACTTAGGTTGCACCCACTTGTGTGTGTGAAAATTTACTTTGTCATGTTTTAAAGTAGGAATATCTTTCCATTTACAAATATTCTAACTCTCCAATTTACTAATATTAGATGACATCCTTGCCCCAAAGAAGTCAAAGCAAAACTCAGTGGTCTTCCACAGGGCTGGGATTTCACTCTAAAGTCTTAATTGAACTCCAAACCTCATGGTAAATGGCAGATTTTGAAATAAGGTTGAGATTTTCCTCTTAGATCAGAATTTTTGATCTCCAAGCTTTGGAACACAATGTGTGTCCGAAGAGCAAACTGCAGCCTCCATGCAAAGCATTCAACCTACTGGTATTACACTTCTCTGAAAAACATATAGGTTCAAACAACCACACACAGTCTACATTAGGGATGGTAGTGTGGTCCAAAACGGTATTTAAGCCAACCATCTAGTTTTTATTCTACCATCTTAAAAGGAAAGAATGAGGAGCAAACTGCTGAAATTAATTGATTCCAGAATTCTTCCAGATCTTCTGTAGTCTCCACAGATGCAAATTAATTAGGATTGGTTAATTAATTCATATGCAAACTGGGTCTGAATAGGGATTTGGAATGGCTAATTTGTAACAAAAAGTAATTTCCCTTCTATTAACATCCTTACCTTCTCAGCTACTGCTGTTACGGGTCCTCTTCCAAACTATTTGAATCAAAATAATGTCTTTGTTTTGCTGAGATGAACTAACAGACTATTTCTCTGAAACTGTTTGATTTGGCCTTGTGACCCATCCTTCTCTGTATCTACCTACCTACCTACCTACCTGCTCAACATACTACAATTTTCATTTCATGCATCTGATAAAGTGGGATTATGCCCACAAAAGCTCATGTAATATATAAATTTGTTAGTCACAGGACTCCTTGTTCATTTTTACTGAAGTAGACTAGCATGGCTCCCAGAACTCTGCTCTGAGCTTACACATAAAAAGGAAGCTTACAGGAAGTGGAAGCTTGGTCAGATGACTAAGGAGGCATATAAAAATATTGCTAGGGACTTCAGGGATAAAATCAGAAAGGCCAAAGGACAAATGGAGTTGCGGCTAGCAAGGGATGTAAAGGATAAAAAGAAGGGGTTCTACAAGTATGTTCATAACAAGAAGAGGATCAGGGATGGTGTAGGTCCCTTGCTGAATGGGGCAGGCATCCTCGTGACAGAGGATGAGGGAAAAGCTGAAGTTCTCAATGCTTTTTTTTGCTTCAGTTTTCACAGGCAGGGTCAGCTCTCAGCCCACTACCATGGGTATGGCAGACTGGAGAGAAGAAAAGAGACCCTTGGTGATGGAAGGTCAGGTTAGGGACTACTTAAAGAAGCTGTATGTGCACAAGTCCATGGGGCTGGACGAACTTCATCCAAGGGTGCTAAGGGAATTGGCCGATGAGATAGCAGTACCGCTGGCCATTATCTTTGAAAACTCATGGAGAACGGGGGAGGTGCCAGAGGACTGGAAAAAAGCAAATATAGTACCTATTTTCAAGAAAGGGAAAAAAGAGGATCCAGGGAATTACAGACCTGCCAGCCTCACCTCAATCCCTGGAAAAATTATGGAGCAGGTTCTCAAAGAATCCATCCTCAAACACTTAGAGGAAAATAAAGTGATCAGGAACAGTCAGCATGGATTTACCAAGGGTAAATCATGCCTGACCAGTCTCATTTCCTTCTATGATGAGATGACTGGTATTCTGGATGCAGGAAGAACCATTGATGTGATATACCTTGATTTTAGCAAGGCTTTTGATACAGTTTCCCACAGCATTCTCATTGGCAAATTAAGGAAGTATGGGTTGGATAGGTGGACTATAAGGTGGATAGAAAACTGGCTAGATCAACGGTTTCAGAGTGTAGGAATCAATGGTTCCATGTCTAGCTGGCAGCCAGTCACGAGTGGTGTGCCCCAGGGGTCAGTCCTAGGGCCGGTTCTGTTCAACATTTTCATCAATGATCTGAGTGATGGAATAGACTGCATTCTCAGTAAGTTTGCGGATGACACCAAGCTGGCGGGAACAGTAGACACATTGGAGGGCAAGCACAGGATTCAGGGCAACCTACATAAATTGGAACAGTGGGCCAATAGAAATCTTATGAGGTTCAATAAGGACAAGTGTAAAATCCTGCACTTGCGACGGAAAAACCCCATGCACTGCTACAGGCTGGGGAACATTCAGCTGAGTAGCAGCAGTGTAGAAAAGGACCTGGGGGTCATGATGGATGGGAAGCTGGATATGAGTCAGCAGTGTGCTCTTGCTGCCAAAAAGGCCAATGGCATACTGGGCTGCATCAAAAGAAGTGTTACCAGCAGATGAGGCCACATCTAGAATACTGTGTTCAGTTTTGGGCTCCCCACTACAAAAAGGACAGGGACATGCTAGAGAGAGTCCAGCGGAGGGCAACCAAAATGATTAAAGGGCTGGAGCACAAGCCCTATGAGGAAAGACTGAAAGCATTAGGCTTATTTAGTCTGCAGAAGAGAAGATTGAGGGGGGATTTGATAGCAACCTTCAGCTACTTGAAGGGATGCTCCAAGGAGGATGGAGCTCAACTGTAGTAGCGGAAGACAGAACAAGGAGCAATGGTCTCAAGTTACAGTTAGGGAGGTCGAGCCTGGATATTAGAAAAAAACCTTTTTACAAGGCGAGTGGTGAAGCATTGGAATGAGATGCCTAGGGAGGTGGTGGAGTCTCCATCTTTGGAGGTGTTTAAGGCCTGGCTGGACAAAACCGTGATTGGGATGGTTTAGTGGGAGTGGTCCTGTCTCTGGCAGGGGGTTGGACTAGATGACCTATGAGGTCCCTTCCAATTCTATGATTCTATGTATTAATGCATTTTTCTTAATATTAGGAGCCCATGTTGAGAGAGTAATATGGACTATAACTGTTTCATGCTAACTATTGTCCTACAGTGAGGAACAAGCTAATTCCCATTCTTACAGAACTTTGATATGTGCAGAACTTCATGCATATGAATAGTTCCACTGAAGTCTGTGATACTACTCATTTGCATAAAGTTAAACATATGCCGAAGTCAGTAAAAAAAATAGCAGATTAAATTCTGTGTTGGTGAATGGAAAGCAATAAACATTAGAAAGCTCAGTCCCCACCATACATACAAAATAATGGTATCTAAATTAGTTCTTAGCAATTAAGAAAGATTCTGGGGTCATTGTATATAGCTCTCTGAAAACACCCACTCAAGGTGAAGTGACAATGAAAAAAACTAAACAGAATGTTAGGAACCATTAGGAAAGGGATAGATAAGAAGACAGAAATTATCATCATGCTACTGTAAAAATCCATAGGATGCCCACACCTTGAACATAGCATGCAGCAGTTCTCGTCTCCCCATCTCAAAACAAGATACATTAGAATTGGTAAAAATACAAAGAGAGACACCAACAATTATTAAGGGTATGGAACAGCTTCTGTATGAGAAGAAATAATAAAAAAAAAAACCTGGCATGTTTCAGGTTGGAAAAGAGATGATCAAGAGGGGATATGACAGAGGTTTATAAAATTATGTATGGTGTGGATAAGTGCTTAAGGAGATGTAACACAAGAACCACAATTCACTCAATGAAATGAATAGGCAGCAGGTTTAAAACAAACAAAAAGGAAGTACTTCATGCAATGCGCAGTCAGCTGTGGAATTCATTTCTAGGGGATGTTGTGAAGGCCCATAGTATAACACAGTTCAAAGGAGAATTAGATAAATTTGTGGAGGTTAGGCCCATCAATGGGTATTAGCCACGATGGTCAGGGACACAACCCCATGATCTGCATATTCCTAGCCTCTGACTGCTAGAAGGTGGGAGTGGACGAAAGGATGGATTTCTGGGTGATTGCCTGTTCTGTTCATTCCCTCTGCTGCAGCTGGCATTGGCCGCTATCAATGAACAGGATACTAGACTAGATGGCCCATTAGACTGAGGCAATATGTCTGTTCTTATGTAAATTTTTCGTAGGATCAGTGGCCTGCTCTATTGCAGCAGTTCCCAAACTTCGTTCACATACTATCCTTTTAAAAATATATTTGATGTAGTGTATGCATTTTTTTTCTTTGTAATAGTCTTAGCATAAGTATTTATGGACTCATAGAAAAATGAATTTTGCTGGTAGAGATTTTGACAGAGAGAGAGTTTGACAGAAAGATTCAGTGGGAGAATTAATAAACATGAACTTTAAAGCTGGCTGGGAATTTCTGATGAAATCATTCTCCATCAGAAAGTGCTTGAACTTGTCAAAACTAAAACTTTTGCAGATTTCAAATGTTTTATCAGGACAGATTTCTCAGGTCCAGGATGGAATTTCTGATCAAAATGAGCACACAGATATTAGACACCCCACCTGGAATACCTTGGAGGTCAGGGCAATCCATAGGCCCAAGTTCAAATTGTGGTTCTGATAAGCCACATGAGTCAGACAAGGGACTGTCCCTCAGCTACTGGCTGTTTGAGGCTGGGTGGGTCTTCCCCTCTCTCTTTTATTTATTTTCCTATAAAAAATAGCCTATGTGTATCAGTATTTGCCTTCCTCTCAGTATTGGCTACCTCCAAGCTTTCTCCCATGAGTACTTCCTTCTGACAGGGTCTTCCTCTGTCACATTGAACTATTTCCCCCACCACACTTAAATTTAGCTATACCACACCCCCTCAATGTTTCATCTTGTGAGTAGTTCATTCTGATTGAGGGAGAGATGTAAGAACTAACTTTGAAATATGGATATACATAACAGGATTTTTTAAAAATATAAAATCTTCTTTATATTAAAAAGATGCATATAGACAAGTATAGGACATCATATTTCACCACTAATTACAAGCAAGCATACTTAAAAAAAAAATCAAAGAAACATAGTGTCACAGTTTGAGGCTAACTGCACCCCCCAACCCCTCCTCGATAGTCTTCTTAAAGGCATACCTTTTTGTCTTAGGCCTCTAACTATTACCTCCCTATGGGTAGGGACCTCTTTTCCTCTTCTAGATTAGATGTGTAGGCTTTCAGACCCCCTGCAATTTATTTGGATTATCCCAGCAGGTCAGATCAAAGTCCAAAATCTGCACTTTGCCCTTCCCTGCATCTGTTTTAGCCTGAATTCATTGCACTTGGACTTGGTTGACCAGAATTATATATAATATCCAGATGAAGTCTCACCAGTGCATTTACAACAGCATTTATTTTGTGAGTCTTCATTCCCAGACATTAAGGGGGGGGGGGAAAACACCTTCTGTAGATAGCTAGCATTTGTATTTTTAAGTGTGCAATTTTTTCAAAACTAATATATTTACCTTTTACAAAACCTGGTTTCATTAAGTATGTCTAACAAAATAACTACCTGATTATTTCACTCAGTGAGTCACTGTTTCTCTTCTGCTCTTTGTTAAGGTGTCTTCTGTCACTTTCACACCGCCACTATTCCCACCTTTCTGGTATGCTTCTGCAAACTAACAATAGTTTAATACTAGCATTTAAAATAATAAATTGACTTAATTATATAACCATTGGACACTGCTTACTTTCAGTATGAGTGGCTCACAGTTATGTCCATCTTGCTGTGTTTTATGTAAAGAAATTTATGTTGGCCAGACTCTGTTTCTTTGTAGAGGAAAGATCTGAAATTCATAACACATATTGGCTACGGCCACACGTACACGCTTATTTTGATTAAGTTAAATTGAAATAAGCTAATTTGAAATAAAATCCTTAATTCAATTTAATTTAAATCAAATTAAGAAAAATCACCAAATTGAAATAGCAAGTCCAGATACAGGACTTGCTATATCAATTCTGCAGAGGGGCACAATGGGAGGTGTGGAAACATTGCCTCCTGGCAGGGCCATGATTCCACCCAATCCCCTGCCTGGCTCTCACCTGGAGAGCCAGGCAGGGAAAAAAGCCCCCAGGCAAGAGATCCCCATGCCCTGCGTCCCCCACTGCTGGTGGCGCAGCGGGGGAGGGACTGTGGGTCACCCCAGCTGCCACCTGGGCAGTGGGTCCCTGAGCTGGCTCACTCCACAAGGAGGACTTGCTGGCTGCCACCTGAGTGGTAGGTCAGAGAATCGGCACCCCCTGCTGCCCTGGCTTGCCAGCTGCTGGCTGGCAGTGGGTGCAGGAGCTAGCACCCCCTGCTGCCCCGGCAAGCCAGCTGCTGGCGCGCTCCCCTTCCTGTGCTTGCCAGCTGCAGCCCTGGCAGCCGGTCAGGAAGCCAGCTTGCCCCACTTTTGGGGTTGGTTGCTGCCAGCAGGGTGGTGGGTGGGGGAGCTGGTACACAGCTGGCAAGCCCCGAAAGCGGGGCAAAGTGGCTCCCTGACCAGCTGCTGGGCCTGCAGCCAGCAAGCCCTGAAAGCATGGCGAACTGGCTCCCACACCCACCGCCGGCCAGCAGCCGGCTTGCAGGGGCAGTAGAGGTGCTGGCTCCTGCACTCACTGCCCTGCTGGCCCCCTGCACCTCCCTCCCTCCCTGGCCAGGGTGCTAGGGAAGGGGTGGGACCTCCTTCCAGTGTGCCATACACCCTGGGAGGAAGGTCATCTGTTATATCGATATGTGGGTCATATTGATATAACAGAGCCAGATGGGGTTACTTCAAAACCACAGGCTATATCTACACTTGGCCTTTAAATTCAAATTACTGACATGGGCACACCTGAAACTCCAGTTCGAATTGGCATGTCCATGGACTGGACTTGCCAATTCGAACTGGAGGGGGGCACCACGGGAAGTGTGGCAAGATGGCCGTGAAGAACGGTCACAGCCACAGCCAATCCCCTGCCAGACTCTAGCACTCTGAGCTGGCACAGGGAAAAGCATCCCCTGCCCAGCTCTAGCAGCACTGCTGTTAGAGCTGCGCAGGGGATGCTTTACCCCATGCCAGGCTCAGAGTGCTGGAGTCTGGCAGGGGATGTTTCCAGTACAAGACAGTGTGTGTGTGAAGGGATTCCCCCTGCCCCCTCCCAGAAGGGCTCACCCCTGCTGGGAAGGGAATCCGCCCCCCCAGGGCTGGAGCCCTTGTGGCTCCATCCTTGCTACCTGCGGGGGAGGAAGCACCCCCACGGGTGGCTCCTGCAGGCTGGCTGCGGAGGCAGAAAGCACCCCCACACGTGGTGGGGTGCCGCATGAGCTGTGCGCCAGTGTGCTTTCTCCCCCCCGCGCAGCTGCTCAGGGAGAAGACATGCTGGGGGATTCCTTTCCCCCCCGTGGGGCCAGCATCGCTGTCGGTGGAGAAGTGGTGCGGGGGATTCCTTTCCCCCCTGCCACCAGACCTGCACTGGCTGCATGCAGCGGTGCTTTCCCCTGCGCATGCGGCTGCGGGGGGGGGGGGAGCTGCACGTGGGGATGCTTCCCCTCCCCATGTGGCTGCAGGGGAGAAGCTCTGCATGGGGTGCTTTTCCTAATATCCAGCCTGGACCTCCCCAGCTGCAACTTGAAACCATTGCTCCTCATTCTGTCCTCTGTTACTACTGAGAACAGTCGAGCTCCATCCTCCTTGGAGTAACCCTGCAAGTAGAATCATAGAATCATAGGGTTGGAAGGGACCTCATAGGTCATCTAGTCCAACCCCCTGCTAGAGGCAGGACCACTCCCACTAAACCATCCCAGTCATGGTTTTGTCCAGCTGGGCCTTAAACACCTCCGAAGATGGAGAGTCCACCACCTCCCTAGGCAGCTCATTCCAATGCTTCACCACTCGCCTAGTAAAAAAGTTTTTTCTAATAGCCAGGCTCAACCTCCCTAACTGTAACTTGAGACCATTGCTCCTTGTTCTGTCCTCCGCTACTACCGAGAACAGTTTAGCTCCATCCTCCTTGGAGCATCCCTTCAAGTAGCTGAAGGTTCCTATCAAATCCCCCCTCAATCGTCTCTTCTGCAGACTAAATAAGCCTAATGCTTTCAGTCTTTCCTCATAGGGCTTGTGCTCCAGCCCTTTAATCATTTTGGTTGCCCTCCGCTGGACTCTCTCTAGCATGTCCCTGTCCTTTTTGTAGTGGGGAGCCCAAAACTGAACACAGTATTCTAGATGTGGCTTCACCAGTGCAGAATAGAGGGGAATGATCACATCCCTTGATCTGCTGGTAATACTTCTTTTGATGCAGCCCAGTATGCCATTGGCCTTTTTGGCAGCAAGAGCACACTGCTGACTCATATCTAGCTTCCCATCCACCATGACCCCCAGGTCCTTTTCTACACTGCTGCTACTTAGCTGACTGTTCCCCAGCCTGTAGCAGTGCCTGGGGTTTTTTCGTCCCACATGCAAGATTTTACACTTGTCCTTATTGAACCTCATAAGATTTCTATTGGCCCACTGTTCCAATTTATCTAAATCTCCCTGAATCGTGTCCTTGCCCTCCAATGTGTCTACTGTTCCCGCCAGCTTGGTGTCATCCGCAAACTTACTGAGAATTCATTCTATTCCATCATCCAGATCATTGATGAAAATGTTGAATAGAACCGGCCCCAGGACCAACCCCTGGGGCACACCACTCGTGACTGGTTGCCAGCTAGACATGGAACCATTGATTCCTACACGCTGAAACCATTGATCTAGCTAGTTTTCTATCCACCTTATAGTCCACCTATCCAGCCCATACTTCCTTAATTTGCCAATGAGAATGCTGTGGGAAACTGTATCAAAAGCCTTGCTAAAATCAAGGTATATCACATCAACGGCTCTTCCCGCATCCACAAATCCAGTCATCTCATCATAGAAGGAAATGAGGTTGGTCAGGCATGATTTACCCTTGGTGAATCCATGCTGACTGTTCCTGATTACTCTATTTTCCTCCAAGTGTTTCAGGATGGATTCTTTGAGAACTTGCTCCATGATTTTTCCAGGGATTGAGGTGAGGCTGGCAGGTCTATAATTCCCTGGATCCTCCTTTTTCCCTTTCTTGAAGAGAGGCACTATATTTGCTTTTTTCCAGTCCTCTGGCACCTCCCCTGTTTGCCACGAGTTTTCAAAGATAATGGCCAATGGTACTGCTATCTCATCAGCCAGCTCCCTCAGCACCCTCAGATGCAGTTCATCTGGCCCCATGGACTTGTGCACATCTAGCTTCTTTATGTAATCCCTAACCTGACCTTCTGTCACCAAGGGCCTCTCTTCTTCTCCCCAGTCTACTGTACCTAGTGTAGTGGGCTGGGAGCTGACCCTGCCTGTGAAAACTGAAGTAAAAAGAAGCATTAAGCACTTCAGCTTTGCCCTCATCCTCTGTCACGAGGATACCTGCCCCATTCAGTAAGGGACCTACACCATCCCTAATCCTCTTGTTATTAACATACTTATAGAACCCCTTCCTGTTATCCTTTACATCCCTTGCTAGTTGCAACTCCATTTGTCCTTTGGCCTTTCTGATTTTATCCCTGCAGTTCCAAGCAATGTCTTTATATGCCTCCTTAGTCATCTGTCCTAGCTTCTACTTCCTGTAAGCTTCCTTTCTATGCTTCAGCTCAGTGCAGAGCTCTCTGTTAAGCCACTGGACACCTTCCTCATTTGCTATACTTTTTTCTTTATTGGAATGGTATTTTCCTGTGCCCTTAGCAGAGTGTCTTTAAAATGCAGCCAACTCTCTTTGACACATTTCCCCTTCAGATTAGCGGCCCAGTGGATCCTGCCCATCAGTTCCCTGAGGGAATTTCAAAGATGACTCTTAAAGGTTGAGGCTTTTGAAAGCTTTTATCTTAAATGTTTGTTAATGAAATAAGATAATGTTATAAAATCTTTGCTTTTTGTTGTGCTAAAATCAACAAACTTTCTAGAATGAAAATTTTCATTGAAATGTATTGGATCACAATTTGCTCATTCATGAGGGGTTTTTTTTGTTTGTTTGTTTTTAAAACTCTAAGTGTTAATTTATAACAGTTTGGTAAAAGTTACAGTAGAAGTTTGTATAAAATCCCACATAGATACAAGGTAAAGTAATGTCCTTAGTAAATATTTGGGAAGTAAGTTCTAGGCACAAGTGATTATACTTAAAGCCAAAATAGCAGTTGAGAAAGAAACTTCTCTTTGGAAGATCAAAAACAAATGAGGAAAGAGTAAATTTAACATGTGGGGGGAACATAAAACTTTGGAAACAAAATTACAATTACAATAACAATAAAGTGCTATGCTACAAAACACTTCGAGATGTGATCATTTGAGATGAGGCCAATTCTTGCAATCAGAAGGAAGAGATGAGAAATTTGTGAAAATCTAAAACACTATAGACAAACCTGTTGTAGCTATGAAAACAGACAAAATGATTTGAAACATTAAAATTATATATGACAATAATGAAAGTGCAGGGGGGGTGGCAGAGTAGAGGAGAAATAAGCACCTCAGGACCTCTGCCACCGGCTCTCCCTCTCCCCAGTATCTGAGCCAGGAATAAAAGGCACCTGGAGGAATGTGACAATCAGGGGAAGGGAATCCTAGCTGAATGCACTAATTAGGACATGTAGGACCCTGCCCTGAGGAGGCAAATGGGAACAACTGGTTCGTTGGCTTTGGTAGATAAACAAACATGGCTGGGGAAAAGCCCAGGGAGGCATGGCCAGGGAGGAAGGTGATAGGAGCATGGTTGGTAATTCAGTATGGCTCCTAGTTTTGTAAAGTAAGGAGCCCTATGCCAACTGGGGCCTCATTGGGAGTGGGTATTGTACTTTGCACTGTTATAAATAACCAGCACAGGTGTTTGTGCTGGGTGATGCCTTGGAGTCCTGCTATGTGGAAGAAGAAGCGGAGAGACCTCTGAGGGACGCAGAAGTTTGGCGCAACTGCCTGCAGGGTCTGTGTAAGTAAAGTATTATAGTGAATCAAGTCTTCTTGAGTTCACTTTCTCAAGATTTGAAGAATATGTGCTCATGGTACTGGGCTACGCCATGTTTTTAGGACCACAGTCATAGGGAGAAGGGTACTGACCTGTTCCATTCAGAAGAACTCAAGTCCTTCTGTAGCCCAGCCTACTTTGGCAACCTACTTTGCAGATGGCTTGCCCTACTTCCAGTAACTTTTATCTCCTCTGCCTCTCATCCTTCCAGAGTTTCCCCTTCTCTGCCACTGTCTGGCAGCACACCTCTGCCTTTCTTAAATCTTGATGTACCTACCCTCTCCCCAGTGTTGCCTATCTGCTCCTCTTCTTCCCTGCCTTCCACCCCCTTTACCCACCTCAGATACAGTTTGGCCACTGCACAAATTCTGTGCATCTTTCAATTCTAATTGGCTCCCTCTTCTCCCCCCTGTTGTATTCTATTTTTCAACAAGTAGGGATTCCAAGGGCAATTAAAGGTAAAAGGACCACAAAAGATTCAGAAGATGTCACTAAGATGCTCAAACTGCTTCAGCAGTGACATGCTTTGTAACAGCAAGGTGGCTGATTATGCTGGGCTAGTCTATGTAGCTAATTTTGATGTAACAGCTCCCCTGTAGTTTTCCTCTCAGGCTGTTTCTCTTCCTTGCTCTCTTGGGAGTCATTTAACAGTTGAGTTTAGTTTTATCAAGTTAAGAAGGTAGGTACCTAGTGACTTCTTCTCTGGCTACTGCTGTTCTTTTGAATACTGGTTTTCTTAAAGGAATCACATTATAGACAGAAACTGTCCTGCACTGTCTTATGGTACCCCTAAAGGGCCACTTCCTATAAGCTCATGTATCACTAGGAGTACACAAACCACAGTTCTGAAACCCTTGATCTATTGCAATAAGTCTGAGCTACAAAGAACTGCACAATGCAAAACAATTTTACCAGTTTTCAAGATCTGTTCCTGGAGGTGGGGGAAATATCTTGATTCAACACATTAAAGGTAAGTGTTGAACAGAATTTGAGGATTTGAGTTAATGTTGAAATCACTTGATCTAAAATGATCTACTTATTTATGGTTACTGTGCAGGTTTTGTACCTCTGATTTTATACCATGCCAACTCACAACTTCCTCCATTGTCAGACGTAATCCGAACCTAGTACATGGATGTGTATAGTGTTCTAAATGCTTTATTGCATGGTTTTGAAAATGTTTTAAAACACAGCCTTATAAAGTTAAATGCTCTTGCCACTTGACAGACATTTGTGTAATAGGTTTGTTTTTTATTCTGAGAACAACTGACTTACATACAGAACATCAAACTCATCTGGTGCTAATATTTTTAACTATGTTGCTCTTTGATTTAAAAAGTTTCCTAAATGAAATTGCGCAGACTACTGACATTTTTCTTACACAAGTGCTTTTGCGTGAATGGATTCCATTAGTCTGCTGCCACACTGTCTATTACAGTAGCTCCCATCAGGCCTCAGAAGCTAAGTAGAATTGGAATGGGTCAGTGTTTGTATGAGAAGCCTACAGAAAATAAACAAATGTTGCATGAAGTGGTGTTGAGTCAATCAATGACAGTTTTTCCTCCAGGATATGTTTACATGCAGGCACACAAGCTAAAAGACTACACATTTTGCCAAACCACCCCAGCTATCCAGACCCCCTCAAGCATGTGCTTATTTGTGCTTGATTCTATGCTTGCTTGCACAATCGAAGGGGTGAATTAAAGTTGAGCTGTGCTTAGCTCTGTCTGAAAAATACCCATTTTGCAAAGAGGATACAGACAAGAGCATTGAAGTACTGATATTCTCCAGTGCATTTTCCACAATTCCCCTCAGGGACAGACCAGTTTGCCTTCAATTTACTGGGAAAGAAGGAATTCTAATGTATCTCCACACAGAGAACCATGGGCTATGCCCTCAGACACGAGTCATCGCAGAAAAAGTGAGGACACAATAATATGGGTAGGACTTGATTTAGATGGGAGATAGCCCCCTAAATATTTTTGAGGCTCTAGACCTCTGTACTCCAGTTCCTGCTCTGTAAAACACAGATAATATTACTTTCCAGCTTCAGGGCATGTTTGTAAGGACAAACAAACTAAAGAGTATGAGCTGCTGAGTTACACTGGTAATGGAAGCCTAGGAGACCTTATTTAGTGCAGAGTGGAAATCATGCTTGATCATTTGAGGAGAAAAATGTATGAACAGAAATTGAAGCATATCTTGCAGTCCTTCACTATTCATTCATCCTTTCAGTTAACTTTTACATTTGCTGCTGCTTGGCCTTACTGTTTGACTGCTCTGGTGGAAGTCATCCTTTATGTGCTATTTTGAGGCTCTGAGGGTTGCCTTGTCCTTGTGATGGCTGTCTGCATGGGAGCACCTTGTTATGAAGCTCTGCTGAAGCCTAAGAGGCTGATTTAATGAAAGCACAATTTAAAAGGAAGTGTTGGGTTTTTTTTTTTTTTTTTTTTGGCAATACATAAGATAGAAGAGCTTTAAGGATTTGAATCCTCAAGTGTGCGTGAAAATGAGTGTGGCGCATCTGAGAGGCGAAGTAGGAGATCATGTGGGCCTAACCCTAACTGATACAAGTACTGATAATTCCTTGGGAGGAGGCTCATCGCCACATTGTAACAGAGTAGCCCTAATGCTCTTACATCAGCAGAAGCAGCTCCCATTATAACTCAGGATTGGACTTTGATTTGGCACATCCCTTATGCTGGGTAGATGCTCAGCTGCCTGCTTAAGGTTACGACAAGTGCTGTTTGAATTACTGGAGGAGGGCAAAAGGGATATACTGAAGATCAGAATGGGGCCTCTCTGTATAGCTAAATTTAAATGAGTCTGTTTTATCTTTCAGGAAACTATGTACATTGAAGAAAATATGTATAAAAATGATATTGTATCTTTGATCTTCTCACTGAAGGAAAGGGTTGGCGCATTGGCTAATGTTCTGCGCTTATTTGAGGTAAATATTTTGCATCTCTGTGTCTTAGATGTCAAGACTTTCAATCCTTCCTGTTTTCATATGATCTGGACTTAAGGGCTTGGAGATGTTTCTTTTTGGGTCTCAATTTTTCCTTGTTTACTCTCAGCTGAGAGGGTTTTTCAAAGAAAATACCTTACCCAACCCTTCAGCATTTTTAATTTATGGAAGGGCTAAAAATATAATTTTTCCCATTCTAAAAGTTATTTAGCTAACAAAATGTACCTTAGAAGTGGCTACCTTTGACTAGCTTATGGAGCATTGCCTTTCAATGTGTCTACATATTTTGTATCTATAAATGTGTATGCATCTATTTGCAAAACACTATCAGATCAAAATACCAGCATTTTACATCCACTATGCACAGGTGGAGAGTGCTATTTAAGGTGTAGGGCAGTTGAGAGTTGGAACCCATGATATGTAAAAAACATACCAGGATCCTAATGGAAGAAAGGAGCTACATTGCTGTTAAGATGTCATCTGCACATGTGCACACACATTTCCCTAAATGTCATGGATAACATTTAAAAAACCATGAAGCCCATAGAATTTGTGGCACCTGTGACAGCCTTAGTTGTGATGTATAGGGCTGTGTATGTAATTTCAAGCAAATCTGCTCTGTTCTCTTAGGTTTTTAGAACTTCAATATTTAACTATTGTCTCTGTGAGCAACAGTTTAGGCAGATTACTACAATGAACTGTGGCTTACATATTTTCAATTAGAAAATCGAATTGACTAACAAATGAAAGGGTACTTTAACAGCATAGGATAAATGATGGAAAAATTGTCCCAGGACATCTTCGATTAATTAAACAGAAGGGAAGTTCATAATAACTATCTGAGCTACAGAGCTAGTGTGAGTTTGTGAATTGGCCCTTGCAGTATGGTCCTTCTACAGTATTTTTGCTTCTTAGCAGTAAGCATGTCCTAAGGGCTTGTCTGCACATCCAGTTGTTTTTGATTAATTCCACATGTGGATATTTGCATAGAGAAACAGTGACTCTGTGCTGCTCCCAGGTGCCAATTTCTGTAAGTTGGCCATGTTCCCATTAGTTTCTTCCATACCCCAGGCTGTCCTAAGGTGAGAATGAGAACAAGAGCATGATCAGCATGATCTTAGATGAGCAAAATCTTTTGAGTCTGTAAGGGTATCATGCTATAATCTGCATTCTCCCTATGACTTCTTCCCAACAAGGCCATAGCCATGGAAAACCAGGAAGAGAGAGAATCTGGACAGAGTGGATTCTACAATGTCAGAGATGGGGACTTAATGCCATTTAGAGTCAGCTCACCCAGCTCCCATTGTCAGTAAGAGTTTGGTCAGAGGTTTTCCATTCTTTTCATCTCTTCCATTCCATTAATCAGAAGGGGAGGAAAGTGGCTTTTATATTCAGTTAGCAATGGCTTGGCTGGACCTCTCTTTGACTCTGAGCAGGATATACAGGGGAGGGAGGGGCGTCTTTTCTTTCTGGGGAGCCTGTCCGCAGGCACCATGTCTGACCTAGTGGCATTCCTTGGGCCCATCTCAAAGGAGCTTGCATGTGAAAGAAATCTTAAGGATTGCTGGTTTGTCTGTTGCCAGATTTAAATCTCATTAATCTGCTCAAAATCATGCCATGTTTGTGCACGAAATTGGGGAGGGGGGGAAGAAGCCAACAAAGAGGTTGCAAAATATGGTTCATATTAAATTGTTCCATGGCACTGAGCCTGAATTCTATGAGTCTATTTCCTTTGAAAGCCAAGCCTAGCCCCTCACAGAGTTCTTCATATTGTGGTTTGAGGACCAGTGTGACGCATTTTGAGCTGTTCTGTATTAATTTACTAATACTGTATATTGTCCCGGATATTGGTGTTCTCCACACAGCTATACTGGGTCAAAGCAACAGGACAGACTATGTGTTAAAACAAAGAGGAAGGAAAATAGCTCCTGATAAGCCACTCCTCCCCTGCTCTTGGGAATTAAGGTTCAATGCTGAGGCTATCAGCTATGATGATTTTTGCCTCCTCTTCAGCCAACCTACAAAACTAGGTTGGACCAGGATACGAAAAGGTATACTGCAACAGGCTGAATAGTCTGTTTAAGAATGAGCAGGGTTCAGTGCATCTGATTAAAAACCTGCTGAGGTGGCACCAGGGGGCTGTAATACTTTGGTCTAATTTTTGTTGTTGTGATTAGTATGGGTGCTGGTGGCCTGTGATACACAGAAGATCAGACTAGAAGATACAGTGGTCCCTTTTGATCTTGAAATGTTTGACTTCCCTGGACCTCATAAAAGGAAAGCCACCAGTAAGAGAGAGATTGTCTGTTGAACCCTCCAGGCATAAAATCAGAGAAACTGACTGGGAAGGAAAAGAAGAAAGTGAACTTGGCAAGAGGCAGCCAAGCTCCTGGGCTGGAGAAGAAGCTTGTTTTTAGAGAGAGCTCTGAGGAGGCATCATCTGGGAACAGATGTTAAGATATATTAGAAGTCATAGAATTATAATGCTAGAACAGGCATTGAGACATCTTCTGATTCATCTCCCCTCCATTGAGATGGGACCAGATAAACCTAGACCCTTCCTAACAAGGGTTTTCTCTAAGCTGTTCTGAACCTCCAGTGATGGGAAGTGCACAACATCTCTTGGTAACCAGTTCCAGGGCTTATGATTCATTATAAAGCTTTTCCTAATACCTAACCTAAGTCTCCCAGGCAGCAGATTAAGCTAATTATTTCATGGCCTTCTTTCGCTGGACATGGAGAACAACTGGTCACCATCCTTTTTATAAGTTCCTTAACATATTGGAAGACTGTTATCAGCTCCTCTCTCAAGACAAACTGGACATGTTTTACACATTTCATCCCACATTTTCTTAACTTTTAATAGTTTTGTTGTCTTCCTCTGGATTCAGGGCCAGCTCAAGGGTTTGTGGTGCCCCAAGCCGGCTTTTGCTTTTGCACTCCACCCCCCGTCCCCAGGGGTGGAGCATGGAAGCCGGCCTCCCCTCTTGGCTGGCTCAGTCTGCCCCCAAGATAGGGAACAGCAGGCCCCCAGCTTCCACTCTCCCACCCCTCCCCTGGGATGGCTGTTCCTCACTATGGGTGGGGAGGGCCAGTTCAGATGCAGGGTGAGAGAGCAGAGCCTGGCCTCTGGGCTGGCCCGCTCTGCTCCCAGAGGCGGAGTGGCTGGCTTGGGGAGTGTGGGGTCAGGTTTCTGGGACAGCTCATCCTGCCTCCCTATGCCCCTAAGCTTAGGTGCCCCAAGCCAGGGTTTCATTGTGTCATGGCTAGAGCCAGTTCTGTCTGGATTCTTCAGTTAATTTCACCTTGTTGATTTCAGACCAGTTCTCTACTTTATGCAGGTCAATCTGTATTCTAATTCTGTCCTGCAAAGTTCTTGCAACCCCTCTCAGTTGGTAAGATCCACACATTGTATGAACATACACTCCACTCTAATCCAATTATTGAAAATATTGACTAATATTGGACCTAGGACAGATTCCTGCAGGACCAAACTCTATATGTCCTCCCAGTTTGACAGCAAACCCTTAATAACTACTCTGATTATGGGTTTTCAACCACCTTATTGTAATTCCAGTCAGACTATATGCCCCTTGGGTAGAGAAGAAGCTTGTCTCCAGGAGAGAGCTCTGAGCCAGTACCATCGGGGGAAAGGAAATGTGATATGTAATACACTGAAAGAAGATATTGGTCTACAGAAAGAGAGCCTGGAGAGATATCACTTGGCCACAGAGGGGTTGAGGGAAGAGTGATGTTTAAGGAGTAAGTAGTATGGCTTAAAACAGTTCAAGGAAGAGAAGGTCAGGAATGAGTAAACAGAGAGTTACAAGGAGAAAAACTGATTGTTGCTGGACATCAGAGCAAGGTAAGCCTTCCTGGTTGGAGGGAGTGATAATGTGACATTGTACTAATAAAGAAGACTGGACTGGGCACAAACACAAGTAAACCCTACTGTATTTCTTATCTGGGGTCTGTTGTACCTTGGTCACCACCCTCCACTACTTCTTTTTCATCACAATCCTTTAAGAATTCACAAAGTTGTCAGTAACTTTCTCAGCCCCAAATTCTTCAAACACTCTACTTCAAGTTTGCAACAAAGTTGGTCAAAACCAGAACAAAACAACAAGGAGTTGTGTGGCACTTTAAGACTGACAGATTTATTTTTTGCATGAGCTTTGGTGGGAGAAGATCCCACTTCCTCAGATGCTTTGAAGATGGGTGAACTTACAGAAAGGAATGAAACTAAATGCAAGGGGGTGTAAAACATAGGATCAGGTCATAAAGTAACAGCAACTCAGAGCAGTTTACAGGCTCAAAGAATGGGAAGCCTGAAGTCAAATTACCCTTTGTAATGGGAAAAGAACCCATAGTCTCGATTGAGTCCTGCTTCTTCTGTGAAAGCAGGACTCGATCGAGACTATGGGTTCTTTTCCCATTACAAAGGGTAATTTGACTTCAGGCTTTCCATTCTTTGAGCCTGTAAACTGCTCTGATTTGCTGTTACTTTATGACCTGATCCTATGTTTTACACCCCCTTGCATTTAGTTTCATTCCTTTCTGTAAGTTCACCCATCTTCGAAGCATCTGAGGAAGTGGGATCTTCTCCCACCAAAGCTCATGCAAAAAATAAATCTGTTAGTCTTAAAGTGCCACACAACTCCTTGTTGTTTTTTTTTACTGGACTAGACTAACATGGCTATCCCTTTGGAAATTGACAAAACCAGAACTCCACTCCAAAACAAACATCAGTTTCCAAGCTACACAATTACCTGTCCTAGGTGTCTGTCACTTACTTCTAGGTTTTCTACCTCTGGCAGTCTCAGCTCCTTCTCTCAACCACATTCTTCCCTAGTAATTTACTGCTGTCTTTTATATTTGAATTACCTGATTTCTCTCCTGTTGGGTTCCTTTTCTAATCAGGGTTGGCCTGGCTGCAGGCTTTCCGGCCCATACAGCA
>ML681994.1:14332173-14396523 GCA_007922195.1 Podocnemis expansa | reverse complement strand
TAACTGGTGGAGGATGGAAAAAATCAAATGCAAGAAGGGCACTACAGAGCCTCACTTTGTCAGAGAGAAGCACTACAGGGGAGGCATAACCTGTGCTCATGGCTATAACAGGGTATCAACAGATCTTTGGCAGGTTTAAAAATGAACACATTCTCAGGAGAGAAGAAAGTTGTTTGGGGGAACCAGACTGCATCACAAGCACTTACTTCCTGGAGGCCTCAGAAGAATTAGGTTTGCCTAGGTTCCCAGCAGGGGTGGTGAGCCATTAGGTAAGACACAGATGGCTGTACATGTTTGTTTTTTAATTTTTTTTTCTCAAAATGCTTTTTCCTACTGCTAAATAAACAATATTTTGGTTTTAAAAAGGTAGCTTAGTTTATAAACTGCTGGTCCAAAGTGAAGAGCTACAGCAGCTGCTCCCTTTGAATCTGCTGAGTAAGCAGGATTGAGAGGCGGGTTTTAAAGCCCAGGGCCTGGAGAAGCTGAGTACAGAGAAATGATTCATCAGAAAAATCTGGAGGTTACATTCTAGGGGATAAAACACCACTTGCTGCTCCTAGGAAGGCCATTGTGCCCTCCAGGATAAAAAGTGAGAACTGCATTAAAACACAAACTCCGTTTCAAAGCAGAAAACCACAAAACAGTGTATATGGACAGTCTCTCAGTCATATACAGGACCTTGATAAGTTGGTATACAAAAATAGTGATCAACAAAGGCACATTGAGGGTCCTTTAAATTTGGTGTCACAGTCTGAGCTAGCTGCATCTCTGTCCCCTTTCCAGTCTCTCTGAGCTCACTCCTGAGGCATCAGGCCTCATGTCTTCATATCGCTGTAATATTCTCCCTCCTGGACAGGACCATTTTACTATCTGGCTCTTCTTCTACTCCCAGAAGGCCCCCAATCCATTTTTCCTCACATGTGAGCGTAGTCCTCGTGGAGTTAGAGCATGGCCGGCTGAAGGTTTTTTGGCATTCTGGGCGACTGTGAAGTTGGCACACCCCGACCCGGGGTGGTGACCTGGGCTGGGTGGTGGGCCCAGTAAGTGGTGGGCTCTCCCTCCCATTCCTTCTAGTCTAGCCCAAGCCTGGACAAGCAAGAGGCTGGTCGAGGGGCCCCTGCGCATCCTCCAGCCCATTCTCCCTAGCCCCCCACAATCACTTACATTTGCTGTGGAGTGGAGGATTTCCTGCTTTGCTGCACCCTGGACTACATGTCTGTGCACAGTTGGGTGGGAAATTTAAAATAGCCTTGCTGGCCCCAGCCTGGTGGCCCCTGGTGCCCCTTAGTGTTTGGTACACTAGGTGACGTCCTAGGTCGCCTCTGTGATAGGACTGGCCCTGAGTTAGAGGCTCATTATTAAGGTGAGTTGCAAAATCAGCTCAGCCTCACTACCTTTATAAGGATGTGGTTACAAACCTGACCTGGGCCAGAATCTGTGCATCTGTCATTCCTACCCTGTTGATAGTGGTCCATTGGAGCATAAATGAGAGCCTATTTCCCTGTTGTTATTTACTGCAGGCCATATCTAATCCACATTAAAGTAAAAGGGAATCTTTTCATTAACTTTGGTAAGCAATGGATTGATGATAGCAATTCATACAGGCAGAATATTATTTGCAGAATGTTTGTGGAAAGGAAAGTGCTGCATGTGCATCTCCACACAAATACTTGTGCAAATTCTCTTAAGGAAATTTATATTGCCCTCATTGTAGTAGTAGAGCTCCTCACATTTTTTAATGTCCTCATAATCCTGCTGTAAGTTAAGGAAGTACCATCCTCTTATTTTTTCAGAAGGGGACAGAAACTGAGGAATGGAAACTAAGTGACATGCCCAAAGTCACCTGGAAGGTCTCCGGCAGAGAACTGAGCACAGGCCTGCTGAGTTGCAGGCTGGCAAGTAATACCAATAGTACCTGATTCTGCTAGCTTTAGTCATGGTGAATAGTATTTAGCCTGTTTTTACTGATGCCATGCAAAATAAGGTATTGCCCATTGTAAACAACAATGGCAGAATCTGCTTTTTTGTTGTAAAGAAACAGAGCACAAGTGGCTTTGACCATGGGAATGATTCTGTAGTATGGTAAACCAAAAAAATCCCCATGCAGAAAATAATGCTATGTGAGCCAAAAGGGCTGATTGGGGAAAAAAAAAAAAATCCTGCCCAGAACAAGATGGATTAAATATTTCCTAGTAAAACAAAGTGTAACAATATGACGCAAATCGTCACCTCACTTTCAAACTTCTTTTATTAACTAATGTGTTCTTTACAAAGAGCAGAACTTAACCCTCAGCACCAGTTTCTGACAGCCTTATTCACAGAGATCAGCACTTTTGATTTTTATGGCTGTACTCACAGGGCAAGTTACTACATCATGGAAGTAAAGATATTGGAACCTGGTTCAGAGGTAAATGGTGATGTTGAGACAGACCCTTGCTTTCTGAGTCAACAATGATGACTGTGATTTTTTTTAATTCCCTGTAGGGCGCTAACTTTGTTCAACAAATAAACTTCAAAGTCGTCCTTATCTCTTTGAACATCATGGATGCATTGATCTTTTGCTGAATTTTGGATTTGTTCCAAACCAAAAGGAAAAGCATACAGGAATGGCTACATGTGCAAAGCAATTTGCTTGTCCCTAAAACTTAATACAGCACAGTAGCAGGATAAATGGGACCTCTGTCCCATTAGCACGCATACATAACTTCTTACTCACTATACCTATATTCACTACAACATGCTTCGGCTATTAACGCTCCCTTTGCTGTCCTGATCTGGACACTGCTGAAGGGTGTCATTTCACAGCTTTTAACTTCAAGTTAGAAAATTAAATGATGTATTGGCACACAGCTAAGTAGAGTTGTGCAAATTATTAATGGATTCTTCCCCTCATGCAGAAAAGGGTCTGTTTTCTGAACGGAAAAAAAGAACTCCACAAAAACATGAATTTCAGGTCAGATGAAATGTTTCATTTCAGTTTTGGGCATGTTAACTGTCCCCCCATTTTATTAAAAGCAAAGAATATTTAGAAACACCATGCCCAAAAATCACAGGTGCAGGAAAAAGGGGTGGGCTCAACTGTGACTGTGCCATAGGCTCTAGTTACTTTCTTTCAGGAGCAGACAAGGAACCAGACTCTGCCTCCAAGTCACAATCTGGTTCCTGGTTCTGTCTTGCTCTCAGGGTACAGCAATCCATACTAGCTTCACACCTAAAGCAAAATTATTTTCCAGGGCATGCTGGCTCAGCTTAGTTTAGGGGCGAAGGGGCAGAAAGTTGCATGTTTCCTAATCTTTAATTTGTGTTTAATACATTCAGCAAACTGTGATCTATGGCACTTGACAAATGCCTGAGAATGTAAGTGACAAAGGCCTGAAGAATAGATGGATTTTATAGCTGTTCTTGGTTTTAAGGCTCAAGTAGAGGATTGTGTAGAAGCTCGCAGAGGGAAGATACAAAATGAACTGTTGAAAACAGTAGCCTATAACATTGATAACTATCGCTCTCCACCAGCTTCTTAATATATTTGTGAAAAGCATTTTACGAAAGTGTAACTTCTCCAATGATCTTTTGTTAATGATGGGTCCACATCTACCATCAGTGACACATGCAGTATTGCCAACTTGTCATTCAAAAATCACGAGACTGATTCCTCCCCAAAATCATGACATTGTCTTTAAAATCATGACACTTTATAAATTTGGGGTTCTTTTTCTATGACTTCTTGCTTTTGAGCCCCTAAGTTTCATGTGAGTCATGTTTTCAGGCTATTCTCTGCAAACATATGTATATTTTTTTTCTTCCTTAAGGAAGGTTTAGATTTTCAGCTTTAGGACCCAGGCCTTCAAGGGAACCAATAATTGTGGTGAGACTTGAGCTAAAATCATAAGAAGTGGCAGCTCCACTGAAGACTGCAGAGTTACATACTGCAAACCAAGAACAATCATTGACCCTAACGGTGGAATCTGGTATAATTGGTTACTTCAAGTTAACAATAAACTTACAGATGCCAAGTGCAGTGTCTTGAAATAATATGCAAACCAGACAACTATATACTCATGCCACTGAGCAGTTCTAACAGAGGAGTCTTTTATTTAAAGAGCTCCAGCAAAGTTGGCTGAATAGTCTATAAAGGAACCATAAATTCCACCTAAGAAACACCCCAAGATAGTAAGTTTCCTGATGTAGGCTGGAGAAGGACCTGCTAGGGTGGGAGGGGAACTGGCCAGGGTGTGCCTGCTCCCTGAAGGTTCTGCACAGAGGCAATAAGTGAGAAGCAAAATTGGAGCAAGGACACAAGTTAGCTTGAACCAATGGATGAATTAGCCCCTGTTGTTCCTTAATACAGAGACACAAGATGGCTCCTCTCTATCCCAGTGGCAGGACTAGTACTGCACAGGGATGAATGTGATCCAGGGAGTTTAGGGTTTAGGTGTAAAATACAGTATCGCCAAGCCCCAAACATTCATGAACTGGGCTTTAAAATAATGACATAGGCATAAAAAAAGGGTTTTTTTCCCCCAAGAAATAATACAGTTGAGGGTTTTTTAAAACAAAATTGCCCTCAGGTTTCTGTGCTTAGAGGATATCCATGTCAAGTTTACAAGCTTTTCTCTGCAACGTGGAGGGCTAAAAATATACTTTTCTTAAAATGAAAAACCTCCCTAATTCTCATGTTGTTGCCAAGAGCTGGGGTTTCAAGTAAAACATGAATTTCGTGAGACCAAAACAAAATATCAATATCATGAGACCAAAAATGAAATTGCAAGAACTGGCTACATCTTACTACTGAGTTTTGAATCATATAAAATATAATTACAATACCATCATTCGACACCAGATGGAGAAGTTGTATCAAAATGAAACGGGAACTGAATAAAAACTCTCATAACAGAGCTGCTGTAAATATTTCAAAGTGAATTTGCTTATTATTAATACAAAACATCCAAAAAAAAAAAGATTCTGCAAAACTACCAATTTGGAGGTTTCAATTTTTATGACTGAATTTCTGTTCTGAAACCAACAATGACAGTAATTTACATTCATATGGCTTCAAAAATATCCCAAAGCACTCTTTACAAAATGACAACTGTATATAACATATACATGATTTTCTTTGCCCATTGCTGAGGTGCAGGAATCTCTTGCATGAAAGGCAAAAACTGAGAGCATTCAATACAAAATCCTAGTACCTGCAGTTTTGTATCATACAAGATTTTAGGAAAAGAAATGAAAAATGCCTTCCTTCCACAGAGCTCCTCTTCAGACCTGAAGGAAGCTTGTCTTTTTCATGAGCAATAAAAGATATTACCTCACCCATCTGGTCTCTCTCATTTCCTGGGACCAATATGGCTACAACAACTTTGCAGACAACTGTCTTGTTATGACAGTTTTTCTGTATTGTGGGTCTCTGAAATCCTAAGCAAACTGCATGTTGTAATAGAAATGGATGTAGGAAAAACAGGTTAATATTGTTTCAGTTTTCTTTGCAGTTTAATCAATAGAAGAAGTTTTTGTAGTTAAAACATTAGTTTTAATATAAACTGAACTATAGCTTTGAACTACTGGCTGTGTAAACATATTATTGAGAAGCATAAATTATATAATGATATGTAATTCATGATGCGATATGTACAGTTCAAAAGCTACACTTTCAATAAGTCTTTTTTCAAATGATCATTGGAAATAATGCCAACATTTTCTGCCATCAGATTACAATTCCAGGTGAATTTTGATCCTGAGTAATGTAAATACCATAGGACTTTAATCTATCAGAATTTCAAGTGATTTAGCCCTCATTCAGCCCCAAATTCTCTTTTATGCTCCATTTCTGTTGGGCATGGAGCAGATTGGTGGAGACTATCAGATTGCAGATTGGTGGAGACTATCCGATTGCTGATTGCATCTCTGTGTTTCTGAGATCAGTTCATTGCTGGCCTTGGTACAGTTTAGGGTGTTCTAGAGCTTGCTGTAAATTCTGCTGGCTGGTAATGGATCTCAAAAAATTATTTGTCAGGTGAATGTAATTAATGTTACCCCTTCTATCACCTCAGCACAGGCTGTGCATCAGGAACAGAGTCGGGAGTGAAGTAAGAGCTGGCTGTACAAGATTCACACTAGCCAAGGATTGACCAATTACCAGCTGGCCAGATATGACCAATTTCTGGCTTCTACCCCTAGACCAGTGCAAAAGTGACAGCGAAGGAGGAGGGAATCTGATCTCATGTAGCCTGATGAAAATTCAGAATAGTTTTTTTGATTGCATGGGAATAGGCCAGATTTACATTGGTGTAAATGAGATGGGAATTTGATTTGGTGAGCCAAAAATACTAGCATGAGTCAGAAGTAGAACTGAATCATAGAGTTGGAAGGGACCTCATGAGATCTCCTGTTCCTCTCTGGCAAAATAGAAACAATCTACTGCATAACGTGATAGCAAATGGATATGTATTTCCTCTTTATTTGAGCATTAGTGGTGCAGCTGGATGAGTAGAACGTGAGAGGACAGGTGACTCTAATAGTCAAAATAGATCTCTTTGCTTTTGACATCAGGCCAGCTGGCAGCTGGACCTGTGTGGGTGTACAAAACAGGAAGAAGGGGGAAAGACTAGAGCTGATCCGTCACAAGAGCAACATGCATGCCAGCTGTCTGCTTTGTTTGTTGTCCTAAGGCTCCTGGACGTAACACTGTGGTGTGACCTCTGTTGTATTAATATAAATGGAATCTATGGGGCAAATGTGTTACTATAACCCGGTCATGGTCTAACATTAAACAAGGTTCAGGGTTTGGTAGATAGGACTGCAGCTTGCTTAATACAGTGGTGAGCACACCCTTAAACATCCTTCTCAACCTTTTATTAATGATACAAAAAGAAGGAAGAACAGTTGCATTTTTGAAGTGGAAAGTATTAAGCAAGACTTTCCTTTGAACAACATCCTGTGTTCCCTTTCCCTTTTTAGAAAGAAAACAACTCTTTGCCTAAGAGTCTCTTAGATGGTGTCAACAATGATGATAATAATTGTCCTTTTTGGTAAAAAAGTTTGAAACAAGTCAAAGCTGCTGCTGCTGTTCGAGTCTGATCCCAGTTTATCCCAGATGGTCTCTGGGAGTCAGCTAGAACTGGTAGAGGAGGCGATCTCATCTGGCTCCCTCTCTCTCTGGCCCAGTCTGATTAGGACATCTGTCAGGATCAGGATGATGAAGATTCTGGGTTCTGGAAATGGGATTGTGGGGGCATGATTATTAAGTTCTTGTTAGTCGCATCCATCTGTGGTTTTCTCTTTTCCCTCCAAAGTTCCTTTCTTTAAAGATCCACAAGGGGAATGGTTGAGGGAACACCAACCCTTCATCTTTTTGGCCACCAGTTAGGCCTAATATGCAGCTCACCAGTTTTTGGTCATTACTCTCTGGTTTTGTATGTTCTGTTTTTACCAAGCATGATTTTAACATAAGCCTTCAGTTATACAGGTAGGCAATTTTTAGTCTAATCCAACTTTTCTTCTCCCTGTTCTCATTCACATTTCTTGGTATAGGTTACTGTGACATTTTAGGTACTTCTATAACCTTTTAACAGCTGAGCTTACAAGGTTAAATTTGTCATCCTAATTATTATAGTTCCTCTCTGTACCTCTCTACTGCCAATCAATACAGGCTGTGGGTTTGATTCTTCACTCCTTTGTTTTTGTTGTTATTTATTACCATCATACCTAGATGCCTCAGACATAGACCAGTACCCTATTATGCTAGGCACTGTACAACCTCAGAAAGCTTTTGTTCAGTCATTCACATCTGTGCACATTGAATGTAAAATGTTGCTGCCAGAGTGAGTAGCACTTTCTGGTTTGGTGGCATGTTAGCACTGTTTTGCACAGTTGTCCATGACTACACAAGTTTCAGGCAGTGAATAACAAGAACTAATGGTCTAGTTTATGTAAATCCTCAGTAGCTGCATTGACCTCAGTGACACTGATGTGGATTTACAATGGCCCAGCTGACAGCAGATGACATCCCACTGTATCTGGTCCCTGTCAAAAAAAAATCTAGTTTCAAGTAATTTTAATTTCTGACTCTTGAGAGCTGTACAATCTCTTACCATCTAGCTAAAAAGCAAATACAAAATAACATCTGTGTGCTACACAGAATTTTATAGCCCTAAAACAAATTGTCCCTAGGCCTTAGCACAATTAAACTCATTCTCTGCATGCAGACAGCACAACTGGGAGGGTATCTTTCATGAGCAGCAGTTGGTGAATGTCCTTTTGAACTTTTCAACTTACTGTACTGGTATTTAGCCAAGCAGTTTAAGGTGACTGGTAGCATGCAATGCTCTGGACACAGAAGAGTGCATACATGCTGATTTTTACGAGATTCTGACCTGAATTTTTTGTTTTCATGGGTCTCAGCCAGGGTCTCAGGCTACCCACTTTCATGGGTCTCCCCTGGCCTCAGTACAGGACCCCACCACGGTGGCTCGGGAATGGGTCAGCGCATGGGGGGAAGGAGGGGACAAGGCCCTAGGGCTAAAGACCACACTCCATGGTGCCTTTGCCCCACCCTTGGGGTGGCTGGTGTGCCCTTGGTGGTTGGGTTGGCTGGCATGTGGGGCACCCTCGCTTTGGAGTGCAGCACACATGTGATGGCCCTCCCTGCCTGCAGGGGAAGACCAGCTGGCCGAGGGGCAGTGTGGGAGTACGGTGGAGTGTGGCCTCTAGGCTCAGGGCCCCAACACTGCATGCCAGCTTGGCACCTAAAAGTGCTGCCTGCCCTGGAGGCCCAGTCGGCACTGTGCCAGGCTAGAACAACATCGGTGTTTTAGGGGCTGCAACCTGGGGACCCTTTTCAGCCCTAAAGCCCCTGTGTTGATCCAGCCCTGATCTCAGGTTCTTTTTGGGAAGCAGAAATTCATTATGAGCCCCATGTTATAGCGAGAATGGCTGCAGTGTGACCATTGCCTGAGTAAGAAGAATTAGAGCGTTTTGATAAGTTTTTGTTTGAAGTTTTTCTCTATGAAAATCTGGTATTTTTCAAAATGAAAAATGAAAATTTCTTTGGGAGACTATAGTGAAATTACTTATTTCATTTGACTTGACTAATTTTTTTTTCATATTTTCATCAAGAAACCAAACCCTGAAAACTCTGGGTTTTTGATGAAAACCAGAAGAGTTTTGGAGAAAACCTTGGACAACAATATAAATGTCTTCAAAATTTTTCACAGGACAAAAATCATTTTTCTGAGCATCTCTACGTAAGGGTCAATCACATCTAAGAGAGAGACAACAGTCCTGCTCAGCAGTGGAGAGACTTAAACACTGTTCAGTGTTTCTAAAACATTTTGGAACATGCATCTTAAATGTTACTTGTCACATATTCTGTGCTTGTGAAGTCACTTGTTTCCAATGTGTAATTTTTTATTTGTGGTTCCTTTAGTATTTGATTGGCAAATATGGGCCCTTTCCTGTGCTGCATCCCAGGACAGTTGTTGTCTCTTCTCCTTTGTTGATATTATCTTTTCTCTCTTGTCCTATTCTGTTCCTATTTCCTCTTTTCCTGTTCATTTTTTCTTCTGTGTTTTTTTTTTTAAATTATGGAATTTATTTTTTATGTGGAGGCTAGGCTTCCTGTTTTTTTATAATTTCCAGATCTGCCTTGGGTTTTGTTACCCCTTCCAGTTTCCCTAATGACACAAATGCTACATGCTGCTCCAGGGAGAAAGGGGTGTTCTGTAGCAGCGCTTTGGAGTCATGCCACATGTGCTTCAATGGCTAAGCCAAATGTTGCAGGAGCAGATACTTGAGCTTGCAGCAGCTGATGCCTAAATTGCTCCCATGGCTGGCTACATTGCAGGCAGTGGTGGAGCAGGAAGTAGCCAAGCAAATTTCAAGGAAATGTCCATTGCTCTACCCTGCTATTACAGCAGTGAACTTATAGTAGGCACTAGTTCCTAGAATGTGGGTCGTGACCTCAAATGGAGTCATGACATCAGCAGATGGGGGTCACAGCAATCCTTCATATCTGGAGGGTACCATGCTTTCTGGGGTCCTGGCAGGAAATACTTCATTCAAATCGGGTTGTGGTGACAAAAGTTTTGGGACTCACTGCTGTAGGGTATTTGGCAGCAGCAGAAAGCTGTATGCACATTGTGAAGGCATATAGTGACTTTTCATTTTCAGCCCCTTGAGGTTTGAATTGCAAGATGCTCCAGGGGTGTAAGACTCCTCCATACAATTGCTCAGTCTGGTGGACATTATTGTTATGCAGACAACCTTGTGTGGACTGTTCACCAACTGGTGAAAATTTCAATCAGCTGTGATTCCACTTAGAGCAGGGGTTTCAAACTAAAATCACCACAAGGGCTGCATGAGGACTAGTACTGTAGCCCAAGGGCTGCACCACTGAAACCTTTTCATATAATGGTATTGCAAATATTGCTAATGATAGTTGTGTGCTGCAAGAAATAACTTTAGGGGCTGCATGTGGTCCTTGGGCTGTGAGTTTGAGACCCCTGACTTAGAGCGTATATATTTAGTTCGTTATCCCTTTCTCACAGGAAAAAGGTATAAATCTGACCCATATTGAGTCCAGACCTTCCCGAGTCAACAGAAATGAGTATGAATTCTTCATAAATCTGCACAGCAAGAGTAGTCCTGCTCTTGAGGAGATCATCAAGACTTTGAGAAATGAAATTGGAGCGACTGTTCATGAGCTTTCACGTAAAAAGAAGAAGGATACTGGTAAGAAAATATTGACTATGATAATGCCGACTATAAAATGGTGTATTATCTGCCTAAATCACTCAGCCTGTTTGGACTACTTCTGTTCCCTTTAGTAAAGCAGTTTTCTAGTTGATCTTGGCACTTGTGTTTCCCCTCCCACCCTTTATCTCCCTTGTCTGTTTATTTCAATTATAAGCTCTTTGGGACAATAACTGCCACTCTCTATGTGTAAGTGTAGTAATAGGATACTTAACATTGATTTTGGCTGAGGTCTCTTGCCTCATTTCTAATATGAATAAATAATAATAAACTAAGTGTTTTCAGTACAGTATTCTGAAGAATCAGTGCACCAGAGATGGGGGAGTAAATTCCATTCTCTGAGGTGTAGTAGAGCTTCCCTGCCAGGGAAATCAAAGAAGAAATACACTTTCTTGAAGCAGAATTTCTCCCTCTACTTCCCCCCAGGTTACATTGCCTCATACCAGCCATAGTGCTTGATTGTGTCTCAGTGGCCTTAGTCTGTAGTAAAGGCTGCAGGATTTGGTTCCTTATTATTAACAGAGATTTAGGAATGTTTTGGGCATGGTGTTGGTGAGGTGTTGGAGTTAGTCAAAGTAATCAACACTTCATTTTCATTACCTTCATAATTATGACATTTTGCTAGCATTTGCTTAGCTACAGATATATTATTGATATAGATCTATTTTCATTGCTTGAACTGGGGGAAAATAAAAATGCTGACTGAGCCTTTAGCTATTATCTTCAAAAAAGCCAAAAGAAGAAGGGAGAGATACTAGAGGATGGGAAAAGAGCAAATAAAGTGCCAATTGGTAAAAAAGCACATAAAAATAACCCAGGGAACTACAGACCAGGAAGCTTAACTTCAGTACCCAGAAAGATTCTTCCTCCATTCCCTTTTGAAGCACTGTGCACCGCTGAGTGGATGGAAGGAGCAAGCTGTGTGCTCCTCCAAGCTGAAGGCCAGCAACTGGGCTTGACCTTTATGAAGGTTGGGCGGTGGGAACAGGAGAAGAAGCATTCTTATGCACTTTCTCCCTCTACAGTGAACCTATCTAAGAGTCAAGCACAATCTTTTCCCTCATAGGTGCAATGTGGCCCCCATAATCTCACTCCAATCTTTTGGGTCCAATTTCACCCCTCAGTGAAATAAGGGAGAGTTTTGTCACCCATTTCAGTAGGGCAGGCTCAGCTATCCTCACTAACATAAAACTCCCAGTGAACTTGATGTTCTTTTGCCTTTTTAGAGAACCAGGGCATGATTTTGTGAGGTGCTGAGCACTCTCCATTCTTCTTGCTGAAGTCAGCTCAACACCTCACAGGACTGGGGCCTGGGTAAAGACATGGCCCAGAAGAGTCATGTGAAGAATCCACAACAGCCAGTCTTATTAGTACCTCTTCAGATACCAGATGTGATTTTAATAGGATTTCATCTATGATTGTCTTCAAATGGTTGTAGTCTGGTTCTTCCTCTTCCTTCCTAGGAACAACATAAAAGGGCATTAATATCTTCCTGAGCTAAATCCTGGTAATCCTTTTACCATCTCCTTTGTGCCTTATCCATGACATTACATTTGGGGGGGGAAGAAACCTCCAGTGACTCTTTGGAGTCAGCTCTCCATTCAAGTAACAGAGAAACAAAGGGTTATGTCCGGACAAGGAACTATGATGAGTAATGTTGGGATTCCCTCCAGGACCTCTTTCCATGTAGCTTCCCAAGAACTCAGGTCAGCTCCAGCCATTGTCACACAGGTATCTTTATTTGGCATACAGCATTGCTACACTGAATTGATCAGACTCAAACACAGGGGAGATGGATGCTGGATACATCCAAGCTCCAAAGTTACTCCAAAACTTTCACCTTTTTTATACATTGCATGTCTAATTGCTTTTACTACACACTGAATCATTCTTTTTTTAATTTGTTCAATCACTTCTCAAAAATCAGTCCCTGCACTTCATGCATTATCCCTGCACTGACCATGATTTGACCTCGTCTGCACTTTATCTCTGCATTTGTAACCTACCTTGTTATCTAGTTCATAGTAAATAGCTGTTCACGTAATCTCCCTCTTATTTTAGTTGATTAAGATGTTCTAAATTTACTGTCCTATTTGCTTATTTCATTTAGCATATACATTCTTTTGTCAGCCTAAATATTCATTTCTTTCATTAATCCTAGCTTCCAAAAATGAGGCCTCCCTCCATGTGGTAATTACTCAGGTGAGGCCAAGCCTCAGCTACAAATGCTATCAAAGAGATTCCCTCTTTGTCATGTGCTGTCTTTCTGAATTATATTTTCAGAAGAAGGCTACAGACCCAGGCTGCTATTTGTTTTGCAGCAGTGATTAAAGGTTTTGTCACACTAATTCAAGAATAGGTATAGCTCAAAACCTCATCAACCACTAAAGACCACAGATGAAATCATATCCCCACTGAAGTCAATGGCAAAACTCTATAAACTTAATCAGGGCTAGGATTTCACCTCTTGTTTCCATGTTCATCAAAAAGGTTTCAGGCACCAGATTAATCTCCCTTGACATCAGTGCAGGAGAGATTAACTCAATCCCTTCTGACTGAAGGAATAACTTTTTTTGTTTGTTAGTGGAGGCCATTTACCATCTGAGAGAGAAAAGATTGAATGAATCATTCTATTTTTATTTACTCTGCTCTTGCCTCCTTTTTTCAGTTTCAATAGTTGCCATTAGTGATAAGGATCCACATTGCCTGAAATCTCGGAAGGGTTGTGTTCTAGAAGTGAGACTAAGGTCTAGTCTTCACTGATGGTGGCAAAATTGCCACCATTAGATTGACCTTCCAGATCAACTGATCTGGTTTGTGAAAACCTGCTCAGTCAATTGGGAAAGCAATCTATTAAGACCATCCCAGCAACTGGAGTAGTGCTGAGTTGAAGGTAGACCTCTCCCTTTGACTTAGCATAGTGTACATGTCAGGTGTACAGTGGTCAAACTGAGATATGCATGTTATTTTAAATAACTTGTGCATCTTTGTTTTGGTTGCCGCTGAAAATGGCAGGCACTGTAGACCAGCCTGAAGGCTGCTTAGGGAGCAAAGCCTGGGTTGCAATACAATGAGGTGGGACTTCAGGTTCAGAACAGAGCGAGAGACCAAGCTGCAGACATAATGGCAGAGTTAGTCCCTTAAACAAATATGTGATAACTATAGGTTAATAAATAAGAAACAGTGCCATGAAAATGTCTGTGACGACTTGCCTTTTAAAATCATCTTTTTGCTAGATCCTAACACTGAAATCTTAACTTCAGCATCTGCTGATTTTCTTTTTTAAAACCATAAAACTAACTAAAAATATCACCTTTCTACACACACAATCGCAAGCCAGACTCCTTTGTGCTGTATGCTGACACAAGCTATTTTCATTCCTAAATAATTCCAAGGAAAATCTTCTCCTTGAGAGACACATCTGTATCCGGTAAGAAGATCCACATACTTAGAGGGCAATAAGCCAATTTCTTATCCACAATCTGTAGATGCTATTGAGTTTTCTTTGATAAGGGTTATGGGTTCTGATCATCTCTACTCTTCACCTGAATTTAGGGCTGCTGTGCTAGCAAAGGTGGTTTTATAATATTTCCTTAAGTTGTTTCTTGGTGACTAATGCACTGTCTGGTCTAGTGAAATCCTTTTTTTTCCCTCCAGTTGATCTAATTATGACAGACTGGGCTTCTCCATTTTGGGCTTGAGAGGATTTTGTTAATTTTGCATTATATCAATTGATATACCTTGATTCATGAAGATCTTGACTACTAGGACTTGATCAGCAAAGCACTAGAGCATATGAAGAGAAACGAAGAGTCACTAGAATGATTTAAGGATTGGAAAACATGCCATACCATAAGACCTAAGGCACTCTGTCTATTTAGGCCAGTTCTGCACTTAAAAATTAGATCAGCCAACTACAGTACTCAGAGCTGTGAAACGTTTCATGCCCTTAGCACCATAATTAGGTCAACCTAACTTCTGGTGCAGGCAGGGCTATGTAGATGAAAGGATCCATCTGTCGACATAGCTACTGCTTCCCTGAGAGAGCTGGATTTACTAGATGGGGGCAGATTAAATTCCCGTTCTGTAGATGTAGGAAACTTCTAGTGGCTGCAGTGTAGACATACCCATAGCTTATAAAAGAAAAGGTGAATTGATCCTCGTCTGTTGGGACCTTCACAGGAAGAAGACCTTGGATAGTAGAGGGGTATTTAATCTAGCAGCCATAACAAGATAGAATGAATCAAAGCTGAAACTAGGTGAATTCAAACTAGGAATTAGCTCCCATTTTTAATAGGATAATTATCAATTATGAGTGTGTGGAGGATTGACCATCACTTGAAATCTTTACATTAAGACTGGATGTCTTCCTACAACTTATTGGGATTGATAAAGGCATAACTGGGAGAAACTCTAAGGTGTGCTATGTGGGAGGTTAGACTAGAGGGTGCCTTCTGGTCTTAAAATCTGTGAATTCTATGCTTAACTTGAAGCATGTTGTAAGTGCCTTCCTGGGCCAGGGCTCTAGTGTTCTGCTGACTTTCTTCTTATCTGGGCTCAGTAACCACTTTTACTGCCTTTCTTTTACAGCCTCCCCATCAGGGATCCCTTTTACTTCCTTTCTTTCCCAGTTGTAGAACAAAAGATATTTATCCCCAGTTCCAGCAATGAAAAGCAGATTGCCATCAGTAATATAACTGTAGCTTAGCAAATGCGCACAAAATGTCATAATTATGAAGGTAATTTTAGCTCTTCACATGAGTGATTTGCTTGTGCAAACTGAAGTGTTTCATCTGGCCAAATGCCTTTTATGGAATTAGTTGGGTTTTTTGAATACACAGTGCATCTCTTCATGATTCTTTTGGGAAACAAGTTGAGTATTTGCAGACCCCTAAAAGCCCAGGAATAAAAGAATTAAATATTAGTCTATTTCAGTGGGGTGGGGAATAGAGACAATTTATTGCATTTCTGAGACAGGCTGGAGGCTGAGGTTCTGTAAGAGCCTTGTTTGCTAAACCCTGAGGCAGGCCAAAGCATTTGGATCGGTTGAAAAAGGGCTAAACCTGTGCCTTGCACAGCTATAAATTTAATAGACCTGTCTTTGACCCTCCTCACAATGGTCAGAATGTAGGAACTCTGCAGAAACTCCTAACTGCTTCCATTTTGTTGCCCCACATATGAATAGCTTATTAGCATCCTATTAAGCATTTGACCCCATGTTAATTTGGTCACCACTTGGGTGTCCAGTATGGGCCCATAAATGCTGCTGTTTCACTTGCAGACAAATCAATATTTATTACTGATCAGCCCATGCTCTCTCTTGAAATTGTCACAGAGGCTCCCTGTTGCAACAGCTTGCTCTGACAATTCATTAACTGCAGTGCAGACAGCCAGCATGTCTGGTTAACTGGACCCTGCGAAAACATGTCAGCAAACAAAATATTTGACAAATTCACTGAGAGCCTAATTTGATGGGATATTTTTAAACAGTTGCTAGGAATGTTGGGGAAGGTCTTTCTGAACTGTCTTGCCAGGCAATCTGCCCCAGCAGCTCTCTCACATCTCTCAGGATTCCTGCTGTGTGTCTGGCACAGGAGCTAATCCCATGCTGTGCTCATCAGCCTCAATTCCCACTGTTGTCTGTAGCTGAGAACCCTAAGTCCTCACAAAAGACTCAGGGGGCCCTCTTCAGCCTTCTCCTGAAGCTCCTTTGTACCACTGAGTTTGGTACAAATGGACCAGAGGGAAGATATGCAGCCTCCCCATCAGGGATTCACTGGTACAAAGCTGCTCCACGAGCTCTGAGCTGCCTTCACAGCAGCCCCAGGCACAGGGGTGTCTAAGTTAGGAGGGAGGGTGCAGGGCCGTAACTATGGCGGGGCCGATGGGGCTTCTCCCCTGGCGCACGGGAGCGGCTCAGTGGAGCTGCTCTATTAAAGGGTGTGTTTCATGGCGCTGGCCCCAAGCGCCGCTAATGGCAAGGGCACTGGATCGCCATGTTATGGCTCTGAGAGGGTGGGACAGGAAGCTATGTCTACATGAGCAATTTAGTTCGAATTAAGGAGGCTTAATTCAAACTAAATTGGTCCCTGTCCACATCAGGCTTTCCTTAGTTCGAACTAATACGTATCAATGGTTAGTTTGAACTAAGCGTGATGTGGACTCAAACTAACCCTTAGTTCAAACTTACTAAGTTTGAACTAAGGCAGTTAGTTTGAACTAACAACATGGACTAGTTCAAACTGTTAATTCAAACTAGTCTACATTGTTAGTTCGAACTAAGAAGTTCACAGTTAGTTCAAACTAACTCAAGGTTAGTTTGAACTAAGCTCAAACTTATTAGTTTGAATTAGCAAGTTCGAACTAACTTTGGCTAGTGGAGACATAACTGAAGTGAGGTGAAGTTAGGCCACATGATGGAGGGGGTACATTTGTAGTGGAAAAAGCTGTGACTGGACTGGAATTGTGGCCTGGTGATTCTGCATTTCTGCAAAACCCCTGGTATGGGCATTGATACAATAATGCAAGTTCAAGGACCGCTGAGGGTTGCTCGAGTCTTCACAATCTTCCACGCACTGGCCACCAGCAGCTTAAATAAGGGAACAACGAATCATTTCCCTTCTGTCCCTAAGCTGGTGCCAGCCCAGGAATGAATCTGCCATGTGGTTTATAAATCATCAGTTTTTCAAACACGTTGGCAATAAAAGTTTGCTGGATGCTATTTTCTGTCCAAGTCATCCACACTTGGTCAGAAATTACTTGAACCCAAATCTTTCTATTTTGGAGAAATACTCATTCCCCTCCTAAACAGGCCCTCATCTCAGAAATGCATGTGCTGAAATCCACAGCCGGCTTCACAATCCCTGATGAGTTTTCTGCTGTGTTCAGCTCTGACGGGTTTTTTCGCTCCCCTGGGAATGGAATGAGTGGTGGTAATAACTAATAAAGCACACTTAGCTTCACAATAGTACTTTCCCTCCCTAAATCACAAGGCACTTTGCAGAACGTCATCATCCCTCTTTTACAGATGGGGAAACTGAGGCACACACCACAGTGTGATTAATTCAAGACCATACAAAAGTCACTGGCAGAGCTGGGAACTGAACCCAGGTTTACTGACTCTGAATCCAGGATCTTAGTTGCCTAGCCAATATATGTTGAAGATAATGTCATCTTCCAGGATTGTTTTATGGATTATGTCTTCTTTCAATGTATAAAGTGATGGTGATCTTTGTATCAAGTAAATATATTATTTCATGATGAAGTTCCATTTGCTGACTTAACTTGAGGGGGTGGAGCCTAATAACAGAAGCATGTAGAATATTTCAGGAGAAAAAAAAAGGGAGCTATGGATAAAATAGATGTATCTATCTATAGATATAGATAGATAGATATGTCCATCCAATAGTGAAAGATGTTGATGTTACTCCTGCTGCCATCTAGTGACTAACTTCTTAGTGGCTCCAGAGAATGTTGCCCTCTGCATTTCAAAGCCTCGTTCACTTTCATTAGAGGAAAAAGAAAAAAACAAACAAACAAACCATTGCACTAAAAAGAGCCTGTCCTGATGTTTAGAAACTGTTTGCTGCAGGAATTCTAAAGGAACAAAAAGAGAAGCACAGCTCTCAGATTAGTGTACATGACACTGCCCTGGCACAGAGGGACATGTCACTGAAGCATATCATCCGGTTGTCATAAATGCTGACTGCTTTTCTGTGGCCTACGTGAAATGAGCTAGTGGTCTGTTTCCAATTCCAGGGTGCAGGTGTCTGCATTACTTAAATCCTGCCCCCATAAATGCCTTATTCATTGCCTCTCTCAGCAGAGAGACCAAGAGCTGAATAGGCCTGGTGCTGGAATGCGCCTCTTGCCCGATAGGTGGTCCATGCAGCTCAGGGATGGAGATCATCAGTGGGACTCTGTGGGAGGGATTGCACTATAGCCGTCTGTGCACCTTGGGGGATTTATACAGGACTTCTGTCTCCAGAACTGTTGATGCAGAACTTTTTGGGTGGCTGAGATTTCCTAAAAACAAAAATGTTAAATAAAATAAAATATCGCTTAGCATCAGGGTCCTCGTTAGAGCAGAAAGCTGTGCATGGGGAGCATTTTAAGACACTAGCAGGATGAATCCTGTGCTTTAAAGCAAGAAAGAGGCTAAATTCATGTAAGTCACTGTGACATTCAGCTGATAGAGAGAATAACGAGAGCTCTTGTGTTTGAACCCTCCACGTTAAACTTATCCCCCTTCTATCCCTGGATGAGTGACTCCCATTGACATCAGTGGAGATACTTGTGCCCTGTATGAAGAGAATAATGTGCAAGATGTGGAGTGCAAGCTCCAAGTGACACCCAAGCTGAGATCTGTGTTGTTGCCACCACAAGAGCTGGAATGACCCTTCTGCTGTTTCAGGAAGAGAAGAGATGTTTCTGCCATTTTTCCCTCTCTGATCAAAATAAAAAAGAGGCAGACCCTGGTTCTCCATTGCCCTGCACCTCATGTAATTATTCACACCCAGGCAAAGTAAGTGCAAGCTGGTTGCAAAGGGCTCTTAAATAAGCCCCAATAGCTTTTTACACCCACCATACAGTGGTGTAAATGAATACATGTGTTGTGGAGCAATGGAGACTGCGGCCCACAATTTTTGTGCTGTTGGAAATGACTCTTTATGCTTTATTGTGATGTCTGTTAATTGATACAATGCTAATTGGATGCACCAGAGTGCTTTTAAACTTGCATGCTGCTTTTTGGCTCACACCAGTCAAAGTGGAAGAGATTAGGAACTTGATGAGACTTTTACAGGAGCTGATTATACCATATTTCCCTGCTGCAGGGTTTCTTGCCCCTTCCCCTGAAGCAGTTGATTCTAGTTACTGTTAGAGACAGGATACTGGACTAGATGGACCTTGGGTTTGATCCAGTCTGGTAATCTCTGTGTTCCAATAATTCAAGAAATATCAGCAATCAAACAATGAATAATTATCATCACAAACAAACTTAATGCAAGAGTTGGATTTACTCCAGTTGCTTTGCATTACTCTGACAATGCATAACAACCATAAATCTCACATAACTGGCTCGTGAAGCTGGTTTTGCTGTTGCATCGTTGGTGCAGTGCAAAAGTGAAGCTATGCATGAATGAAGCTAGCTTGGTTTCTTCTATCTTATATTTATTCTGATGACATAGAACGAGTCAGTTGAGACTCTGAGATAAGGTGAAATGAAAAGAGCCTGATTTGTATTTTCTTTTCTGTTTTGTAGTACCGTGGTTCCCGAGAACTATCCAGGACCTTGACAGATTTGCCAATCAGATCCTAAGCTATGGAGCTGAGCTGGATGCAGACCACCCTGTAAGAAACAAGTCCTACCATTCTAGCTATTGGAACTCTCATGTCCACATGTTTTATACCGAGGTCACTCTAGATCAGTGGTTTTCAAACTTTTTTACTCAGGACCCAGTTGAAAAAAATCATTTATGCCTGCAACCCAGCATTTACATCTTTGGACAATGCATTCCAGTCTTGTGGCAGTGGCAGCAAGGGGTGCCATGACCCAGTATTGAGAGTCTGCAACCCAGTACTGAGTCCCAACTTTAAGTTTGACAACCATTGCTCTAGATGGCCAGATCTTGGGTGGCGCAGCACAGGACATGAGGCACAAAGGTAGTTCTCTGACTCCAGGGACAGCCAGTCCAGTCCCTGATGTAAATTAGATGAGTTTGGAGACTGCTTTAATGTATGCAAATACCAGGAGCTTCATCAGGCATTGTGAAAGCTCATAGACTTGAAGGTCAGAAAGGACCAATTTGCAGGACACACAATCTCACCCATCCACTCCTATAATAAATCCGTAACCTCTGGCTGAGTTATTGAAGTCTTCAGATCCTGGTTTAAAGACTTCAGTTTATGGGGAATTCACTCTTTATACTACTTTGAACCTGCCAGTGACCTATGCCCATGCTACAGAGGAAGGTAAAAAATGCTCCGGGTCTCTGTCAATCTGAGCCAGGGGAAAATTCATTTCCAATGCCAAATACAACTGAGGCTGTTCAGTACACAAAATCATCACAGGCGCAAACATTTTCTCCCAGCTACACGTATTCTAGGCTTAACAAACAATTTTTCGGCCATCTTGCACTTCATGGACCACAGAAAGTTGACAACAATCATGTTCCAGCATGGGGAAATTAAGAGCCTGCCCCGCCCATAAAGGAACAAATAGATGATTGACAACTGCATATTATTTGTTGAATGCCAACATTGTGCCTGTGCTGCAAGACAGAGTAAAAGAAGTAGTCCCTGCTCCAAGAAGCTTGCAATTTAAATAATGGAAGTGTATTTGTTTGTGCTATGAGCACATGAATCTTGATATATTTTTAAGACTTTTCTGGTTGCAAAAATACTTTCCATCCCCAGCCCTTCTCAAGGAACAACTTATTTTCATGTCAAAATACACCAAGTTACATGCAGTGCAACAGAAATTGCTGCTATTAGTTTAATTGAGACAGGCTGATTATAAATAAATTACACACAGGGTAGCAAAAATTGCTGCTATTAGCTTAATTGAGATGGGGTGATTAGTCATTCACTACCTATTGCTTAATCCAAAGTGCGTTATGTATCATGTACAATGATTCATGATATTCAGTGCGGTCATATGAAAAACAGAATGAAAGAAGATGCAATTACTGCTCAATAGGCTTCTCATGTGTTGCACTGGAAAAGGAGCATGTCGTAAAACAGCATTGTTCTTGAAAGCAAAAGAAATAAAAATCAGGTAGGGAAATGATTGAAGCATCTCAGTTCTCACTGGTGAAACACATTAGTTAGTGATCGGTTTCCTCTATGGTCTTGTAATATCAAAGCTCAACTGGGTATGTGCTATAGTAAAAGAGAATAGTAGAATTTCAGGTGCAGCATGAAGAAAAATGAAGAGTTGCTCAGTTGCTATCAGTTAGGAAGATGTGGGAGATAAAATAGGATAAATGTTCTATTATGCCATTCTAAGTTATAACATGTAAATTTTCAAATCACCTGCTCCCTTTTTTCAGGTGTACCCTATAAACACAACTGTCTTGGGTACCTGCTTATATCACATTTGTCCCCAGGTTCATCTGGTGCTGTGCTGGCGTTAACTGAATTAATATATTATTTTTATTAGAGTAATAGTTAAAGGTCTCAACTGAAATGGGGGTACCATACTGCTAGGCATTGGACAAACATAATGAGAGTGAAAAAAGTAAGGAGTCTTGTGGCACTTAAAGACTAACAGATTTATTAATTGCATGAGCTTTCATGGCAGAAAATCCCACTTTGTCAGATGCTTTGAAGAGGGTAAGTTCTGCTCTTCAAAGCATCTGACAAAGTGGGATTTTCTCCCGTGAAAGCTCATGCGATTAATAAATCTGTTAGTCTTTAAGTGCCACAAGACTCCTTGCTTTTTTTTGCTTTACTAGACTAACACAGCTGCCCATTTGGAACATAATGAGAGACAGCCCTGCACGTTTTAACAGACAAGATAGCTAAAGGTTGGGCATATGCAGTGCTGCTCTAGTTGTGTTAGTCCCAGGATGTGAGAGAGACAAGGTGAGAGAGAGAATAAATTTTATTGGATCAACTTCTGCTGATAAGAGAGATGAGGCTTTGAGCTTATGCAGAGCTCTTCTTCAGGTGAGGCCAAACCTGTCTGTCTAGATGAGCCTTGCCAGAAATCAGTGTGCAAGAGGTGAGATTTTTAGCTTGAATGTGTGGGGGAGCCATGCAGAGGGATGTACAGTTCTTGGGTGATAATGAGTGAAACTCTTCTCCTTGGTGAGCCCCCTTCTTGGAAGCATGCAGAGAACTGGAGAAGGCAGGACATGGATAGGACTGGGAAATCACTGCTAAATGGATCCTCCTTTTCCATACCCTCTGCTGGGAGGATTTAACCACTCAGAACAGAGTATTTCAATAAAGCAGCCATTCAGCCTGGGAGGAAGCAGTCTTCCCTGTTTGCTCTTGTGTGCTGAACCTGAACTGAGAGCTGGCATCTCGATTTTGAGCTTAAGTTCACTTTCCTACTCCCTCTGACTTCTGCAGCAAAGCTCCCATTGTCTTCAATGGGAGCAAGATTAAGATCTGAACCCTGAACTGTTCCTATTAAGCAAGAAGAGGCCATTTTAACTTTTTTTTCTTCCTAGGGTTTCAAAGATCCTGTCTACCGGGCCCGGAGAAAGGAGTTTGCTGACATCGCCTACAACTACAGACAGTGAGTGTGCCCTTCATAGACAGGGGAGAAGCCTGTCACAGAAGTAAATGCTTCCCACCCCGTTACTATGCCCTTTCTTCACTGGGCAAACATTTTCCAGTCAGGGATTTCCTTTTTCTGTTGGCTCTTTCCTTCTGGCACTTCTTTAAATTTTACTGTTAATGCATTTATCCAAAATTACAGCTAAACAAAAGCAAATTGCTCAAGGCGGACATTCAAATGAGGACATGTGCCTGCACCACCCTTTGTTGTCTAATTGTACAACAGTATCAGATGCTACTACAAAGACTTGAGCCCTGAATAATACAGCTTCTGGTATTCTCCATATTAAACAGTGGAGGGTCTACAATTTACATTAAAGTAGGAGCTGCACACACCATCAAAATAATGAATAACGTATGGTCCTCTTGTTAATCCAATACTTATTACTCTATTTTTATCATGGCTGATCCAGCTGCACTGAGCAGTTTATGTTCTCATTTCACAGGCAAAATAAATGAATAAAGCAGATATGTTTGCCTAGGATGGAGTTTATTTTATTTTCTGCCTTTTTTTCCTTTTTCTGTTCATGATAAAATTTGAATGACAAAAGGAACTGTACCCCAAAGTCCTCCACATTTTTTTGTTATGCTCAATGGACCTAATCCTTGCTGTCAATAATTAAACTCCCTTTGACTTCAAAGGATGTGTATCATGATCTTTAAACCACAATTATTATTTATTTATTTTACTTATGCCCCAACTGTGTTGGCTATTGTACAAACACAGGATAAGAAAACATCCTTTGCCCCAAAGAGCTTAAAAGCTACATTACAAGACAAAAGATGCAATCGTACTGTTCACTTACTTAAAAGGAGTCAAAGAAATCAGAGAGCAACCTGCTTTCTGTCCAGAAAGCTTGGATAAGGTGATTTGGCCTGTTTCTGATCTTAGTCACAGAGATGCACCTCCCACTAATGGGAGTACATAAAATTGTAGCCTTTGTAACTGTGGGTAGAATTTGTCCCTTAATTTGCAGACTTTAGCAAAAATAATAGAACAAGTATCAAAAATAACTATTACCAAACCTGAAGGCTGAAACCCTAGTATTACTAAGAAGTGTCCATCTTGAGGGATGGACAGGGCGGGGATTGTATATGCTTATTTCATATTCTACCAGGAGTTCATAAGCTCCATTCTTTTAAATAATAGAATAGTAATAGAACAGTGACAAGAGGGCAAAGAAATTTTTACTTTTTGAGATTCTCAGTGAAGAGTTAAGGCCACAGTGAACAATCCCCTGGCACCAATGTGTGCCATCTTTTCAGGCCACCCAGTATCCATGCTCTCCTGCCGCACAAACTCTGAGCCCTGCTGAGATGCCCTGCTGCAGGTTCTGCAGAGGGTGTTACCAGAATTCAGGTACCAGGATTGTCTTGGTGCCGTCAGAGCCAATAACCACACCAAGAGTGAAAAGGTATTTGCTTTATTGCATTTGTGATCACAAATGGGCCTCCTGCACTAAGGGCAGAGAGACCCCGATTACAGCAAGTGTTCAGCTTTTATACCTGGTTACATTTGATAAGCCATATTAGGTTACAAGCAGAAGAATGATATATGATTGGCTAAAATGAACTTGAAGGTATGGGGAGCTGAGGGACTTTAGGGAGCCGGGAAGTTAGGAGATTTCTGAGAATAGGGAAGTTAGGGGTTTCGAAAGACTTTTCAGAACAGGGAAGTTAGGGGATTTTGAAACTGTTAAACTGTTATAAACAAGATGGCTTTGCTACAGCAGAAATGGCTTTGCTTAGGCTAAGGCAACTGTCACACAGCTATCACATGTAATACCTGCTTACAAGGGGGCAAAAAACGGTTTTATGGAGGCAGTTGAGTTCCCATCTGTGTGAAAAGGCGCAGATCCAGGCACAGAAAGTCCCTTGTGCGCTTGGACCTTGCAGAGGATGAGGGGAAGGTTGGGTCTTTAAAAGGTAAGTATGAAATTCAGATATTAACTCTAAAGATCACTTAAAAGATGTGGGACAGCCATATTATGAACTGATTCACACTCCTGTCCTCTGTTCTTTTGATCTCATTACCCCTGCCTTCCTGGTACATGTCTTTTCTTCTTGTATCTGTTCCTAATTTGACTCTTTCCTCTCCTTTGCTCCTTTTCCTTCTTTCATTTTACTTTTATTCTTCCTCAGCTTGAATTCCTACTACCCTGACTTCTCTCTCCCTTGCCTTTGGCTTCCTCTTCTCTCATCTCCTTCCCTAGTGCCTGCCCCTATTGATCCCAGGGACCTTTTGATTGATATTTAAAAGTGTTCTAAGCCCCAGCTTCCTTTTTCACCCCTGTGACGGTGGCCCAAAGATTAATTAGGAACAGTGAGAGCTATAGGAACAGCAGTGGTCCCCCAGCAATCTTAATAATTCAAGACCATGTTTAAAGCTCCACAGATCAAGGAGGACTGATGCGCACCGGCAGAAAATTATGGAGTTACTGGGGAGCTGCCCCAGGCCAAAGTTAAAATGAGAGAGTGGGAGGTGGTGGGTATCAATGGGGTTTAACAATGAATCTCTGGGCTTGGAAAGTCCTAGCATTATTCCAGTAGTGCTGCTAACCCTATTAAGTTGCTTAAAACCCTTTGATTTTTAAAAGCTGGGGGATTCACCTATGGCCCTTTTCTTTATTGCTAAGGAATCATCTTCCCAGAGATTAATTCCAAGGCAGTACTAGGAATACAAGGCTAAATTCATGGCTTACTGGCGCCTAGCTCCTGTCAACTTCAACATGAGCTGAATGCACATGTGATTGACGCAGTATTTGGCCCCATGTTATTCATGCTTTAGAATCAAATTTTACCCAGATCTGTATTTAACTCTGAGTTACTTAAGCCAGTTACATCTGTGCGTTTTCAAAAGCAATGTTTTCCAGGGCACAGCAGGAACATTCAAACAAATCGACAGGCATAAAATGCAACAACCCTTCTGCACATACCAGTAAAGAAAAATAAAAGCAAGACAGCATCCCAGGAATTTCACTAGCATAAAAACAGCAGCAGGAGAATAAACATGGTGAAAGAATTGAGATCAGGGCCCCATCGTGCCAGGCAGTGAACAAACACTGAGTAAGAGACAGCCTCTGCCTTTAAGAGCTTGCAATTTAATGACTGCTGAATTCAGTAGCATTATTGCAGATTTACACAAATGTGACTGAGAGGTAAATCAGGTCCTTTCTGCATTGCATTATTTTCTTTCTTGCTGCATCTTAGAAGAGAGAGTCTCATGACCTGTCCCAGCTCCTGTTCAGCTCCAGGCAGGAGTACAAGCACAGATCCTGCTGACACAAGCCACTTCTCTATATTGTTTGTTTAAGATGCATCCATTTCCAGTGTAATAAAAATGCTCTTTGCTTCACAGCGGGCAGCCTATTCCTAAAGTGACTTACACAGAGGAAGAAAAGAAAACATGGGGCATTGTCTTCAAGGAGCTGAAGACTCTCTATCCTACTCATGCTTGCTATGAATACAACCATGTGTTCCCACTACTGGAAAAATACTGTGGCTATCAGGAAGATAATATTCCACAACTTGAAGATGTTTCAAAATTCTTGCAAAGTATGTTAAAGGGTTAAAATAGTGAGATAGGATGAAGGATGGTCCAGCTCACTGGGGGCTAGCCTGGGACTTAAAAGACTTAGGTTAAATTTCCTACTCTGCCACAAAACACGTAATCACTCTTTGCCTCAATTCCACATCTGTGAAATAGGAATAATGGAACTGTCCTACCTTACAGGGGTGTGTGGTGAATGAATGTATTAAAGACTGTGAGGTGAACATGTGCTGTGATGATGGTGGTAGCCAGGAATTCCCACAGGAAGTTTGCCATTGTTTGGTATCCAGGCTTATGACTAAAAGGGTATGTCTACACATCTCTTTTATTTTGAAATAACACTGGTTATTTTGAAATAAAAGAGATTAGGTCCACATGATGTTTTCTTATTTCGAAATGACAGGATCCATCATTTCGAAATAAGAACTGTTGTTTCGAAACAGCTTAAACCCCATTCATTTTGAAACAGCTGTTATTTCGAAATAAGGCCGTTTGGACATGTTGTTTCAAAACAATGATGTTGTTTTGAAACAACTGTTTTGAAACAACATGTCCAAATGGCCTTATTTCAAAATAACCATTTTGAAATAACAGCCGTTTCGATAGCAGGTTTTCCCTTAATTCGAATTAACTTATCTCGAAATGAGGACTTTATTTTGAAATAACTCATTTTGAAATACTTATTTCTAAATAATGATGTGTGTGTAGACATAGCCAAAGAGAAAACTGCTGGAAATCTCTGTGGCCTCAGTTCCTAGGACCCAGAGGTGAAAACCAGCTCCAACAGACTTTTAAAATACCTAAATTTTAATCTTCTTAAAGGCTGCACTGGTTTCCGCTTACGTCCTGTCGCTGGTTTGCTGTCTTCTCGAGATTTCCTGGCTGGTTTGGCATTCAGAGTATTTCACTCTACACAGTACATCCGCCATGGATCCAGACCAATGTACACACCAGAACCGTAAGTCCTTGGGCACTGACAGCAGACGGAATTCCATAAGCTATAGAGGTTAACCATGCAGTTGGATTAGTAAATAATAACTGCAGTTAATATTATTGTTGTTAATAATATACCCATCCATTTAACAAAGCATGACTTTGTTCAGTACCGAGGTGTCACCACCACTATTGTTGCTTTCATCTGAACATTTTAGAAGAGGTTTCTAGTCTCCCTAGTGAGAGAATCTAGCTCTGTATCCACAAGCTGTCCCCTCTTCTGTGAGCCCTTCTTGACTTGAATAGAGAATTTCACTAACTGAATGTTATAGATCTCTTATTCCTCCCTCTTGCCACATTAATATCCATTTATGGCTTCCTCTCCTCCTTTGACCTCCATCTTTAATACTTTATATATATATATCTCAGTTTTTCCTTGGTCTTGTTACTCTTCCTTGTATTTATTTTCTTTCTCCCATTGCTCTTTTTGTTCTTTAAAAAAATCAGATATTTTTCTATTTCTCCTTTCCTCATTATTGGTTTACTTCCTACTCCTCTTCCGTTCCATCCATTTTTCCTCACCTTGTTCTTGTATATTTCCCCTCTCTCTGGTTTATTCTTATTCTAGGTGAAATTCATCTAGCTCCTTTGAACAAACCTCAAGTTATGTCAGCTTTGGGTGATGGATATTATCTTCCCACACAACCCACAGTCAGACTGGTGATAGATTCACAGTCCCTCAAGAGCCATTACTCTAGTCTCTGCTCTGGCATAGTGGATGTGAACCTTGTGCTTTCCTTTCATAGCACTTTGGGGCCACTGAAGCATCATAACTGCAGACCTCCTTGCCACCTCCCTAGTACTGCCCTGCACTATTTCATTTCCCTCCGTGATGGTCTATGAGGATGCCAGCTCTGCCGTACACGACAGTGTTCCCTTGTGTGCCCATTCTGTAGCTGCCCACTCCCTGCACAGCAGAGTTATGTTGAGTGTCTTCTGGAGCCCCTATACTGCCTGGAGAATATCATCTTTGTCCTGCCTTTCTTGTTCCTTCCTCTTCCTCTTTGCTTCCCCACCCAATCCTTTCTGCCACGGGTATGGGAAAACTGCACACCCTCTTACCACTTCTTCTCTGTCTTTCCAACTACTAGCAATGCACAGTCCAGCTTGCCTTGAAACCCATGATCTGGCCATCTGGGAGCTAAAAGCAAAAGAACTAATGGTTTGGGAAACTACCAGACCTGTACAAGTGTGAAGAAAGGCCTGCCAGGGGAAGGCAGCAGCAGTGTGAGAAGTTATTGGTTCAGGTCAAAGGGGTCTTGGCTAGGCAGATTTCATGCTGCATCCCCTCAAAACCTACTCAGGTTGATACCTAAGAAGCCACATGATAAATTAAATCTGCTCTCTACTCCCATGGCGGAAAAGACTATGCCAGGCCAGCAGCACCAGTACAGTATCTCTTCCTGCAGTATGAATCCCTTCTTGGCTGCAGAGACCCAAGCTGGTGCAGGATGGTACAGTTCAGCCAAGCTGGCCCAGGAATTCAAAAAAAAGTGGTGTTCCTCCTGTGCAAAGAACTGGCACAAGTCCTTTGTACCCATTTTATGGAACTTGAGTGGTGCATTGGTCTTGAGCTGCTTCTCTGCACAGGGCTGAGTATACAGTGTTTATTTCATTTAACATCACAGTTTGCTTTACAGTCCTCTTCCTAAGCTGTTAGCAGTGATTATTGTTAACAAAACGAAAAGGAAGAATGGTCCAGTGGTTACGGCCCTAGCCTTGGACTTGGAAGATTGGTTCCCAATTCCATGCTCTGCCACAAATGCTTGTGTGGCTTTGGGCCAGTCACCTGAGCATTAGTGCCACTTCTGTGAAACACAGAAAACTGCACTTTCCTTCCTCACAGGGCTCTTGTGAGGATAAGTTCATTATAAATTGTGAGATGCTCAGATACCACAATAGTGTGGGTTGCAGAAGTATTTTAGATAGACATTCCTTTCGCTCTGGATCTTGGGCATTTCTCTCTTACGTGATGTCTTCTCTGACCACATGGAGAGATTCTAACATTAGTACTGTTTGTCCTTTTTTGAAGTAAAGTTAATTCATGTGGCTTATTTTCTTTAGTGATGCTTGCCATGAGCTCTTAGGACATGTACCTCTGTTTGCTGACCTTAGCTTTGCTCAGTTTTCCCAGGTAAGCACATACATTATTCTGTCACTGTAATTTAAGATGTCAGAAATGGGATAATTCAGAAAATTAATAAAGAGTTATGGAATTTTCAACTTCTAGCTTATTGTTTCAAATCTAGTTGAGGTCAGGTGAGTCAGTTTCCCATGTAACAAGCAGTATTTATTATCTCTCTGCTGTTCAGCAATCTATGTGAAAGGGTCTACTTTTTTATCCAGGTACACATAATATAAACATCACCACAGCAGGCATTAATTGGAAGCTTCATTAGCAGATTCAGCCCTGGTCTGTACCATGGTGCAACTTCAGCAGCAATCAAAGAAAGATATGCAAAGTACTTAAAATACTTGCATATCATCCTCTGATTGCTTACTGCCTACTTACAATGGTGTCTTCAGTGCACTGAATCAGAGGTAAATGCCTCCCCCCTGACTCAGCACTCCTTTTGGGGGGGGGGGTCTTCCAGGATTGGCTTCCTGATCAGCTGAGTGGGTCTTCAAAGACCTAATCAGTCGATTTGGATGATTGATCTGATGGCAGCAAATTTGGCACCCTCAGTGAAGACTTGCCCGCAACAAAGCTGCTAAGAACTTAACAGTCAAAGGAAATGCACTCCCCTATCTCATAGAGGTGATCCCACCAATCAGAGTAGCAGCACATTGGCCAATTTGTTATGCAAACTATGCAATCTGATTTAAAATTTTGTTTGGCATATATTTAAATAGGATCTGTTTTATTCATTGTTTAAATATCTAGTCATAGTTCACCCAAAAACCCAAGTGTATCCAAAATATAGATTTCATTTTTGTATGATTTAGACTTCTCTCTTGTAACAGGCTGACAGTGTTTGTTTAACACCTTATCAGGAGTTAATCCTGCTTAGAAAGGGTTAAATAGCATCTGAGTCAGATGACTTCTTACCCCACCCTTATATGTGGTGCAGAAGTTGGAGTGACTTGAGTTGGAGGCGCTGATCTGCTCTGCTCTGAGATAAGATAGGAATACTAGGTGCCATCAGACCTGGTGGAGAAGAGTTCACCGAACTTTGTAATGTGTGTTGTTGATTCCTCCGTTAGTCAAGTCAAACCTGAGGAAGTAATTAAGGTTTGGCTCAATCTGAAAAAAAAGTTTGTGTTTAACATCAAGGTAGTTAAGTCAGTGTGCATCCATGCTGAAACAAGGTGTAGTAAGTGGAGAACAACTCTGTTAACCACACTCCGCACCCCCTCCACACATAACACGTACACCAACTCTTCCTGGGATTTACCACATCTAGCCACATCAAGGCAAAAACCATCTCTGCCTTGTCTCCAGCTAGGATTTTACATCAAGTGAGACATCTCAATGTAAAAACTCATGTTTTTTTTGCAGTGAGGACATAGCCTTAGACTCTGCTTTATGCAATCCTTGTTTCAGAGTGAGGTAGCAAAGGCACCTGGGCACATTTTAAGCTGGCTGTGTATTTTTTCTCCACTTTGGGTATTTTACACTCAGGTAAATAGCTCTCTGATTCAAACCCACATTTAGCTCCTATGAGTTGGTTCTTTCACACTGTGTCCCTACCATCCGGAACCATTTCATGTGAGTTTACAAGAGAGCTCTTTCCATCAGGGTAAACCGGAACAACAATAAATATCTTAAGTATCTTCTTTGTGGTTAACATATTATTGTTTTATTGTAAGGTTCTGCTGGTTGCTTACTACTGGCCTAATCCAAATCCTGCCTTCAGTCAGTGGAAATGAGTTATGTGCCAGGTTGTCCAATGAGTGACTATGGAAATGATATTTAGACAGACCCTTCACTAACTTCTATAGGGACTTCTCGTTAACAGTTGATAGTGCAATAGGGTAATGTGCTCTATTAACAGTTGTGTGTGATGCTAGATGGTAATTAAAAAGAAAACAATAGAGTGCAAACCTTCTTTTAACATGCCTTAGCAGCTTGAAGAATAATGATTTATTGTTGCAGGAAATTGGACTCGCATCTTTGGGAGCACCAGATGAATATGTTGAGAAACTTGCTACGGTAATTTAATAGATCAAGGTGGGATTTTCCAAAGCACTCATGCCCGTATCTTCAAAAGTTATTTAGGCATCAAATTCCCATTGATTTCAATGAGTTAAGTGCCTAGACACCTTTTGAAGATTTGGGGGAGAGTGCTGGCCTAGTTTAGTTTACTGAAGTCAGTGCTGGAATTCCCATCAACTTTAATGGAAATAGAATTAGACCAATAATACGCTCTTTAGGAGAATAAGAATGTCATCAGTGGATGATTAATGTCACAATTGTAATTAAACATGGCCTAAGTAGAGTTGCTCTAGTATGGATGCACTTGGGTAAGGTGGTATTACAGTTACTTCATTTCTCCTGCAGATGTGCAGGAGGAGGTGGTTTTAACAGCTGTTCTACCTGAGAAAGGCCCTACTCTTTTACCATACGATACAAAAAACCTCCCTCTGATGTCACTGGGAGGTACTCATATCCCACTGTGGGAGAGCTGAGAACGAGAGTTATATGAATTCCAGGTGAATGTCAAAATGTGTTCTTTCTAGCTCAAGCATCGTATGTAGGTTTGGCTGAATTAATTTTTTTAAAAAAAATTTTTACAGCTGATACTGATGTTTATCTTAAGCACTTTCTTCTATTTTTAGAAATTTAAGTTTTCATAACTGCAAAAAATTTTGGTTTTCTAACTTTTTTTCCCCATTTTTAATCTATTTAAATTTCCACAGGCATAGGAAATCATGGGGAAGAGGTTAGATAATTATTGAATGACAGCAGTAGACATTAAAATTTAAAAAGTTAAAGCTTTAGAACTGTTACAACACAAATTAATATCGTAAGTCAAAATATACAAAACAAATATTCTTAAATCAAACTCCAGTAAGTTCTCAGGCAGCATTTTTCTTATTTTGCCTATCTGTAAATTTCAGTTATTATCTATGAAAATATTTTCTTTGGATTGTACCTATATGGTGAAATCAATGTTTACAAACAAAATTTACTCCTTCTGAACATAACCATAGGCAGTCGTCAGGGTTCTGCTATTGGAACTTTGTTAACAATTTATTTTCTCTTGCTTTCATCTATCTTTGTAATAGCTAGGTGTCCATATGTGAAATGGGAAATGTAATTTATATCACTAATGGAACAAAACTCAGCATCTGTTAATGATGACCAACTTTAACTACCATCCATTTTCTCCCTCATAACTTTACTGGCTCTGTTCTGCTAAAAAGAAATATAAAGATAGTAAAAAAATAACAATCTGTCAGGAAAGTAAGCAGACCTTAATACACACAAGGCTATTTTGATGGCTCAGACAGGATACAAGTGAAACATAGACTTTCTGCTGACCCTTTTGAAAGGGGTGTATTTCATTGACAGAGAACAGATTTCTTGAGTGTAAAGGAAATATGTTTAAATAACCACTGTTGAAACCATAGGTACACTTTAAAAGAAAGATTCTCTATAAAAAATTTAAGTTCTAGATACATAAAAATAAGTGCCACATGGTCAGATATATTTTGCAAAGAGAATTATCTATTTATGTCTAAATTTCATATTAGGTCTATTGGTTTACGGTGGAATTTGGACTCTGTAAAGAAGGCGATTCTATAAAAGCCTATGGTGCTGGGCTGCTCTCTTCATATGGCGAGTTGCAGGTTTGTTCCCAATAAGTTATACACATTATAATAGCTATGTGATTCATATTCAGTTTTAAAAAAACACATTTCTCATGTGAACGTCATTGCATCTTCACTTACTCCTCTGCACCCAGATTTAATTAAATGAGCACTATAATACAATACAGTCAAATCCAGAGACATATATCTAGGAAGAAAATGCAGGCCATACTTACAGGGTGGAGGACTGGGAAAAGGTGGTTCTGAAAAAGACTTGGGGATCGTAGTGAATAATCAGGTAAACATGACCTCTCACTGTGATGCTGTGGACAAAAAGTCTAAGGCAATCCTTGCAAAAAGGTTATATTACGTCTGGTTTTGGCACACATGCAGCTGTTCCTGGAATGCTGTGTCCATGCCTGGTACCTACAGTTAAAGGACGATGTTGATAAATTGAAGGGAGTTCAGAGAAGTGCTATGTAAATGATAAAAGAATTGGAAAAAATGCCTTATAACAGTAGACTCAAGGGGTATGTCTACACTTGCAAGTTAGTTCTAATTAAGGAGGCTTAATCTGAACTAATTTAGTACCTGTCTATTCTAGGCTTTCATTAGTTTGAATTAAGGAATTCCTTAATTCGAACTAATGAAAGCTTAGTTTGAATTAGTAAGACTTGCTGGTTAGTTCGAACTAAGCCTTTAGTTCGATCCTTAGTTTGAATTTAGGATGGTGTAAACCAGGTTTAATCCTTAGTTTGAATTTAATAAATTTGAATTAATGGCAGTTAGTTCAAATTAACAAAGTGGAATAATTTGACTTGATGTTAAGTTGAATTAGTCCACTTTGTTAGTTCCAATTAATAAGTTTTCAGCAAAAGTGCTGCTGGCCTGGGAAAAGACCTGGGGCTTGGTGCATTGGGACACAGGGCTCGAGTGGCATCAGTGCACTGCCTCTGTGGATGGTCTGATGGCGGACCTGGGGCTTGGGCGCTGGAACTTGGGTCTCAAGCCCCATGAGCCTGGCGCCAGCGACACCCCTGGTTTTCAGGTATGTCTACACTATGGGCTTAAGCCAACTTAAGGAGGCTTAAGTCAACTTAAGCAAAGCCCTGGCCACATTTGGAGTTCATTAAGGCATTAAGTGAACTTTAAATGGGTCTCTGGCTTAAGTCGACTTTATAAAGTTGACTTAATGCAATGTGGCCTCACTAAGTCCACTTAATGAGGTCTACTTAAAGTCAACTTTAAGTAGACCTTATTAAGTTGACTTAACTGAGCCCTGTAGCATAGACATAGCCTGAGTTTAGTTCGAACTGAACTTGAACTTATTAGTTCAAATTAACAAATGCAAAGTAACTTTTCCTATTGTAAACAATAGCCTATGAGGAGAACAAATATTTGATGCTGGGCTTCGCAATCTAGAGAAAAAGGCATAACATGATCCAGTTCCTGGAAGCTGAAGCTAGACAAATTCAGACTGGAAATAAGGGACAAAAATTAACAGTGAGGGTAGTTAACCACTAGAAAAAATTACCAAGATTTGTGATGGATTCTCCATCATTAGCAATTATTATATCAAGGCTGAATGTTTTTGCTAAAAATCTGCTCTAATTCAAACAAGAATTAATTTGGGGAAGATACATGGCCTGTGTTAAATGGGATTGTTAACCAGTGGTCCCTGCTGGCCTTAGAATCTGTGAATCTATTATGTTGCACAGAAGTCATATTTTAAAAATATGTGCTATTATATTCATGTAGGGCTTGCTCCTCCTCACTTTGAACTCAGTAGTCAAATTCATTTTGACTTCAGTGGGAGGAGGAACTGGTGCTTAGTAAGTGACAAGAAAGTGTTCATGTCTAAATAACATTATCCTTCTTTGTTCTTTTTAACTGAAAGAAATCTCTCGCTCTTTTCATACAGTACTGCCTATCAGACAAACCTGAGATCCAACCCCTTAACCTGGAGAAGACTGCAATCCAGAAATACCCTGTCACTGAGTTCCAGCCCGTTTACTATGTTGCTGAAAGTTTTAAAAATGCAAAGGAAAAAGTCAGGTAAAATAATCACCTCCATTAGAAGTCTAATCCCCTGCCCTCTGGAGCTCCTCTGACTTTAATGGGGACTATGCACTTATAGCTACTGAAAAGATCATGCAGTATTTTCTTTTGTCATTTAGCTAAAGTATCTCTGCAAGTGAGCAAGAGCCAAAAAAAGAGATAAAAGCTGATTTATCCTCAACAAACCTTTGCTAGTGAGTGTTGCACAATAAATATGCAAATACTTGGCACAGATCTGCAATATCTTACATACACACATACATACCAGAGGCCTTTGTGGACCCTTGCCACTTTGTGGAACATGCCCTCTGAAGTTTGAAGCTTAAGACTTCAGGTTTGGTTTTTAAAATAGTCTTTGAGCTTTTTCTCTGTGTAAGGAGACTGTTTGAACATGTTCTGTAGTCAGTTTGATATCCCTGAAGGGTGAAATCTTCACCTCTTTTCAGAGGAGGTGTAATGTAGACAGTGATGTTGCTCTGCCAATCACATCCTGGAAAATCTTTTCTAGGAATGAGAGAGTAGTTAGTCAGTCTTTGGCCAGTCAAACATCGGCTTCTTGTAGCTGAAGGTAATAACAAAATAATTAGCCAAGTTCTCCTTTCATAATAATTATTATTTGTGGTTCTACTCAGTAACTTCATCTGCTGTTCAGATCTTTCCTCCTTTTATTCCACAAAGAAAATCCTTAATTAAAAAAAACCCTATTATTTCTATTACTTATCTTATAATTCATCAATATATTGCCAACTTGGGTTTTACACAGAAATAAGATCATTGCCTATTTTCCTCATGGGCCTGTATCACATTCTAGGATATAATCCAGACCCATGAGAGGTTGTGCCACTGCCAATGCCATAACTGTGGGTGCTTTGCAGTCTTTTCTTCTGTAGCTGCTAACCTGCGCCACTCACAAACAGTCTACGAGAGTGTCTGTGTATAGCTACAGTGTTAATCCATTGCAAACCGTCAGTCAACAACATGCCAGCTACACTCTGGTGTCCATCAGCTGTGATTACTACTTGCAAGGTTACACAAACACCCTCCCAGTCCCAGATTTTCCAAAAAACATGTGTTCTGCACTGTCCAGTCCTTTTCTGGACAGTTCAGAGATCAACGGTCCATGGCCACTGTAAAGGATCGATATTTAACAATTAGCCACTTTAACTGGAGTGAGCAAACAGTCTAGTTTAAACACAGCACTAGGTTGGTTCAGATTTAAAAAGAAAAGTTTATTAATGAAAGAAGATAGGATTTTAAATGAATTCAAGTTTTACATATTATGGTTACAAGAGAAATAAAGTAGCTAAAACTGAATAATACAAACTTGGATCAAAGTAAAATCCTTACCAAGGTTCCCAGCAATATGGCTGGCCAAATTTTGAGCTCAGGACTGACCCTCAAAGTCAGTGATCTGTTTTGTTGTTGTTGTTGTTGTTGTCTTTGGGTTGGGGAGAGACCTTGGTATTTTCTGCCCCTTTAGTTTAGTCCAGTTAACCTCTGAAATGGGTTGTTCAGAGGATTACCCTTTAAGGCAAAGTTTATTTGAACAATAAAAAGGCAATATAAAGTCTGGTAGTGAAGGATGCTCCATGTTCTTTCTTCTCAAGCATGTTTGCTGAAATACAAATTTGCTTTGCCTCCTGCCATATCATGTCCCTGCTGTCTTAAGGACCCTGTTCACTACATACAAGTAAACCGAAGTTAAACACCCATTTCATCATTCAGGATACTTCTGCCTGGACAGGGCTTCATGGTGTTGAACATGTGCCAAGAACATTATAGAGGGAGATTTCATAACTTTACATATAAAGTTGCTACACACATTTCACCACAATATAACTGATCAGTAATCATAGAATCATAGAATCATAGGGTTGGAAGGGACCCCACAAGGTCATCTAGTCCAACCCCCTGCCAAAAAAAGCAGGACCACTCCCATTAGATCATCCCAGTCAGTGTTTTGTCCAGCTGGGACTTGAACACCTCCAGAGATGGAGATTCCACCACCTCCCTAGGCAACTTATTCCAATGCTTCACCACTTGCCTAGTAAGGAAGTTTTTCCTAATATCCAGCCTGGACCGCCCCAGCTGTAACTTGAAACCATTGCTTCTCGTTCTGCCCTCTGTTACTACCGAGTAAGTTGTTAGTTTGCCAATGATATTTCACAAGGCATATTTTGTACAAAAATTATTATGAGTGTGTGGTCTATGAATACAAGGGTGTTTTGGTCACAGACTGTATTAGTATTTTCAGTCACCATTCTGTGTCCAAGCTGAGGTGCCCTACGTCTAGTGAAGCCCTTACCTTTTGTTGAGATTTAGGAGGAACACCTATAATGTACACACCTATCTGGAAGGAACGGGACTAACATCACCAAATTTTCTCTTACAGCCGCTGACTAGCCATCACATAATACCTTTAAGCCACAGTTCTGTGCAAATCTCCACATGATCACAGTGGGGCAGAAAAATAGAACCTAGTGTGGGATTGTGCCTGTACTCATTACTAACACGGCCTGAATTCAAACTAGAGCTGGGTTGCCTGGGAAGACATGGCCCAGGGACTGGAGCTGGAAAGGATAGAGGAAAACTATCTATGCTCAGCAATAGGCATGGCTGAAAATAATCATCAAGAAATTGCATGTCAGTATGAGCCATGGCTGTGTATTTCAGGGGACTGGGAATAAAGGACATTTCAGTGACAGGAAGGAGTTGCTGCTGTAGACATGGGTCCTGCTGTACTGCAGAGCACATGAGGTTCTTGGTCTTGGTGTCCCATTATATAGCCCTGCCACTTCTCACTCTTTCTCCTTGAGCTTTTGAAGTAGTAGAACTGTAGGTGACTTGAGAAGCACATTTTTCCATGTGATTTATTAATTTGGTATAACCTCAGTGAGAGATTTGGTGAATTACAGCATTCTACCACAATTATGGAGCCAGATCTTCAGCTCTAATATGTAAACATTGGTCCAAATGATTGTTAATCAATCCTAATCCCACCCCTGAGGACTCCCCTAGCAAGACTGAGGACAAGCTGTGGCCAGAATAACACTGTATCCTAGTGATACCTGACTTACAGGACCTTAGAGGCTGCTACCAACTGTCAGAAGTTAAATCATCTCTGTGGTTGCTCTAATGCATGTCAGGTATTTGCAATCCCAGGGGCTGAAAAGTGGGTCAGGATTTATATCACATTCTGCATTAGTAATAGGAAAATGGGACTTTAAAGTCTGGCAAATGTTGACAACAGGTTACTGTGTGAAATCATAATCAGCCAGCATTACAACTTTAATAGTCTGATAAATATTGCATATTTTGGTATGTTTGAAGAAATGAAGGGTGAATACTAAATGATGCATGTGTGGGAAAGCCTCCCAAGTCAACCTCATGGATCTTGCTAATGCATTGCAGAATTCTGTAGCTGACTGGTCATGGTGCAGGACTTCCATTAATTTACTGCATTGGCTTCCCTAAACTTCACAACAATAAGTGCTTCTCTCAATTTAAAGAAGCAGGACACTTAAAAGGATTTTGTCTTTTCTCCTTCAGGAAATTTGCTTCAAGAATTCCTCGACCTTTCTCCGTTCACTACAATCCATACACCCAAAGAATTGAGGTCTTGGACAATGCAAAGCAGTTGAAGAATTTAGCTGAGTCTATCAGCAGTAAGCAATTGCAGTTTTGCTATATTAGGTTCTTCAAAAGCTAGGATCTGAATGGGGAGAAGTGTTTTTCTCCTATCTCTGTTAAAGATCTGGTTCTAACTCCAGGGTTGAACTGGATCAACTTTATGATGTATAAAAATTGCTTCCTAATTTCACTCATCCCCCAAAACACTTACTGTTCACTTTTTACATTGGAAATATCACATTCGGATGTTCTTCCTTTTGATAGAGGATTTTGACAAAGTTTGAGGACTGGCTGATGATATCACAGTAGGATGGAACCAGAGCTATGGCTCTGTGGCTGTGTTCAGACAAGAGTTTGATTTTGAAACAACAGCCATTGTTTCAAAATAAAATTTCTTATGTCCAGATGACGTTCCATTATTTCGAAACAATGGGACCCTGTTGTTTTGAAATAACGGCCATTGTTTCAAAACAATAAAACCTTGCATAAAATTGAAATAGCCGTTGTTTCCAAACGGTTGTTTCCAAACAACGGTGTTCAGATGTGTTATTTTGAAATAACCATTATTTCAAAATAACATTTTTGCCCTTCTCCTTCCCAGGATGCCTTTCTTTTAGCCTTTATTGGGTGGGGGCATGGCCCAGTGAGGGGGCCATGTTGCCACACCTCCCATGGTGCCCCTTTCCTAAAATGAAATAACAAGTCCTGTGTTTGGACATGCTATTTCGCTTTGAGCTTTTCCCTTAATTTGAATTAACTTATTTCAGAATAAGGACTTTATTTCAAAATAATTCATTTTGAAGTAACTTATTTCAGAATAACAATGTACGTGTGGACATAGCCTATCTGACCCCATAGGGAAAATAATGTATATGCACAACATTAGACCATTTAGATTTTCTTTCTTTATTATTCCAAGATGAGCAGATCTTTTCTGTTGACTGTTTGACCTGCTCAGAGCCATCTCCCCTGATCTTACACAGCTTCTACTGCTGATTAAATTCCAAATAGAATGGCTGACTCTACTGCTCATAGTCAGGCAAAACTTCCATTGATGTTAATATTCACAGTGCATCACTTGCCTCTTTGGTTGCATTCTCTCAGGGCAGTAAAATATGGCTGTGCTCTAGTTCTATTGAAATGTATTAAACAGGATGTAAGAATAACAGGATGAACACTGATTTTTGCTATTTTGTTTGCAGGTGAGATAGGAACTCTTTGCAGTGCCCTCAGGAAGATTCAATGAAGGTTTTCTCAGAATCCCATCTTCCAAGAGCTACTTGCTGAAGTGACTATGTGCCTATAATCTAGCTATTTCAGATTGTCACTCTATTTAATGTGCAAATGTCTGTGATAAATATATATACATGCACACATATATATTACTTATTTACTATAGCTTAGCAACAAAAGAGGTTTTTGTGGGTGACTTTGTGTTCTCTCATCACATATCATAATTCTGTTTAAAATTCACCCCAGCACTGGAAGCTTACCCATGGCCTGCACAGCTTTGGGGTCTGAATCTTGGAAGCTGGCAGAGGAAAGATTTCTTCTCCACTCACCAGCCTGCAGAAAGTTACCGCCGCCCTAGGACTGCTTTGCTCCCATATCCCAGTGACAAGTTGGCAGTGGATAGGCCCTGGCCCATTTCTCCTACAGTCTCATCTCCCCTACATTCCTATCCCTTCCCCCTCACAGTGAACCTGCAGCCATGCTAGGTTGGCTTGGAGAGCTAACCTCTGCATTCCTAGAAAATGCACATACTCCGTGTGTCCTTATCTACTTGGGTCTTCTATACAACAATCTGCACCTCTTCCACTAAACATGGGGTGCTCTGCAAAAAGAAAGGGCCATGGTTTGCCACCTTAACATGGGGCTTACATAATACCTTGTGTGTGGGCCCTGTTTACTGGGGTGAATTTTGCTGTAAAAGTTTTTGTTCCGCAAAATGACTTCAAGGTTAATGAAAGTATAGATGCTCAGATGTTACTAGTGAAGAACGTTTTCGGTATGGTTTTGGTTCATCAGTGATGATTCCTCCTCCAGTGTTAAACTATTGTTAACACAGGCTATGTCTACACTAGAGGGCTTTTTAAAGTCAACCTTATTAAGTTGACTTAGAAAGTCCCATTTGTTTAAGTCAACTTTATAAAGGTGACTTAAGCCAGGGGACCCATTTAAAATTGCCTTAATAAACCTTGCTAAGTTGACTTTAAAAAGTTGACTTTAACAGCCACATTTTGTTGTTGACATTATAAAGACAACTTAACCCTTAAAGTCAGCTTTAAGAGTGAGAGTTATTACATTGATTTAGTACTTAAGTCAACTTAATAAACTCCAAATCTGGCCATGGAGTAGCTTAAGTCAGCTGAAGCCTGCTTAAGTCGACTTAAGCCTCCATCGTAGGCTTAGCCACAGTGTGTGTGTCCTCACAGTTCATAGTTCAGGGACTACAATTGCTAGGTCACAACTTGAACATTTTAACCCTCTTGAGCTAAGAGGAGCAAGTCAGTGTTTCTCATTAACAACTGTGCATAATTGTATCAACATGATGCACAAGATTCAACAAGTGGGGAAAGGTACTAAAGCTGGTGAGGGCTTTACAAAAATGAATTAACTGTCCACAACATGTAATACCTCTTACTACACCACTTTTGTATTTATATCTCAAAAAGCAATGGATCTTCAATGCAAACATTATCCTTCAAGGAGATACAAAGTACAACTGCTTCCATTACATTTATGGAGTATAATAACATTAATCTAAGCCAGAGTATCAGCTAGGATCTTTTTGAATAGAAAAGTATTTATGCAAAATGGCATCAGTTTAGTGCTTTGAAGTATCACTTTTTTATTGCTGGGGTACTTATCTTGTGGTCATATCTGTGCAAACCTTTAATGCCTCACACTTACTTTGAAAGTGTAAGTAGCCCATGTGCCTTCACTTTCTGCATAATGATATCCATAAGGTGATTTTGTTCACAAAAAGATGATTCCACCACAAGTCTAAAGTCTCTCAAAATAATCTCTGATTGGTTTTCAAATCTCATTGGGCTGTTACTATGAATAACAGTAGAGCAGCATCCATGATGCTGTTGGGAATTCAGGAGTCATGGTTTCCCTTTATGCTGAAATGGAATTATGGGACAGCTTTTTACATTTAAGTTTTGGTTGTGTCTCAGTTACATGGGTATAGATCTGGAGTGACTCCATTTAAATGAATGGAGTTACACCAGTGTCAAGCTAGAGTTAAGAAAGGGGGGAGAATTGACACTCTTGATGTTTTAGAAATGGATAAAACGAGCTGCAAGTAGTTTTTCATACTAAAACTAAAAGAACACAATAATATTTTGCCCTTCTGCAGCATCATTCATGCTGAAATATCAAAATGCTTTAAAAACATTAACCAAGAAGTCTCACATCCATTAAATATCATCTGTATTTTAAAGCCAGGAAAGCTGAGGCTTAGAAGGTTATTTGACATTTCCAGAATCTGCTCTCCAACCTGAGATGAAAATAATTCTGGATTCACACTGTCAGTCTTGGTTTTTATACTGTTTCCATCATACCACTATTCAAATACTATGACTGAACTTCTGACTCCCTGTCCCATGCCATAATCCCTTCTTTCATGCTTCTTCCTTTAGTGTTTGTGTAGAATAAACTAAATATCCATTGTGCCTTTGTTCCTGACCAAGGTGATCAAAAATTTCTGGTGAAAAGGCAGCTCAGTATCTCATTGCCTTAAATCTCCTTGACACTTTTCAGCTGTGGTACCAAATTGGTTATGAAATGGAGTCAACCTGAGATATATTGGTAGAAGATCAGCCATCCATGCCAATATTATCAGACTTGATAGCTGCCTTTAATGGAGTTGATCAGAAGAGTGTTTGTTATTGTGAAGATGGGGAAATTGAGTGGGGGGGGAAATGAGATTTACATTTCTTGCTGCAGATGGTTTAATCTGTTGCAATTATCATGTATTTTATTTTTAAGTTATGTCAAGGGTGTATGGATAGAAGACCTGGTTTGCATTTAAATGTAACTGTTTAAACAAATCTAAATGAATAATAGTTATTGCATATACATTCATTAATAATGACACTGCAACAATGAGTACCATACTGTACAAAAAGGATTTCTCCTGAAATTGTTTGTTTGTTTCTCCCAAAAATGCCTAAAGCTAGCACAGTTGTTTGGAGTTTCACTCTTCTGCATAATCAGTTTCTTCTAACCACATAGGTCATTATGGCTATGTCCACACACAAGCCCTTGTTTCGAAATAAAGGCCTTATTTCAAAATGCCTTATTTCAAAGTAACAAAAAGCTATTTCAAAATAAGGAAAAAGGCGGGAATCGAAATAGCATGTCCACTGTGACATGCTATTTCAAAATAGGGGAGGGGAGGGGGGAGGAAAGCCACATCCCCGGGCTTCCCCTGCCCCCCCGCAGCTCCTGCCGGGCGCGGGGGGGCCCTCCCCTCCGCGGCTACTGCCAGGGGCAAGGGGGCTTCTCCTGCCCCCCCCCACAGCTCCTGCCAGGTGCCGGGGAAGGGGGGCTGAAGGGGGTTGAGGCTCTCTTCCCCCCCTGCTCCCAGCAAGAGGAAGCCGGGGGGGGGAAGCCAGCTGGGGAGCCCTCCGACCCCCTGCACCCCACTCAGCACTCTGGCCAGGGTGCCGATCCCTGGCCAGGGTGCTGGGCGGGTGGGACCTTCCCCCCAGGGTGCTATGCACCCTGAGAGGAAAGTCCTTGTTATTTTGAAACAATGATTGTTTCAAAATAACATGTCCAAACGGCTTATTTCAAAACAACTGGTTTTGAAATAAGCCTCCTTTCGAAAGCAAAGCGGTTTAAGCTGTTTCGAAAGGAGGGCTCTTGTTTCCAAATGAGGAGCTTCCCTCCTTTCGAAACAAGAAAACGTCGTGTGGACATAGGGACTTTTATTTCGAAAGAACCAGTGTTGTTTTGAAATAAAAGCCCTGTGTGGACATACCCTATGAGTTCCTGAAGTAATACAGTCACATTTGCACATCAAGTAGTGAAAAGACACCTTATCTAGTGCATGGTGATATTTGGTATTTTGAAGCATTTACTTTTTATCATAAACATAATGGTAGGGGTGAAGAACCTAACTATGTATCTTCTTTGAGTGTTATTTTGCTGTCCACACAAATGCACAGCTGAACCAACACTTAGTTTGGCGCCTCACTGCATCTAAACCATTAACTGCTTTCTATTTTTGTTAAATTGCATATGTTCACTGCTGCTTTTTAGGTCAACAGATTATCATGCTCTTTGCAGAGTTAAATAAATACAGTGTGAAGTACATATTAAGTGTATATTTCAGCAGTATTGGGGAAGGTAATGACTGATAATTGTTAGCTATGTCTTAAAAGCAATATGTAAAAATTTGCTTTATTTTATGCAAATAAAATTACTACCAATAAAACAACAACCAGAGGTGATTTGTGTAACCTGGTTTATATTATGGAGACACTAGCCATTGCATAGCTAAAGCTGTACTGCAACTTTCCATTAAACAAACAGGGCCTTCTTGTCTTTCATAGGTGCCTTTTAAAATATAAGTTCCAAAGGGGCAGCTGTGTTAGTCTAGTTCAGCAAAACAAGCAAGGAGTCCTGTGGCACTTAAAGACAAACAAATTTATTTATTGCGTGAGAAAATCTCACCAAAGCTCATGCAATAAATAAATTTGTTAGTCTTTAAGTGCCACAGGACACACCTCTGACTTTATGAAAATTAATTTAGGGCCCAGTCTTGTACTCCTTTATGCAGGCCATTTCTCACTGACTTCCAAGGGAGTTTTCCTGGAAAAGGATGATGGGCCAGATCCCATATCCCATTGATTTCACCCAGAGCTAGGTACCTAAATACCTTAGAGGATTTGAGCCTGTGACTGAGACCTGAGTTGTTTTATAAATTGAATATTCCAAGAAGGGACTTACCGAAGACTGTATCAGCACTGTTAAAAGCTGAATCAAGTGGAAACATTGACAAGTGTTTCAGTTAAAGCTGCCAAGTCTGGTCCACACAAAAGCACATGATTTATTTGTCATAGATTCTTCAGCAAGTAGTCATCACATTGCTGTTTAAATGCTGCTTCTGGAAAGACAGAAAAAAAATAAACAGTTTAGACCAAAAATCAGCTGTTTCTCCACCACCAAGAGCCATCCAGAGAATTACTTGGCTATGAACTGAACAGTATCTAAAGAAAATAAATTAGCAGTCGGATATACTGCAGGGTGAGGAGGGAAGGAGAGGGCAACGGGATTGCAGACAATCATTGTGGCCTGTACTATAATGAAATTAAACCAAATTGCTTTGCAAGTGAAATAAGATGATGATTCAGAGTAGGAATCACAATATATTCCAGTGCTGCTATGTGGAGCAGGAAGAGGGTGGGACTGACCCTAACAGTCTTTATTAAATGTGGATCTGTATAAAACGTTCAGTCTATGACTTTAAAGCAACAAATGTCGCAGGCCAGTGGCTCTCAAGACAAAAGAGCAGATTGTTGTCCACAAGAATACTCCCGCCCTCAGCATTACCTCACACACACGTATGTGAGAGTCATTTAGTCCTATTGTAAACAGAAGATCCACTGACGTCAATGAAATTGTCTCCAGGCCTAACATGGGTTTGCATAGTTTAACCCAGTTCTTGTTGCATTCAGTAGAGCTCTAATAAATTAAACAAACTGATTGACTGGGAGAATAATGGGGTTGGGGAAGAGGGATTAAAAAAAAAACACCTGTGATTGAAAAATCTATATTTGAAACAATGAGAGTCTTGTGGACCTTAAAGGCTAACCAATTGACACGCAAATGGGTTAAAGCTTATTCCTGAAGAACTTTCTTAGTCTTTAAGTTCCAAAGGGGTAGCCTTGTTAGTCTAATTCAGAAAAACAAAGAAGTCCCGTGGCACTTAAAAAAACTAACTTTTTTTGGTCACAAAAGCTTGTGCAATAGATTTGTTAGCCTTTAAGTGCCACAGAACTCGTTGTTTGTTAGTCTTTAAGGTGCCATAGGACTCTCAGAATATGTTCTCATATGCATGGTTAAACCAGTTTAAGTTAAATTGATCTAACTGAATTGCTATCAAAATCATTATAGCAATTTAAGGTAACTCGATTTAACAGGTCCCCACTAGAAGACCAAATCAAACTAGCATGTCTATGGACAAAACTTGCTAGATTGATTTAGGAGGGGGCACCTTGGGCAGTGTGTCAAGATGGCTGCCTAGAAGAGTAGCATGGACGTGCAATCTTTTAAATTGAAATAATCTGCATTATTTTGATTTAAAGACTGTGTGTGGACATAACCTCATTGTTTTTGCTGTATGTAGACTAACGCGGCTACCATGCTGCAACTTATATTTAAAACCTATTTCGTGAAACTTGATATCTGCTCTTTGTTGCCTTGGTAGCTAATTCCTACTCTCTGACTCTGGACACTTTATCTATGGCACCAGATGCATTACTACTGCTCCTTGACTCCTGATACAGTACCTGATGATACCTTAAATTGGATACAGCCAAACAGATTTCCTAGATGCATGAAAATCATACATTTTTCATGTACAAATGACTTTGGATGCAGTTCGTTATCAACAATGATCCCTTGGAGTTTGAGGATGAAGCTGATTATCTTTGATTGATCTGCAGGTGACTAACGAGCCCCATCTGGGATCCATGGACCTTGACACTATTTGGGCAGACATCTCTCAATGGAAGGGGACAATCTGGATTGTTAAATCAGGCTGTAGCATGTTCTTTCCTCCTTTCCTGTTTCCTGTCACACCTCAAAATATTGGCAGCCTTGCCACTGAAACTTCCATTTTGATCTGTTGAGAGCTTGGGTTTCCCATATATTTATAGCAATATTGCCATTCATGTTGGCTTTGAGGGCGTCTTCGAAGCATGTTTTTTTGCCCACTCCTTAACCATTGACTATGGCTCAGTTGTGAGAACATGACCTGCTTTGTGAGTTGACTTTCTGATATTCAAAGAATATGACCAGCCCAACAGAGTTGGTGAGAGATGACCACAGCTTCAAGGCTGTGTGTTTTGAATTGAGACAGAGCAGTGATGGTGGTGCATTGGTCATCCTACTTGGTTTTGAAGATCTTTTGGAGGCACCATTAATGTTCTCTTTCAAGAACTTTGAGGTATCTAGTATGCCTGAGCCAGGTTTCAGCACCATACAAGACAGCAGGAATAACAATGACCTTATATATGAGAAGTTTGGGTTGATTTGGCTTTTTAAAGACACATTTAGGGTCTGAAAGCTACATTAGTGTATTGAAAGTGGTGTTGCATTTCCTCATCAATGTTAGCTTTCTGCAACAAATAGCTGCTGAGGTGAAGGAAGTGCTCAATAGTCTCCAGGGTCTTTATTGCTTTGAATTATGGGAGCAGGATCCTAGGGATTTGGATCATGTTGGAGGAGTACTTTAGGTTTCTTGGTGTTAAATGTGGGACCAAGTTGGTTGTAGGCCTTGGAGAAGGTACTGATTATCTTTTGAAGACCTTCTAAGGCGTCATCTGCATATTGGGCTGATTTAGAGATAGTCAATGTATGTACAGTCATCTGCTCTCACAAACAGCCAACTGCTGACTGCACACAAAAATGTGTATTTTGAACCAGAATCTAAATCCAGTTGAGGTCAAAGGAAACACTTCTCTTGACTTCATTGAACAATGGATGACTCTGCCATGCACAGACATCTAAGTGCCTACACTTCTGAGAATCACGAGTAGTCTAGGGGAAGACTTTAGGACCAGACCTTCCAGAAAATGTAGCTTATTTTGACCACAAAGATTAGAAGATATTTCCCTCTTATCTGTAAGCTGATTCAAGTCCATCTATAGAATAATTTATTAAGGTTTGAAACTAGAATATTGGCCACACAACTTAGCCAGTTATAATGTAAGACACACAACTTGCTACTAAGAACTCAGGCTAAACATCTGCAATTAATATGCCATCGAGGAATCAACTCAGTGGTGTTATTTCTTGCACCTTTCTTACCCCTTTAACACAGAAATGTGTTACAAAAGTTGTCATTCATCTCTGAAATGTCACTTTTAATGCAGTGTCTCTTTCAATACTCCACATGGTAATTAATGAGGACGTTGGGTTCAGAGAGTGGTTTGCAATGTTAGCAATAACATTATAGCCTATAACTATTAAAAAGTGTTTGATCAAATACATCTCTCTACCTGTATCTATATAGTTAAAACAAAAGATATTATGTCCTCATCTTGTCTTTCTAAAATAATGGACAAGAATACTGCAGAAAATAATTTGTAGTATAGGCAAGCTCAAATAATGCACTTCATCTTGGAACTGTCTAGCCTAGTCCAAACTTAGCCCACTGAAAAATCAGTGTGAAGGCTCCCACAGAAGTCAATGCTTTGGAACAGGCCCATATTGTTTAAAATTAAACAGCTTGGTGATATTTTAAATAGACTTAACATGAGCAAATAATGGAAATGTATGGTATGAAAAGAAGCATTTACCTAATCACAGTTTCCATCCCCTATTTAGCAGGTAAAATACTAATTTCCCAGCTGTACTTCTTTCATTTGTTACATTTGGATACGATTTCATTTGACAACTTTATATTTAATAACATGATTGTTTCTTATTACTGCGATTAACAAGTTTCAAAATGCAGGACGCTGTCAGGCAGAAAACCACCGAAGAGGGACAAGTCTTTGAATCTGGTCTTTTGCCTCTGAGGCAAATCAGAAGTGCCTTCACCCGCCTAAACATTTTGTAGTTTTTGCCCTATGCGATTCTCTCTGCAGAGCTCCACTAGCGGCTATCGCTAGGTTTATCCTAGCCTTTTGGAGCTGAAAAAAAGGAAGGAGATGGTGAGTTGCAGCCTATGGGCTTGCTCACTGAGCTCAACAACATGTCCTTAGACCGAGCGAAAAATATTTTGTCCGGTTGGGTTGACTGATGCTTGTTGCTTCTTCAGACCCACGAAGCTGGGGGCGAAAGCAGAGTGAGCGCACTGTCCTTGGTAGGTTCAACCTGCAGTATCTGCCTCTGAGGCTGAAGGGTGAGTATCTGTCCTTAGCAGCTTTGTAGTTCTCAACATGCTTTTGATTGTTTTGTTGTTTTGTTTTGTGTTGTGTTGTTTTGTTTTGTTTTGCAAGAGCGCGGGGGAGGGGGGAGCAAGCAAATGGAAGTTTTTGGGCATTTCGAGCCTATGGTTTTATAAGGGCTTGAATGGCAAATATTAAAATGTATACATCTTATTGTCTACTTTACAAGGAACATATGTTTTTGGAGACAATCAATCCCCAGACTGGCTTGACTGGCTGTTCTCTCTGGAGAGGTTTTTATTAGGGTCACTCCGAGTAAGCTGTGTTTTTTCGCCTCTCGATCAGCTCTGCTCTGCGTTACCCCAGATTTGGGTGTGATGGTTTAGCGTTTGAGGATGTTTGGATATTTCTTTATATAATATAATATAATATAATATAATATAATATAATATAATATAATAAATATAATTAATTAATAATTAATGTAGACTCCCCCCACGCATATAAAGATTTAATTATATAATGGAGCTATAAATTACAGAACGAGAAAATACCGATTATATCTGTGGGAATCTAGTTTACATCACACGCTAATCACACTTTTGGTTACTGGTTACAAAAGATCCAAAGGGATATCGGTGTTAGTCTAGTGCAGCAAAATAAGCAAGGAGCCCTGAGCACTTTTAAAGGCTAACAGATTTATTTATCGCATGAGCTTTCATGGGAGAAAATCCCACTTCGTCAGAGGCTTTGAAGTGGGATTTTTCTCCCAGGAAAACTCATGCGATAAATAAATCTTTTAGTCTTTAAAAGTGCCAGAGGACTCCTTGTTTGTTTTGTTCACAAGAGGACACCAAGGAAATTTCAGTTCCAAAAATTGTGGATTCTTCTTCTTTATTAAATGCCTAGGTCTTCATTTCACCAGAGAGGGAATAATCTCGACCGACGGAGGGATCTTATTGTACCGAAAGGAAATCAGTTGACAACCTCGGGTCTCCTTGGACAGCACTCCGGCTGCCTTTTCCTCGCGGCCAGCTCAGAACCCATGGAAACTCACAAAAATCATTCGTGTTAATTACAAATAGGTGAAAACCTCACTATACGGGCGCTAAATTTTTGTGCCTATTTATACCTTTCGCGCTAAGGCGTTTCACTGAGGCTCTTTATTCCGAAGCGACAAGTCAAAACCAGCACCCAAGTGACCGAGCTAGCCAACAAACTGGACTACAGAAATCCAGCCAGGGAGCGGCGGGACATTACAAGTCTTCTGGGAACAAGGAAATAAGTGGAGCCGCTGCTTCTGTGCAAGAGGGTTGAGATTCAGCACCTGGGACAGCGGCCGCGCCCAGGGCGAAGAAGGTGAATTCGAGGGATTTATAAATCATGTGGGGAAGGGGATGATTGTGTAGGAAAAGGAGCCCGGTCCATAATGTGGATCTCTTTTACTGGAGCAAGAAGTACAGGCTTGGGGTGTGATTCGGTAGCTGTAGTTTCGTTATTAAAGCTGTAGAGCGGTCCCCGGTAATTTGTGGGGAAAAATTTCTATGCAAAAATGAATTTTTTACTCTTGTCATTAATTGACGCGTTGGCCCAAAGCTTTGGGCCTGGGTTGCCCAAAAAAATTGTACCCCTGAGGCATCAACCTCGACGCTAAAAACCGATAGGAAGTGTGAGCTTGTGTCAGTTTTAGTTCTGCTAAAAGGGAGCCGCTTAAACAGTTCAGCAATTGAAATACGGGTTTAAAATCTGAGAAGGGCACTGGCAGCAACGCAGAAGGGTGTGTTGTGGCTCCAAACTGAGAAGTGCTGGGAGGAAAAATAGACAGTACAAATAAACAAAGAAAACAAAGCCCCAAGAATAAAAACAAGCGAAAAACTCCACCGACTTACCATGTGCTTAGTATTCAAGAGCTGTATTACTGGAAATACTGGCAGAATTTAATTTTTGATACATAAACACAGACACATGCGGGCAATGTTTTTAGACACTTTAGGGCTTGCAGAAGCCAACCATTGCACCCCGGAATAAATATAATAAAACAAGCGGTCTCCTTTAAAACCATATGTACCATTAAGCCATTGACTATCTAAGAAATTTCCCTCATTGCCTTGGAGCGATGTGTTCACTAGGGATGGGGCTTAACCAGAACTGAACCCGTATGCTGTTTAGTGAATGAAATTCAAAACACTGTATCATAAAATAAACCATTACTATAGACACCAGCACTTCAGCAAAACAGGTTTTGTTTCCTCCCACGGGCAAAGAGCCCTGATCTCAATGGCAGGTTGGGGCTAAAGGATATTAAAAAATAAAAATGTGAATTTGAAACATAATATAAAGGTGACTGCGAGTTCACAGGCATCCTGGGGGGGGGACAATAAAACCCCCCAACAACAACAAAAAAATCAGACTGTTGTTGATATGCTGGCTTCTACTGCATTGCTTTAAAATCAATCACCTATTTATAACATTTTCAGACTAACCGGTTGGAAATAATCATATTTCATGAGCTAGGTTTAGGCATAGCTAATACACATTTCTCCAATGTTTAAAATTATTTCTCAAAAATCAGTGCAGTGGGGTATAAAGCGAGGTGGAGGCCCCTGGAGAGTTACTAGCTCCATCAGTTGATCCCATATCAGGGAATTCGGATTTCCTCCCTTGTCCTCCTTGCTGTTGTGAGCACTGTTGCTCCAGGAAATAAAATGCTAGGTTTTCTTTATGCTCCCTTGTTCCCTAAACCTAAGGCCCTTTATGAGAGGATTTCTCCTCTCCCCCACTCCCATAAATACCTGCATAACTGAAGGCTTTAGGTTGTAAATGGACCATCTCAACAGGGACATTCAGGGGTGGAAAGACAAGTTTCCGCTTGGACAATAAAAGAAAAGCCAGAGGAGAGAGGAGGAAGGAGAGAAAGAGTCTTTTTCAGAAACAAAGGGAAGTTGAGATTCAGAGCTGCAAACTAACCCCATATTTCAATTGTCCTCCTAACAGATGAGCCTCATTTCTAAAAGGGTAAAGGAGACACTTTCAAATAGAGCAGGAGGGCTGGTTCTGCTTTGAAATTACCATGAGAAGGGGGTTATTTTGGTCTCCTGCGTACACTCTACGCAGGGAAGGGCCATTGATCTCTCCAGGCTGGGCCCCATAAATGGCCCTCACTCGGTGCAGGGAGGGGACCTGCTCCTCAGTCCAGATCTGGTTTGGTTCACATTGGGCCTCCAGGGCAGCTCCCAGCTGGGGCTGGAGTTAGGCGAGGAGACCTGTAGCACTGGTTCCCTGAGCCCCAGGCCAGGTGATCCAAGCTCCCTGGCTGGTCAGGGCCAGGACTGTCTGTCTCCCCTGGTGGGATCTGGATTTCATCCACTGGTTTGCCATGAAGAGTGACATTGTGAGCACCCCAGGCAGGGGAGCCAGCCTGAGAGAGGATGTGGACCAGGAGAAGGAACCCCTGGCCACAGAGAGCTTGGACAAGACAGATGGCCTGGGCTGGGAGGAAGAGGAAGGAAGAGCTGCCCTGACTTTGACCTTCACCCTCCGGAGTGGTAGGAAGGCTGGGCTCTCCAAAATAGCCAAGGTCTTTGAGGTACAAACTTCCCCATCCTAGCATCTGTCAGTTTCCACAGCCTTGTCCTGCCTTGCTTCCCCCTCAACCCTTTAGCCTCTACCCCTCCATTCCCCCCCTCCCAACTTCACCATGCCCTTCTTATACCCTGAGCCTTCCCCCACTCCACCTTTAACCCCTTCCACACTCTGCAGGTGTTCCAGTTTCTGAGCCTGATTTCCTAGACTCTGACTCCCAGCTCTTTCGCTCCAGGTGGCCTCCTGTATGTTAGTACCACCTTGCCTCTCAAGGAGGTTGTCTGAGGCTCTCCTGGGGGAAGGGGAATGCAAGGGACACTTTCAAATAGGGTTACAGAGATGGGCGCATCTAGGTAGACCCCATGCACAGATGCAAATAGGTTGATCCGAATCAACGAGAAATCATTGGTGGACTTCCACATCATGTCCATGGATGTGGATATAATGCAGATATCCAGGGATCCACATCCAATTTGCAACCTCAGAAAATGGTCCACCAATATCCTCATCACATTAGCAGATTTGCAGGGCTCTACATCTAGGAACCACCTTGAGGTCATGGGCGCAGCAGCCCACAGTGCCCTCTCTCTGGTTGTGGTGCCTTCAGTGAAGAACGATTCCAGTGTTAGGAGCCAATGTGACCCTCTGTCTGTCATGATTTTATGAATTTCTTTGGCAGAGTCTGTGCAAAAGGTCTGAAGGCAGCATGCAGCGTGAAATAGCTTTTCATCTCCCAGACTAAAAGCATACACCCAAATATGTAGTTCATTGAAGAATAAGAAAAAATGGTGTTAGCATTCTTGTAAAGCTCTATCCAGTTAGCTTTTAAAAGCCATATTACAGCTGTAGAAAAAGTGATCCATTGTTCAGTGATTTTAGATTTCTCACCATATGGACACTTGTCTTTTGCAGACTTTTGAAGCTGTAATTTGTCACCTTGAAACCAGGCAAGTCAAAACATCCAAGAATGCTGATGATGATCTCGAATTTTTTGTCGAATGTGAAGTTCATAATTCTGATGTCAGCGTCCTTATAAACTCCTTAAAGAAAGTGGCAGAAGATGTGAAAACTAACAGAGAAGAGAGAGGTATGCAATGTATGGCACCCGTACCCTAATGTCTAAGTTCCCTCCTCCCCCAAATGAGCTCTCACTTAAATCTAATTAGATTTAAATTGTTCATTAGGTTCAGTTTCCAATTTGTGTATGTGAACCTAGGCCCCCTAGCCAGCAAGATGATGTTTGTGAGTTCTCAGGCATAGCCCCATCTATCTCACAGAGGTCAGTCTTCCTAAAACACATCGCAGTTGCCTGTTTGTCATGCAACTTCTGTTTCTAGATGAGTCTGAAAATTATGCACATAAAGTATGCAATCAATGTTATCAATATTTCACAGTCTCCAAAGTACTTCCATGCATTGCACCGCTGTGTCAACATGTAGTAGTTATTATATTTTCTATTCCATAGAATATATTTTGGAAACCTGGGGTTCCTATTAATTGTTATTGTTATTATTTTATTAAATATTGAGTGCTCTCTTCTATCTATATTTCTAAATGAGAGAATATTCCTTCTGTAATACTTGTTCTCTGATGTTCATTGCCTGGTGAAGAGTGAATGATTTATGATCAAGAATTGAGGAAGTGGTAGAAAACAAGGGTATATGAGTGTCATGTATATGTGTAACACATATTTATGCTAATGTAAACTACATTTTTTAGTTCAAATACAAATAGTAATAGACTTAAATGTATGCACAAGTGTCTTACTGGATCATGGCCTTAAGTGCAGAAAAGCACTTAGATAAATGCTTAGCTTTAAGCAAATAGTTAAGACTCGCTGTTACCAATGAAATTTTAACACAGACTTTGATGAATGGGGACCTTATTGGAGGGAGCATATGCTGCATGCAGTGAACTCTATGTAGCAAAACCTGCTTAGTCAACTAGCACCTGGGACAGAGAACAATTCTGAAAACAGGTGTTGTATAGAAGGTGTTATTGGGGGAAGAAGTATGAGACAGAAAGAGATAAATGATAAACAAAACAGTTTTTCTTCAGCTTTCCTGCCATTGTCTGGTTTTGAGGGGGGTCATCAGGTTTTTTTTTATCCTTTGATTTAATATTCTGTTTTCAACGTGCCAAGTCCGATTGAAAGAGCTTGAGAATACGTTAATTTAAACTGTGAGTTGGTTGAAAGAGGGCTTTTAGTGAGGCAAGGCTGGTCACTTAGTGAATAGGAATAAGTAAGGGGAAGACAGTAATTTGCAGCAGCAGACAAGGACTCAGGAGCTCAGTCTCAGCAATGTGTTCAGCTTTCTTGTCCTGTCCCAGGAAAGCACATACTATCCCACTGAATCAACCACACACTCACAGATTTGAAAAGTAAGCATGTCCATAAATATTTGCAGGACTGATAACCTCAGCTGCACCTGCAAATATTCATGTCTGCAATTATTTGCTTCCATCACATTTTAGAAACAAAAAAGTGATGATTGGTTAAGGCCAACACTGAACATCAAGCATCCTGACTAAATGACAGAGATGTACCCTTTATAAAAGCCAATCTCCAGTTGACTAGACATGGAACTTGCCTGAGTGAGGAGAGCTAAGAAGGGCTCTCAGGATTTGGGTCACTGTGAACAGTGACAATATGTTTGTAATTTTTCAACTCATTTTGGTTCACCATTTGTAATGCTGGGCAAGGCTGGCCCAAGGGTTTCTGGTGCCCTAGGCGAACTATGACTTTGGCACTCCCTCTTCATATGTTATAAGACATAACACAAGTAGGGCTGGTCTGCCCATAGCAATGACCGAGGCAGTCACCCAGGGTGCTTGGCAATAGGGGTGCCAAGGGTGCACCCCCAGGGCTGCCCTTGGGGGGGGCAAGATGGGCGATTACCCCTGAACCCCCATGTCCTCGCTGTCTCCTACCCCCTCCCTGCTGCCTTTGGCATGGAGCCAAAGGTAGCAAGGAAGTTGGAGGGGGCACACCTGGGAGTGCAAAACCGGCCGCTCCGCAGGCTGGTTCTCCTCACCCAAGGGGCAGGGAACAGCAGCCCATCAGCAGAGCAGGCCAGCCTAGGGGCCAGGCTCCACTCTTTCACCCTGCCCCTGGGCCAGCTGTTCTGCCCAGGGGCACGGAGGGCTGGCCCATAGGCAGTGCAGGAGAGTGGAGCCCTGCCCCCGGACTGGCCTGCTCCACCCCCCTCCCCCGGGGGATGCACCAAAATTACTGGGATCTAGGGCACTGAAAAAACATTGGGCCAGCCCTGAACATAATAATATGTATTTTAAATTGAGAAAAAATCACTTCCATTTAATTTGGCACCCTTTAAAGTCTGGCAACCTAGAACACTGCCTAGTTCACCTATATGGTTGGACAGGCCCTGATGCTGGGGTGTAAGATATTCCTCCTATAAAGCAGAGAACTAGACTAATACAGCTACCCCTTTGGATCTTGTTAAGTTCAGTGTCTTGTTTTCTTCTGTCTTTTCTCAAACCTATACTAAATCTGTATATTTAACATGTATTATTTCTGGTATCTCCAACAGTCCCATGGTTTCCACAGAAAATACGAGACCTTGACAAGTGCCACCAACTGATCACCAAATATGAACCTGATTTGGACCATGATCATCCTGTAAGTTTGAGGTCATCATTAGTTTACCTTTGAAACTGTTTAAATACATTGGTTATTTCCAGAGGAAGCACAGTTGAAAAAATTCTCTCTAAAGCTAGCCTGTGAAACAGTTCTGTGCCCAGGCAAAGTTTGTCTTTTGGAGAGAGGATTTACAATAGACATCAGTGGAACTAGGAAAGAATGAGGTAGCCTAAAAATCTTACAGGCCTGTTATATTAATTTAGATAGAATAAATGGGTCCAAAGACTTAAAGGTATTTACATGACCTGTCTCTGTCCAGTGTTAAATAGTGTTAAACAAGGTTGGGGGCTGATATACAGAGACCTTAGTCTTCTCAGTACCAAGGCAATCACATCATTCAAATCTTTTAAACCCTTTATTAAAGATATAGAAAGAGAAAGAAAAACAATAAACACATCGGAAATGTAAAATATTAAGTAAGTCTTTCATTTTAACAGCATCCCTTGTTCCCTATAGAGTGTCTTTAGAAGGAAAAGCTCCTTTGACAGTATCTTAGATGGTAATAATTCTCCTTTTCGGGGAAAAGGGAAAAAGTTAGTTGAGATGGGCTGGAACAGTTGGTTTTCTCATTGTCGAAATCTGTTCCTGTTTCCTAGAAGACACAACAAGAGAGGCACACACAGAAGGGGGAAAGAAGAGAATAGCAAATACAGAAAATGCAGAGCCTGTCTCTGGTGTTGAGTCTCACTAGCAGAGTCACTGTTTGAAAACCACAGTCACATCACATGTTCTTAATAGGTATTCTGACAGGTGGCAAACCTATACAGCAGGGGCATTCAAACTTTTTGCGAGCCGGTCCACATTCAGCCTTCCACCATTCATCAGGGTCCACAAGCAACTAGGGTAGGCGAGTGGGAGCGGGGGGGAGTGGGAACGGGGGGGGGGGGGGGGGGGCCCGGAGGGGGGGGGGGGGAGTGGGAGTGGGGGGTGCCACCAGGAGCGTGGGGGGGTGGCTGCACAGCAGGCTCCGTGGGGGGGGGAGCGCAGCGAGCAACAGGAGTTGCTCAGCTGCCCTTAGAGCAGGGGTACTCAAACGGCCTTCATGCAAATAGGCCACTGTCGCGGTCCACCAGAAACGTCTTTGCGGTCCGGATTGTGGACCGTGGGCCGCCGTTTGAGTACCCCTGCTATACAGCATCAGGCTGTTCAGGATGCTGCTTTCAGATGCCTATGTAATTGCAGGCTTACAGTAATATTGCAAAATGTACAGTCTTGCACAGCTAAAAAGGATCCTTTTTTAGAAAGAATGGTGTGTGGGGGGGAGAAGCATAGGGACTGGGAAGAGAAGATATAAAGTGGGGAAGGAAAAGACACAAGAAGAGATAAGGGAGAGAACAAAATCGCACATCTCAGATGATATCTGAGATTCAGTTAGTGTCAGTGGAGGAGGTGATGATGTTCTCTCCGTCCCACTCTCTGACCCAGTCTGGTAAGAGCATTTCTAAGGATCAGTTCAAGGAAGGTTCAAAGGTACTACCATACAGCCAGGGCCCCAGGAGACAGTGGGCATGGCAGTAAGGGTGGTAAAGTTCAACTGCTCCATGTTCTCCCATCTTTCAGTTAGCTGTTATACTCCTAACTTCCCCCCCACTAAGGTCTTTTTGTGAGGACCCTGATGAGAGAATGATGGGCTGAGTAACTCATCCCTTTGTTATCTCTTCACCAGTTAGGCCTAATTACTGACACCCCTATTTTGGTTAACTGATGTCCAGTCTCACACATCTCTTGTTTACTGGACATGATCTTAATATAATCTTTGAGTGATATCAGTGTCCTTTTTGTATCAGCTAATTCAGTCTTTCTATCACCTTTTTGCACCCTTTCCCATCAACATATATCATGTTAGGTGAATGGAATATTTCATAAACTTTATTCTGCTTTCCCACTGTTGAGCTCACAATTCAGATAAAATTGTAGACCCTTTTATTACAATAGGTCTCCAATCAACAAACCACTTGAGCACACATTTAACTTTAAGTACATGGTTAAATGCTGTTCAGAAAAGCACATTAGCATACACTGTGGTCTCACTTTCCAGACAAGAAGCCTCTTGTTCATTTGCCACACTAAACTGAAACATATTAATTGTGTGCTTGGTTGGTCTAACTTCACAATGTGTTTCTGTCCCCTAATCTTTTGCATGCTACCTTATTTGAGGTTTTGATTCTATGCTCCTTACACTCCTGATAAACTTTACACATGGGAGAAGTCCCATTGAAAGGGTTCATAATGCATTCCTGGTTCACAGAGGTATAGGGAGAATATATTTTTTAATGAATGTGAGAGCCACAGACTCTAACCCAGGGGTCTCAAACTCAAAACACCACAAGGACCACATGAGGACTAGTACATTAGCCCAAGGGCCACACTATTGAAGCCTTTTCATACAATGATATAGCAAATATTGGTAAAGATAGTGTCATTGAGGGCTGCAGGAAATAGCTTTAGGGGCTGCATGCGGGCCCATGGGCCACATGTTTGAGACCCTTGCTCTAACCAGTAACTGAGTTAAGAACCCAAAAGTTCAAACTGGACATGAGCTGCTTAAGTCTGAAACTGCATTTGGATCCTGAACTTCTCTGTAGTTGCAGCAAATTCAGATCCAGGCTTTTGGTTCAGACTTGCCTCTTCTTTCAAATTACTAGCTCAGTAAAATTTGCCCGGAAATTTCATGATGACAGCTTCTCTCATGAGCTCATTTAGTATCTCTTCCTTGTGACTGAGCCAGAAATAGAGTATTTTTGTACTCATGTTCTTGGTTACCCGCCATAAGCAGAAAGATTATTATTGTTCTTTATTGGTAGAGGACTTAGGAGTCATAATCATGGACCAAGACCCTCTGTACAAGCAGAACAAAAAGGTGGTCCTTCCCCAACCCCTTGCCCCTACCTAGACTGCCTGACATTTTTCCTGACTCAGACTACGACCCATTATCCTGCCTTGTGGTTTGAAAACAAGGATGAATTTAAAATGAAGGTGGCTTTTATGAAACAACATGGGATAGGGTCGTCTTTGATGGCAGGATCAGGAAGTAGTAACAGTGGCTTTAAGCCACCTTTGTGCTCCCTTTATCCCAAAACCAGTGAGGAGCTGGTCTGGTCCCCTGGTATGAATTAGAACAGTGTTTACAGCTGTCATATGGGTTCTCCCTACACAGGTGGAATCCGCCATTGCCTGACTCAGGTCTGCCTTGCACTGGAGTAATGGAACTAAAAGGTTGTAACATAGCCATGGATCTCAGTCAAAGACTTTTCCTTCTGACTTTCATGTTGCAGCTATTGACAAGGGGAGTATCTGAATAAAGATATCCATGACACTTGAGATTATAAAGTACTTTGTTTCTTGGTTGTTAGTACAGCCTCCCCCTTCCCCTCTCTTTTTAAAAGCCTTCCACCTGCTGTCAGGACCTTGGCTTGTGAATAGTGAATATTATCTGCTTTTTTCTAACTTTCTTTTGGGGTCACTGAAGATCTCTTCAAAACTCACTGACTAGCTATGCTTTTGCCTTTTAAATGTGCAGAACAACTCCACTTCTATTTCACAAAATTAAATATAACAATAGCTTTCAGTAGCCCTTCTACTTCCTGCCAAGGGGAAAGCCTGAGCTTATAAGAGCATAGTGGAGCTTCCCTGCCTGGCCAAAATCCAACTCCAAGATTCCCTCGGTGATCCTTCTCCCTTTCCTCCCAGGAGCCAATCTGTGACCTTTCAAATTCAAACCTCCATAGTTTCAAATTAGCTGTCTAGGACGGAGCTTTCATCCAGAGTCCTGTGTTTCTGGTCACCCAGTAGCATGTGTTCGTTCAGTCTTTGTTGACCAATATTCTGTTGTTATTTCAGTGATTGTATTGCTTTGTGAGACACCAGTAGTTGATGTAGATCCAGTTTTATACGCGTATACATATTTCTCTTGTTTTCAGTAACCAAAACTCAATACTCAGATTAAGTTATTCGTTTACAACGCAATAGGAAACAAGTCTTTTATAACAAAACCTATACTTTTACAATCATTGCACACACATTCATTTTTACCTGAGCTGCATTACTAATATTTGATATTAAATAATGCATTATTTTATATTAAATGAATGACTAATATTTTATACTAAATAATGAGTAATATCTAAAATAGACGCTCACAATCTTCTATGAGAATGTGTACTGCTTTCTTTTGCTGAGCACTCTGGTTTAGCGGAAGTGTTGATAACAGAATTTTTACCCCGTCTTTTTAGCATTAATGTTCTTTTAATACCAATTCCACTTTCGTTATCTGTTTAGAGGCACAAATTTTAATGACTACTAGTTGCCTTCAATGTAGCATAAAAGAAGAATTAAATTAAAATTAAATCAAATTCAAATTCAACTGGACATTTTACTAATATTACCTTTTGTGTTACTATTGAAGTTTCCCCTACATATTTTCTTTTGAATAACAAAACTGTAATTAACATAATTTTTTTGTTTGGAGTTGCAGTATTTGTGGAGGCAAAAATATATGTACATATGTTTATAAATGAAGCCTGTTTGAGGTTTGCAAAGAAAAAAAAATCATGGCCATATCCCAAACATAATATTAGAAGAGACTGATATCAACTATATTAAAAAGTATAACATTGACTTCATTACAATAACATGGATGGGGGAGTCATGTGATACATAACATAGAAGGACAGCATAAATGACATGCAAAACAAATGTACAATTTAATGGAGAGAAAATTATAATTATAAGAGAACATTAAGAGCTTAGTTATTAAAGCAATATGGTTTTTAAAAAGGCAGGTAAAAGTAAGAGTTAAGTATTTAAATCAGCAAGTTATTACTTTTTATTTAAAAAATTTACTAGGAATTAATAAGAATTCATATTTAAGTTATTTGCCACATTAGGATTAATTTAATAACTTAAGGCATTTTTAGGGTTAGGGTTATATTTTAAATCTTTGCTATATGGAAATAAGGAAAGTCTGTGTTTTAATATTGGTCAGTGGTTAGGATTAGAAGAAGTCTACATTTCTGGGCAACTATATCTTCAAGAAGTTAGGAATATTTACAGCTATTTCATTCCTGAAGAGTAAAAATAATTAATTTATTGGGATTATTTAAGTAAAGTGTTTAACCTGGTTTTCTCTTTGTTTAAGTTCTGCTTTTGTTTTCAGTTGGTTCCTCTCTTTAGGATTTGTGGTTTCACACAGAACTATAACTTTCAACATTTAAAAACCAATAATGAGCACACGTGAGGAGAGGTGCGGGAGGGGGCAAAGAGCAACTCAGAGAAGGAAGAATACCTGAACCAGTGTTGTGAACCATCTGTAAAATTACAGACAATCAGTAAAACATTGTACAATTTTAACATGCTCAGTAAATCCACAAATAAATGAAAATGTCCATAAAATTTGGGTAAAAGAAAACATATTTTTACATTAATTGTTGTCAGTCAGAATCATTACTTGTATCATAAAACTACACTGATCATGACTTTATCATGTCTATTATTGCATATGCCAAAAGAACCTGAAAGATCAATTAAATGCAACTAAAACAAGTAATTCCAAAATCATGTGTACATAATATCATGAGTGAGTACACACTTCTGTGACATTATTGTATTGTTTATGGTATTTTTAGTGAGGTCAGTAAAAAAAAACTTAACTTCAGATCTTCATGTCAGTAAAAACTAAAATGCAAGATTGGCAATCCTGGACTGAACAAAGACAAATTAACTTTATCAAGTTACTTTAAAGTACAAGAAGCAACAGAGATTTTAACAAAGAGAGGATATAGAGGAAATTTTATCTGGTATGTTAAAATATTTAAGAAAGAAAGTTATATTCTTGTTAGCTATGAGTGAGAAGTGAGGGTGCGTTAAAGTGGTTGAGAACTCCCAGTGCCGGTGGTTTGTTTGTTTGTTTTTAAAATCCTGGCTCTTTGTGGAGAGTGGGTATTGTTACCTGCTCTTGTAAAACCTGAATTTGCTCCCCAAGTGTCTTCTGTTTCTCTGCATGCATCATGAATTGCAGGAGTGCTCTGGCCTGCTTAGTTAACTGTTTTTGGGCAACTCCATGTGCATGTCTACACTTGCAAGTTAGTTCAAATTAAGGAAGCTAACTTAGTACCTGTGTCTACACTAGGCTTTCATTAGTTAAATTAAGGAATTCCTTAATTTGAACTAATGAAATGTTAGTTTGAATTAGTAAAACCTGCTGGTTAGTTCAAACTAAGCCCTTACTTCAATCCTTAGTTCAAAGTAAGGACCATGTAGACTAGGATTAACCCTTAGTTTGAATGTAATAAATTCTAATTAAGGACAGTTATTCAAATTAACAAAGTAGACTAATTTGACTTAACTAATAAGTTCAAACTAAACTCAAACTTATTAGTTCAAATTAACAAATTCAAACTAACTTTTCCTGGTGTAGACATAGACCATGTGTTAATACATTAATTGAAAATGTCAAATGGCTTAATCTCAGTTTTTCATTTTGAAATTCTTTTCTGTCCATTCTCCTACGATTAACTCGCATCTCTTGTCTTTTAATGTGCTCTGTGAACTGCTCCATTTTTCCCCTTCATTTGATTTATCAGTACAGTGAAAGTGTTGTTTCTTATTTCTCGCTCCTGTAGACTTACTGACCCTGTTCTGACAGGCACCAGTTTAGGCCTTCGTTTAAGTCTTACTGGAGCCTGGATTTTTTAAAATGGCAATGTTGCAATGAAGTGGCCTGTTTCATTTTTTTAGTTTTGCTAGCACGACATTGTTACATTTCTGTCCCAGTTTCTCAGGCACAGAGTAGCTACCTGAAGCCTGCTGTTGACCACAAATATTTAACAGGAAAAGCCACTTCTCTTTATTGCAAATGTTTTAAAGCTGTTTCCAAAGTTTTAGTCTGTTCTTGTGTTTGCTGCAAAGTGTAATGTCTCTGAACTGCTTGCTTGCCTGCTAGGAGAACGGGAACATACAAGGGCACTGTCTTTTTTTTTTTTTTTTAACTCTTTCTTTGTTTCTGTTAGTTGCCCCACCACTTTTGCAGAGTGCTGTACACATTTTTTAATCTCATTATTTTTCCAGGCTATTTTCTGTGCCCTAGTCTTTCATACTGCATTCTGTATTTCTTTTTCACTATTTACTTACTGGCTTAGCAGTCAGTGTCACCAATGTTGTCAGTTGTTGGCTGCATGTTTGTTCTTCCAATGCGTAAGTGTCCCAGTTCTGCAGACAACTGATACAGCAAACCACAGTTGGATTACCTAATAAGACCAGAGATCCATTTCAGTACTGATGGCATGAGGCCTAGTCTATTGCCCACAAAGGCACAGTGTGTGTTTGTGATAACAGCTCTGTTCTTGCCAGTGTTCACAACCTGACTTCTGCGAACTTTGCTTTATAACAGCAGGGCCTGACTATTAGTTTAGCTCAGTCCTTATACTTAGCCTGTCATACTAGGCCTCATGTTTCAGGCCTCATGTTTCATTTTCTATTGTGCATACCACCTCTTACAGCTTCATTTAATAATGCTTATACTGTAGCAACATCTCCTAACATACAGGTTCACATTAACATAGTCCTTTTTTACAATGCTTAAGAGGACAATCAATTGAGTGAGCTTAGTTTCTACGTCTCTTACTTAATGATGCCACCTTGGCTGTGTTCACACAGCCTCCTTATTTCGAAACAACAGAGGTTGTTTTAAAATAAGGTTTCAGCTGTTCACACGATGCACAGTTGTTTTGAAACAAGGGGAAGCCCTTGTTTCGAAACAACTGTGTTGTTTCGAAACAAGTTAAACCCCATTTGGGGTCGAAACAAACTTGTTTCGAAACCCTTGTTTCGAAACAAGGCGTGTGAACGTGTTGTTTCGGAACAAAGTGTTCCGAAACAACAGTGGATCCTCAGCACCCTGGCCAGGGAACCCTCAGGACCTTGGCCAGGCTGTCCCTCAGCCCCGGAAAGGGGGCTGCAGCCCCTGGTGGGGGGGGGGTGAGCGGCTGCGGGGCGCTGGAGCCAGCTGCCAG